>ML685890.1:2787917-2799106 GCA_007922175.1 Pelusios castaneus
GACTCTGTTGTCTTTCTACAATAGACTAACACGGCTACCCCTTTGGAATTTCTCTTAGGAGTTATTTCTACTCCACACCTGTGCAGGAAACGTGAAACCCACGTCCCTCGTGGCCATTCCAGCTGGTGTTCAAGATCCCAGAAGCTTTTGGAAAAGAGTAAGAAGCCAAGTGGCCTGATGGACTTCCCCGCACACTGGCGTCTTGCTGCTATTGAAGTCCTCAGCACAACTTTAATGGGCTTCGGTGGGTTCAATTTGGGGCCCTCAATGGGTTCTGGCAGCCAAATCTGCGAGTGAGCTATTGCTGAGGGCTGCTTGGGTGCCCCATTTTCCCATGTAGTCCCTACACGTCCTTACTTGCCTTGGCCACAGTGCTCACGGCTACACTGCAGATGGCCATCCTGCATTGGCAGGGGCTGGTGCCAGCTAATCAGTTCTGTTTTCAGGAATGTCTACAAGAGAGCCGGGGCTGTGACTCCGCCTGGTGCAGACATACTGTGCTAGCTCTCAGCGAGCCGGCAGGCTAAAAATAGCGCAGCTCTGCTGATGTGAGTGGGGGGTGGGGCTAGCTGTTCCAGATACATACTGAGCATCTCTGATGGGCGTGCACCTTAGTCACCAGCCCCTCCTGCCGCCTGCGTGGCTGGGGCTGTGAGAGCTAGCATGGGTATGTCTCCTCCGGCTGGGAATCATGCCCCCGGCTCCTGGGGCAGGCATACGCTTCATGTCAAGTGTTTGGTGATGCCTGGGGTTTGATGTGCCACGGAGAACAACATGCGATAGGTGCATGGGGTGGCTAGTTCTCGCGCATGATAATCTGGTGTAGCCAGGTGAGTTTTTTTAATTAAATTTAGTTAGCTGAGTGGGTAGTCAAAGCAGTCATTTACAGTGACTGTAGATCCTACAATGTGGCTGTAGGATCTGGTTTTATCGTGCAAGGAAAGACAGGCTTGTGGTTAAGGCACAGGACTGGGACTCAGGAGATAGAAGTTTAATTCTCAGCTATGCCACAGCCTTCCTATGTGACCCTGGGGAAGTCACTTGATCTCTCTCTATAATGAGCGTAAGAAAGTTCTCTTTGTGTAGGTAAAACAAATTTATCACATCAGCTTTCATGGGAGGAAAAAAAGTGGGATTTTCTGATATGTTCCGTTTGAATCGGTATAACTTGTTTGATTTGCTGAAGTAATCTGACCTGATGGAATGAAATGTAATCACCGGATTTACCTTTCACTCCCATACTGTAAGTTATTTTTCAATGTAAGTTTTCTCCACTCTGGCTTCTGATGAAGTGGGACTTTGCCCACAAAAGCTCGTGCGAAAAATAAATTTCAGTCTTTAAAAGTGCCACAGGACTCCTCTTTTGTTTTGTTGAACTCGACTGACACAGCTACTCCTCTGGAACTTGTCTAAACTCTTTGGAGTAGGGGACTGTCTCTTACGATGCACATATGTGGCACCTAGTTCAATGAGGCCTTGATCTTGGATCGGGTGTTCAGGCACTAGCGCATCATAATAAACTCCCCAATCTAGTTCCTGTCATTTGCCTGCTGGACCCTGATTTCAGTATGCCAGAGTGACTGTACTGAAATTGGTAGAGTAACTGAGAACATTTTTAAACTATCAGAGGACCACCGCCTTGTAACCAGATTCCCCAGCACAGAAGCTGTCACCTTGTAAAAGAGACATATAGCATCAACTGTAAGTAATTCTCACCCTCTTTGACGGATTGATCAAGATTACGCAAGCCCAGTCTGTTTGTCTGCAAGTGTTTCCCTTGAGCCTCTGACCCACCAGCTAATACCAGAGTGAATAAACTGGTAAAATTTAAACTTACAACCAGAGTGCTTCAGCTGGATTTTCTCCCTGGATGGGAGACTCGGGAACAATAATGCAACTTCAGACTTGGTTGGTACACAAGTAAGATTTGATTTTGGAGACGAGATCACATCCCACAAGGAGCTTTCTGAGTGTAGTTTCCTTTCCTGTCTCACAGGTAAACTAGGCAGCTCTTGACTTGAACTTAAATCGCTAAAATCATTTATTTTCCATCTGTAGGAAAAGATAAAACATTTGCGGTATGGATGGATTGGTGTTCAGTTATTTATAAAGTTTGGCAAGCTCTACACCAGAAATAGAATGAATTAACTAATGAACTATGGTGGCTGGGAAAACAATCCTAACTCAGTTTGATAAGCAAAGAACATTTCTTGTGTATGTTCTGGCCAGACACTGGAGCAGCACATGGTCTATCAGTAGTATATTTAAAGGTGAGCTGACTTGCGAACTAAAAGCAAACTTCAGGTTTTATGGGATACTTCATATAGCTCAGCAATGAAAGACATTCAATACAGAATGGACTTAAAATGTGCCTTTCTACAAGGTCTACTTCCTGCCTCATATAATGCCCCAACATGTACTATGCTCATAACACCAGGCCCACCCCTGGCAGCCTTTAGTTATTTTGTAAAACAAGGATTTGTCTTAGAAAAATTACAAAGTACAGTTTAGTGTAGGAAACCCCCCAGCAGTTGGCTGTTGTCATGCTGTACGGGATAACAGACTGACTGTGATTATATAAAACAGCTGCAAACTATACCAAACTAATTTCCGCACAGCTTGAGTTCCAGCTTTCTGTGTTGTTTACCAAGGACCACATTCTGTCTGGAATTCAGTTCAGCAGCCAGATGTCTAGTTGGTGAATAATACAATGCAGGTAGATGTGCATTGCAGCTGCTGTCATCTGCGAGGTTCTGTGCTAAGTCTGATAGCACTAGCACAATACATGTTGGAGCTGGCTGTGGGTAGTCTTGACATAGAAGAACTTTAAAAATGGCAAGTGTTGAGCCCATTTTGTAGTTAGTGCTCCTCACAGACAGTCCATAAAACTGATTTATCTGGGCTGCCAGAAACACTGTTTGTAGGGCCCCTTTCAATAATGAGTCAAGCACGGGTACCTAAGTAAACAGATTGCAAAAGCACTTTTTAGCACATTAGACAGCTAATAACAAGACAACTCTAGAAAGAGGCAGGTCTTTTGCTGATGTGTGAACTGAATGGAAATTCAATGCTTGCTCCACTGCTTTCTGAGTTACTCGTATAAGGGCCATTCTTCCCCATCTGTACTTTAGGGTCTCCATAGCAAGAATCAATACCAACTCCACGCCGCCCTCCCCCTCTGGTACTGCATTGCCCTGGCCAGATTTCTCAAGGGAATCTGAATTCATGGCCAATGCCTGAAGGTTGGAGGGTGCCGGCTGGAGACTGACCAGTAGGGACAGGGATAGGCCCCCACGCATTGACGTTGGGTAACAAGGAAGTAACAAACCACAAGATCTATTGCAGCTAATCCTTCTGAGAGAGGTACATCCCAGGGCAGAATGAGGGTTTCCATGGACACAGGGGCCCCTTACTAAAGAGGATTCCTAGCAAGATGGTGGTTCAGTGTGCTGGCATAGTGTGAGCCTAATGGGAGTAGTGGCACCCAATGGGCAAGCTTTTAAAAGGTGCAACTACATACACAAGGACCTGGGAGTTATTGGGAGAGACGAGGTGGTCCATTGGGAGTATATTTTTTGGGAGGGAATGCCATTACTATTTCTTTAAGAGCCAGGAGCCTTACAGAGAGGGTGGGGTAAAGCTCCCCTCTCTCCCAGCCAATTGGGGGTGAGTTGGGAGAAGGAAACTGTCATAAAAGCTGTCTCTTCCCTTGCAGTAGGGCAGGCTGGAGGAGACGTTGTTAGGAGAAAGCTAGCTGCTTGCTGAATAGGTTGAAGGCTCCTTGAGGGGAAGGAAGTAGCTGAGTGGGAAGCTTGCAAAGACCCTACAGCTGGCTAATCCACAACTCTGCTTCAGAGAGGAAGGATGGGATCTTCTGCTTACGGAAGGAGTGCAAAGGGGTAAGCCAGAGACGTGTCCAGAAACAGGCTTCTCACAGGTGCAGGGAAGAGTCTTCTGAAGAAAGGAGCTAGAGATTGCTGGTTGAACTGAGCCTGAGAGAGTGAATGTTCCTGGGTGTATTTGTGTTGTCTGAGTGCCTGTTTATGTCTATGGCTGTCAGCAAGCGAGACCCTGGAAAGGGGAGGTGCTCCTTAGTTAAAAAGGTCTGTCTGGACATGTTTATAACTTGGGTGACAGGAAGTGAGGCAGGGCTGACCTGTGGCACCTGCCTGGCTGAAAGGGGCACACTGGGGTGACCTCCACGCCATCACACTGAGATAAGGGCATGGGAAGAAGGAGGTGGGTGGGGCTGGCTGCCCCTCTGGGGTTGGAGGTTAACCTTGCACTCTGTGTATCCACGTCATTTCTTCTGCATGTCGCCCAATGTAATGGTTGCAGGCCAAACACAGCCCTGCTGTAAATCCATTAGGTCTATTTCTCACTCATGCACTCTAGCACAGTGGTTTGCAACCTTTTTTTCCTCAGGACCCAGTTGGAAAAAAACCATTTATGCCCACAACTCAACAATTACATCTTTCAGCAATGCATTCCATTCCTTCGATGACGGCAGCAGGTGCTCTGCGACCCGCTACTGGGTCCCAACCTGTTGTTTGAAAACCACTGCTCTAGCATAAATCAGGAGTGACTCCAGCATCAGTGGAGATACACGGGTGGAACTGGCGTAAGTGAGAATTTGCCCGTAGTCTTTGCTGGGATGTATTTGACTCTAGCTATGAAACCGCTAGTAGTGCCGCAAAGCTTGGTGGTGTGGGGGTTATTTAAGAGCTCTCTGGTAATGGAGAGCAGGCAGCGAGCGCCGCTCGCTTTTTCGTACCTGTCCTCGGACTCTAAAGAGGGCATGCCGTAGAAGTCGGATTCTGCTTGAACTACTTCTGGTATCTGGGTACTTCCATTATCCTTCTCCATCTCAAATGTTCCCAGATCTCCATCCTATAACAAGAAGAAGAAGATGGTGAACCTTCTAATCACTGTCCAGAATATGATCTGTGTACCAGGCAGATCTCTGCCAGTTGCTAGCCCCTACGGTGTCCTCTAGATACAAAGGCCCAGCCAAAAATGGTGGCAGAGTGCCTGTCATGTTTGTTCTAAGCCTATGGCTGTGGGGTTCCAGATGAGCCCTTGGTCATCCTAAAGATATTGCTCTGCCATGTTCATTGAAAGGGTTGAACAAGGGCTTAACTAACCATGCCAGTCCCAGGAGTGTTTCTTTCCTTCTACTTCCCCCTCACTAGCTGTTTAATACAATCCCATGCTGATGCTTGCATGACGCAGCGCAGTGGAGCCCGAGGGCAGAGAGACTTCAACTCTCTGGTCTTGCACTTCATCCTGATTCTGCTGCTTTAAATGGAGCTGTGCACTGGACTGACCTTGAAAAATGAGTCCAGGAAGCTTGTGTGCTTGGGGATCCTCCGTAGCGCCATATTACTAGGTTCTGCCTCCATATTCTTGCTTCCTGTCTCTGACCAAAGCTAAGTGGAAAGAGGAAAGCAGCAGATTAACAGAGCTACTCGGTTACTTGTGACCTCTTGAGTGATTTGGCTGCTGTGATTCCCTCTCCCTAAAGCACAGTGATGCTTACCTACCTATCCAGGGTTGGATAAGGCTAATTGTGCTCTGAGATATTTGGTGGAAGGGCGCCATATTTGTGCCAATCAGTATGATGATTTCGTAGCATCCCACTAATGTGGTGCAACTGAACTGCCACCTAGCGGGGATTACCTGAGAATCAAGTCATTTGGATGATGGTGAAATGCTCTGCTATGGAGTTATGAATATTATTACCTAGTGTCAAAAGAGAAACCTGTTGCTTTTGCCAGCTTCACGGCATTTAATACAGTATCGGGATATCAGAAGAAGATGACAGCAACAGATGTAAAGAGTCAATGACAATGCAGGAAAGTTGGCAGTCCTGAAAACTGTTATCGACAGTAAAGAAAATAACGGCCCCTGCCAGTGGCTGTCAGCAATAAGTGCAGTTGTCCCAGTTTAACTGCAAAAGTAGCCACAGACACACCATATTCTAGCACCGTTGCAGCAATTAGTTTGTGCTTGGCTATGCTTACAGCTCGGTCATGGGCCACACCTGTTGAGCTGCACCCATGTGTGCAGTTATGATAGGTTTTGCCTGCTCCTACACTAAGAGCCACTAGCAGATGTAGGGACTCTGCTGTTTTTGTTGTGTGAGTCTGGAATTTCGCCCAGGCTCGGCTTCTCTTTCATATTTAACTTATTTTTAATTCCTGCCTCTCCCACTGCTCAGTCCCATCTTCCTGCCTTTCACTCCAGACCCAAGCTTGCTCTTTCTCTTGAGTCTCCAGGACTGAATTCTAAAGAGTCCAGGCATGTTTATTTCCTCTTCTTTGCACTTTGCAGCCCCTCACTGCTGATGACAAGCACAGCGCACCCCTCCCTGGGTCCTGCAGGTGATCCTGAGATGTTTTGCTCTTTCTATTGGAGATCCACCTGCATTCTTTGTGACTGACTGTCATGTTTTAAACACAAAGTTCCTGCCTTAGTTCAGCTCTCCTTGTTCATTTCATTGTGGTGCTGTCAAGTTTTGACTTCAAATTCCAAAGTGTCCCCCACTCTTCTGTCATGTATCTGCATGAATGTGCCCATAATCAACTTCATTTGTTTGTTGACTAAGGTCACAAGGGTTGATACAAAAACAGAAGGAGATGCCATGGGGATAAATAACTATCTGAATGCCATATGCAACAAAGGATTATTGGGTACTCCCCCTAGTGGCCAAATGGTGCAATTAAACTAGGGGTTGATTCTGTTCCCATTGAAATCAATGACCAATTTCTTATTATATTGAGTTTTGCTGGATCGGCTCCCTCCTTAGCTGTGATGATTAAGGACTTGCATTCAGCCAGTGGCGGATTCTGAAACCTCGGCACTGTTGGGTTTATTTTTCTATTTTTAGCTTTATGGCTTTTGTCACTGTCCATCTCTAAATTGCTGAGATGCCTTCACCTGCAATACCGTGTTCAGTTGTGGCCATCCAGCCTTAAAGGATAGAGCAAAACTAATTCTGGTTCAATGACAGATAAGGAGAAACATGGCAGAACTCCCAAAGAAGGAGATTTTATTTGCCGCAGAAAGGAGATGAGTCATAGGGAACATGAGAAAATGTGCTTAGTAATGAAAAGGTAGATCAGGAATGTTTTTATTTGCCCTTCTTGTCACACAGGAGCAAAGGGCCAGGCAATGAGATAGAAAGGTGGCAAGCTCAAAGGAAATATACTTTTTCCTCACACACACCCCTGCAAAGTTAAGTTAAGCCTTTGCTGCATGTGGAACTCACCGTCACAAGATACTGTTGAGGGTTCCAGAAAAGGGGGAACCGCCTAGCTGGTTGCAGCACCAGCAGAGGTTTCAGATAGCCACCTGCATTTGGACCCCAGGAAGTGCATGTGGCCTTGAGCTCGGATGGGTAGCTCGAGCTCCTGCTGGTGCCACAACACCCACACAGCTATTTTTAGTGCACTAGTGTGAGCCCCGCTAATCCTACCTGGGCTGTGATGGTTGCTCCCAGCACCACTGTAGAGTGACATCCCCTAGACTAGCTCCATGAGCACTGGCCTAATCTAGGTGGTCCTTAAGCCTAACTCACTGGTTTTCCAGCTACTACCAAAGCTGACCCACACCCCCTGCATCTGGCTCTAAGCCTAGATAAGAGCATGGCTGACTCAGCACAAATCTCCTTTCTTAATGGGTTTAACTCCTCTTTCCACAGTTGTCCCCTGCGTCCCCTCCATGTAAGACACACTGTCAGGTATGGGGGAGTCACAGCAAAATGTGCCCAGCTTTCCACCTGCCCTTGCTGCAGGAATCTGCAGCTGCTCCAGCAGCCTGTGGGCCATATGGCCCAGCTGATCCATCGCTGCCTTCTATTCCCCACATGAGGGGCTCGGCGCTGATCTCCTGTCTCTGCAATGGACAGAGCCAGCCTGAAGTGAGAACCTGCCCAGCACAGAAACCTCCCTTAAAGGGTGAATGCCTTAGCTCCTCCTTACAATCTGTTTCCAATTGGAGGGGCAGTGTTTGTCGTGATAGACAGGCAGCTCTGGCCATGACCAGCCCCCACACTCCCCACCGTCTCCGTCCCCCCCATCCTCCCCACTGGATGCCTTCTGCCTGAGCTCTGCTCTGTAAACAGATTACATCAAAACTGAGCCATACAGGGCACTCCGTGCTGTGAGTTTCCCTAGCCTGGGGCCACACTTGCCCACTGCATAGCGTCCCTTGGAGGCATCCTCTGCTGGATTAGAGCAGAGCTGCGTACCACAGCAGCCCTGGCTGTAATGCTATTTGCAGATTCCTCCAGCACCGCAGGCTGAAACCTGTTCCAAGGTTCCAGCCACTCTGCCAGTGTTTCTTTGCTGCATTAAGTTTCTAATTCCCCACCAGGAGACGCTGAGCTTGGCTAGATTTGCTTTGGTGTGTGATTTCCACACACACATGAGGCAGGATTTATTCCTTATAACAGGGCATCTGTCTGGGATGGGGGCTGAAGGCTGGATTCTAATACCACTGACATCAATGGGACTCTTCCTATTGGCTTCAGTGGGAATCCTCCTAAACGCTAATTTTGCACCTTTTATTCTTTTCTGCTCTTGTCCTTTGCCTGTAAGTAACTTGCTCTCTCTCCAAGGCTGCTGTGTGTTTTAGCAGACACGGTTATCTGCAGGGTCCTTGTATTTTTGGCCGCTATTCACAACTGGCGATTGGGAAACTGATAGTTACAACAGTGCCTGAACAAGGTTATGCCTTTAGCACAGTTTCCCTGACCAGTGCATACACGTGAGGGCTTTTGCTGAGAGCTGAGTTGTAAGACCATGCTGTGGGCTACATAGACTGCACCAGTGTTGTTCTTTTGTTTCATTCAACAAAAGAAGATCCAGAATAAAACTGGCCATGGAAATTGAATGCTGCTCACCATAATAACCTTGTTTAAATGTGACTGGCTAGAATAGTTATTCTCCAGTTGTATACAGGGCCACACATGCACGTGTGTGAATACATTTACATACTTCCATTCAGTTTTAAAAGCTCAGTAATGTTGTAGCCACTCTCTTAGAAATTCCATTCTGAATAGTCAGCATTCCTATGTTTCCAGTCTGAGCTCGACTCCGAGAATTGATTGTGTCAAAACATACACATAACAGAGTGAGTGTGAAGCAAGGGCAGGGAGAGGAGAAGATTTCCCTGCGGGACAGGTGCTTCTTCACATCCAGTCTTATTTTAAAACCCAAGTTGGGGGAGGGTGTGTGTGTGTATGTGTGAAATTTTAAAAGCAAATACACATCAGATGTGCTTCAGGGAGTGTTTTAATACATTAAATAATTGAATTTTAAATTAAGAATGTTATGGTTCACCTGCAAATTACAAAGTGGAGTTCTTCAGTAGAGACATTTTTGTGCACCATCATGACTCCAGCTAATATGAAATGCTTCTCTCTAGTTGTTCCTCTCTAAGGTATCTGAACATGAATTTATTCCACCTCTCTGCTGCATGGTAGGAAAGTATCATTAGTCCCATTTCACAGATGGGGAAACTGAGACACACAGTTTAAGCCATTTGCCTAAGGTCTCACAGTATGTCTGAGTCACGGCCCAGAAGTCAGCATTTATCTGATGAATCCTAGGGCTAGTGCTTCTCCCTTGAGACCATCCAGATGTGCTGCTTCTAGGAGTAGCTGGTACACTACAGCAAGGCAGCCTTTGGATCCCTGACTGCTCATCTGATCTTTGTCATATGTTCAGATCTTGCCATGTTCATCAGGGCATTTTAGTGAGGCACTTGACTGGAAGCTAGTAGACTGGGCGCCCTTTGTAATCATATACCATTAGGCCCACCCTGAGCATCTCTGTAGCTTGTCTCGTCCCAGTGATGCTGACACCCTTTCAAGTCAATACGAGAATATTTGTCCAAAGGTTTGAGACCAGGGCATCTAGCAGCTCACACTATATGATGCAGTCAAAGCAGAATACTGTTGCAGGAAGACCCTTTCAGCCTGAACGTTGGGGTTCTGAGCTCTTGGCAGGCAGACCGGGCTGCACAGTTTTGTTTCTTAAGTCCACAGCAAGATGCAAGAGTCAGAGTTTGAACTAGCGGGTGAGCTGCAGCTGTTCCACCACTGTGAACCTCTAGATGACCAAATCAGTGGGAGTTTTTCAACTGGCATCCCTGGGCTTTGGATCAGGCCCTTCTATACTAAATCGGGTAATAAGGATAGATTCTTATAGCGGATCCCACTAAGAAGAACAAACTTGGAGCTCCAAACCATCAGGCACTGAAGAGGAATCAGAACAAGAGATAGTGGCCTCTAACCAGCCAGAATTAATACATGATGACCCTTTATGAGGCTCTTGTCAACATCCTGGAAGCAGGAAAGACTTGTCAACCTAGCATGTTCACTGTTGATGCACTGACCAAGAGCAAAGATGTGATTTGACACCGCCTTGCAACAAAGGTTTTGCCTATCAGGAATAATACATAAGATTGTTACTGATTCACTGACCCATCCTAGCTGCTAAGGGAGAACGAGGCGTTCCTGACTTTGAGCCGTTACTGAGCCTTCTTATTGGGTGGGACGACTCTACTAAAAATATTCTCCCAAAACGAGTGGATTGACACAATGACCGCACAGAGAACAAATTCCGATCTAATTGTGCCTCCTGTGATGCTGCCAGCCTGGAACAACTGAGATTTTAAAGGGACACTGTTGCATTACAAAGCTTTCAGGGTGCAAGAAAGCAAATTTCTTTCCCTGTGTTTCTAATGTAGATTATTAAAACTGCAGAAAAAATTAAAAATCAAACTCAGTTACTGACTTATTATCTGTTGTGCCATTTTTTTTTCTTTACTTAGCCTGGAGAATGAAAATAGACAAGTCATTTTCCCCATCTTAGTTCTCATTCACCAGCCCAATACTGTTGTGTTTGGGTTGCAAACAATGCAGGGGTGGTTTCACTGCAAACACAAATCTTTTAATTAGATTAGAGGCAAAGAGAAATAAAGCTTGGGAAACCATCGCCATGGGAAAAAATGACAGCCTCATGTTGGGGCCAAACTGATATTACAGTGTATGGCTACCATTTTTTGGATTTTGAAGAAAATAAATACAGATAGCAATAAGAGGCCGACCAAATGGGTAACTTAAACTGGACAGATACAGGGACTAAGCAGATGAGGAATAGGTCAAATGATTCCTATATGAA
>ML685890.1:2804106-2826428 GCA_007922175.1 Pelusios castaneus
GCTCAAGGGGCGGGGCCTCCCCCGCCCACAGAGTTTGTTGGCTTGCTCCAGTGCGGGGCGGGGCCGCCCCGTCACACACCTTCCCCCTTAGTTCAGTTCCTGGGGAGGGGTTATCCCCCTCATCCGCTTCCTCCCCCTGTCGTGAGAAGAAATCCGCGTTAACGTTGGCCTTACCTGGACGGTGGGCTACTTGGAAGTTGTATGGCTGGAGGGCGAGATACCACCGCATGATGCGGGGATTTGTGTCCTTCATTGCATGTAACCATCGTAGCGGGGCATGGTCCGTTACCAGCGTGAATTTGGCCCCCAGCAGGTAGTACCGTAGTGCATCGATGGCCCACCTCGCCGCCAGGGCTTCTTTTTCAATGGTCGAGTAATGTTTCTCTCTGGGGAACAGCTTCCGGCTTAAATATAAAATGGGGTGCTCGTCTCCCTCCTCTGTCTGAGACAACACCGCTCCTAGCCCTACTCCGGATGCATCCGTTTGGAGGATAAAGTCTTTTGTGAAGTCTGGGTGCGTAAGTACCGGTTTACGCATTAGCCGTTCTTTTAGTGTTCGGAATGCCTCTTCGCACTGGGGGGTCCATCGTACCTGTTTAGGCTCTGAATTCTTAGTTAAATCCGTCAGAGGTGCCGCGATCGTGGCAAAGTCCGGCACGAAGCGGCGGTAATAACCGGCCAAACCTAGGAACTGCCGGACTTGCCTTTTAGTCCTGGGTGTCGGGGTATCTGCTAAGGCCTGGACCTTTCCTACTAGTGGTTGCAACGTCCCGCCTCCCACGGTGTATCCCAGGTAAGTGACTTCCCTCTGTCCCAGGCGGCACTTGGCAGGGTTGGCTGTCAGGCCCGCTTCCCGGAGTGCACCCAGTATCTGCTCCAGGTGTCGGAGGTGTTCTTCCCAGCTGGCACTATAGATCACGATGTCATCTATATATGCAGCCGCATACTGGTCATGGGGCTGCAATACCTGGTTCATCAACCGCTGGAAGGTTGCTGCTGCTCCGTGTAGCCCAAATGGCATTGTCACAAATTGGAACAACCCAAAAGGGGTTGAGAAGGCTGTTTTGGCCCGGGAGCTTGTCGTTAGGGGTATCTGCCAGTATCCCTTCGTGAGGTCTAATGTAGATAGATACTTGGCGCCTCCTAAGCGCTCCAACAACTCGTCCGTCCGTGGCATCGGGTAAGCATCGAAGCGGGAGATGGCATTCACTTTGCGGAAGTCAATACAAAAGCGCACTGTCTCATCTGATTTCGGCACCAACACTATCGGGCTACGCCACTCGCTTTTTGATTCCTCTATCACCCCCATCTTGGTCATGGCTTCTAGTTCCTTCTGCACCGTCGCCCACATCTTTCGTGGGAGGGGTCGGAGGTTGTCTCTCACTACTTGCCCCGGAGTCGTGGCGATGTGGTGACTCAGGAGGTGTGTCCTACCGGGGCGGGTTGATAGTACATCCTGATACCCCTGCAGGAGTCGCTGCAATTGTTCCCGCTGGGTCTGAGTGAGGTCCTCCCCTAATCCTACTGGCCCGTCCTCCTGGGGTTCACCCATCAGTGGTCCGAGCCCTGGCTCTGGGGTCGGAGGAGCTACCCAGAGTGCTTCCCGGGTCCCCCAGGCCTTCAGCAGATTCACATGGTAAACACGCGTTTCCTTCCGGCGTCCCGGGAGCTTGATTTCGTAGTCCACGGGTCCGATCCGCCGAGTCACCTCAAAAGGTCCTTGCCATTTGGCTAGCAGTTTGGACTCGTCGGAGGGCAGGAGGAGTAGGACGCGGTCTCCCGGGTTAAAAGTACGGGTCCTTGTCCCCCGGTCATAGTGGCGTTGTTGTCTTTCCTGTGCTTGTTTCAGGTTTTCCTGGGCGAACGCCCCTAATTTCCGTAGGCGCTCTCGGAGTTTTAACACATATTGCACCGTGCCCTGGACCCGGGTTTCTTGTGCCTCCCACTCTTCCTTCAGGAGGTCTAGTATACCTCGGGGCTGTCGACCGTAGAGGAGTTCGAATGGTGAAAACCCTGTTGAGGCCTGAGGAACTTCCCTGATGGCAAAGAGCAGGGCAGGCAGCAGTGTATCCCAATGGCGGGGGTCGTCTCCCACGAATTTGCGGAGCATCGTTTTGAGCGTACCGTTGAACCTTTCCACCAGGCCGTCCGTCTGGGGATGGTACACTGACGTCCGGAGGGTCCTGATCTTCATGAGGCGGCATAATTCAGCCATCAGCTTAGACGTTACATTAGTCCCTTGGTCCGTCAGGAGCTCTTTAGGGACTCCGACCCTGGCGAAGACCTTCATTAATTCTGCCGCGATGTTGGGGGCCGTAGCCGCCCGGAGGGGAATGGCCTCTGGATATCGCGTGGCGTAATCCACTATCACCAGGATGAAGCGGTTCCCGGTCTTGCTTCGCTCCAGAGGACCCACCAGGTCTAAGCCCACTCGTTCGAAGGGAATCCCCACCACGGGCAACGGCACCAGGGGGGCTCGGGCGACCCTCGGCGGGCTCGTCCGTTGGCATTCGGGACACGATGCACAGTAATCTCGCAACTCCTGGTAAATGCCCGGCCAGAAGAACCGCTGGGCGATGCGGTGAAAAGTCTTTTCCCTCCCGAGATGCCCGGCCCAGGGTACCTCGTGGGCCAGGTGTAGCAACCCCCGCCGTAGGCGTCTGGGGACCAGCAGTTGCCGGATGACTTCTTGGGTCTGGGGTTCCCTTGTCACCCGATATAGGCGGTCTCGGTGTATTTCAAATCGGGGCCCCTGGGGGATAGGTCCCCCCTCCCTTCCCTCTACGTCAGGGGGCGAGGCCTGCTCCCAAGCGTTCTTCAGGGTTGGGTCTTCCCGCTGTTCTTGGACGAAGTCCTTCGCCTGCTCCAATTCCCCCCTGGCCTCCTCCATGGTCTGGCGGGTGCCTTCCCGCGTTCTGGTGGCGGTTCCGTCTGTTTCCTCATTTTCCTCTCCCAGGTGGGTACTCTCCCAGCCATCTGAGTCTCCTTTCCCGGGGGGTTTCCCTTCTGGTCCCCTGAGTAGCCGTGGTCCGCAGTCCCGCAGAACTCTTTGGAATTCGGGCCAATCCCGCCCTAGGACCACCGGGTAGGCTAGTTTAGGGATTACTCCTACTTGCATGGTTGCGGTCTGGTATCCCACCGTGATTTGTACCTGTGCTGTGGGGTAGGGCCGAATGTCTCCGTGGATGCACTGCAAGTGCATCACCGGCCCTGTAGTTGGGAGTCCGGGGATCAGCCCTTCTCGGACCAGGGTCTGGCTGCATCCTGAATCGACCAGCGCGAGCTCTGACACCTGCCCCACCTTCACGGGGACGGCGAGCTTTGGCGGGGTGTGTTTTCTGGCGCGGTGGCCCACCACACACACCTGCCCGTAGTCACCTTCCATGAAGGGGCAGTCTTGCTGAAAGTGTCCTTCTGGGCCGCTACTTCCCCGAACCTCCTTAGATAGCGGGTGTATGTCCATGGGCGGACCCCGGCGGCTCTCCGGCGGGGTTCTCCGAGACATCCTCAGTGCCGCCACCATCTGCTGCACGAGCTTTTCTTGAGTGCTCTGGTGTTGTGCGGCCAGATCCCTCACTAATTGTTGCTGGGCCTCCTGCTGACGGGAGGCCTGGGCTTGTTGCTGGGAGGCCAGTTGCTGGAGCAGCTGGACATACTGCTGCTGTAGCTGCGCGGCTTGCTGCTGTTGGCTCACGAGGAGCCACTTTAAGGCCTTGTCAATTTCCATGGGTGTCCGGCTGCGACTTTCCATGGAGTCACTGGGAGGGTTAGACTCCCTCCTGCTCCCGGCTCCCGAGTTCAGTGCCCTTCCTCAGGGTCCGATCGGGTTGCCTGCATTCTCCACCACTTGTGACAGTCCCGCGTCACGGGCGGGCGAGAAGGGCGCCCCCTACAGGTGCTTCAGGGGAATTAGCAGTGGTGGGGGTGCCCTTCCTGTCCAAAGTTCATGCGCCGCCCTTGTATGCAAGGCAGTCAGGCCCAATGGCCGCAGAGTCAATACGCCGCCCTTGTATGCAGGGCGGTCAGGCCCAATGGCCGCAGAGTCAGTACGCCGCCCTTATATGCAGGGCAGTCAGGCCCAATGGCCGCAGAGTCAGTACGCCGCCCTTGTATGCAGGGCAGTCAGGCCCACGGACTTCCGGGGGCCCCGCCCGGGTAGGGGGGCTCAGGCCCGCCCACTCCACTGAGCCCCAGCCCAGGGCCCTGCAGGTGTCCGGGGTTGACGGTTCTACCAGCGGGGATCCGCTGAAACGCGCTGGCTTTCCCCTAACCCCCTGACATGGGCCCCTGGGCTACTTCCTACCCGGGTGAGTGAGGATCCCTCGGAGTGGTCCTGGTCCGCCGTTCCTTCGGGGTCCCTGGCTCACCAACCACAGGCGTGTCTCCGCCCCAGTCGTAAGCCGGCCGCTCCTGGTATCGCCACTCTGCGTCAGCTTCTCTCTCTCCGGCTGCTTGGCGCTCCTCCCCTTCCTTGGTAGGAGTAAACAGTGGAGGTCCTCCCTCCTTGCCAGCCAGCCCCGACTGAGCTGAGCTGCTCTCTTTTATACCGGGCCCGCAGGCTGAGCATGCCCAGCAGGGCTCAAGGGGCGGGGCCTCCCCCGCCCACAGAGTTTGTTGGCTTGCTCCAGTGCGGGGCGGGGCCGCCCCGTCACAGTAAGGGTAATGAGGATAAACATCTATATGACTCAAAGGGTTGTTTTTTTAACATGTTAATGACAAACTAAAAAGTTGTTTAAAAGATCTCTTCATTAGACGTGGGGGTGGGGACATTTCAATGCCCATTAGACGTGCTAAAATCTCTTTACTGGTGTAGTGCATAAAGGGCCCACCTGAGAGCACGGCCCCATTGTTCTAGGGTTGTACAAGAACACAGTGAAAGACAGCCACCGAAGAGCATATTCTCTAAATGGACAAATGCGACAGATGAGGAACTGGGGCTCTAAGTGATGCACCCACAGTTCCATCGTGGGTCAGTGGCAGAGCCAGGCGTTGAATACACATTTCCTGAATGCCAGGCTAGTGAGCACCTTAATCACTAAGACACCCTCCTTCTCCAAAAGACCTAAATGTGTGTGTCTGTCCAGACTGTATCAAGGACAGAGACATTGACTTCAAAGTTCCTTCAGCCAGGGAGTGAGAGGTGTTAAACTGTCAGGAAAATGAACAGGTTTCATTCCTCTCTAGAAGCCTGATCGAATGCCCACTCAATGAACAGCCTGTCTCCGTTGGCAGTAGCCTTCAGATCCAGTTCTAAAGGAGTGAGACTTGGCGGAGATCCTGCATTCTTGGCGCTCTCTCTAACCCACAAGGTGCAACCTAAGGCAGTGTACCCATTCCCTCCAGCAGTACGCTGGACTCAGCACATATGGCACAGAAACGTACGTAAGGGCTGTCCACGTGCTCTCTTGTGAGAAATCCAGGTCTCCTGTAAGGTTTACGCTGGCTCCTAGCCACATTTCACCCCATTAAAATTGTGTTCTAACCAGAACTGCAGAACTTGATTCTAGGTTTAGATTTTGAAATCCCCCCTGCCCCGAAGCTGTGGGGGTTTGAATCAGGGATTTTGGCTCAGGTCTGTCTTTTCTGTCTGTCACACGCAAAATGCTTGGGCATTGACTATGGTCTTATAAAGAGACTGCAGTAGAGGGAATAGACATGATGACACTTGTCGCTGCTTCCTTCTCTCCCTCTTCCCTTGTCCCCGGTCTCCTTGAATTAGCCACTTGGTTACGCTGCTCCTCTGGCTTTATGGACTGATGATAAAAGAGTAATTGCTTCTGACAGGGACTGGTTCTTCCCTAATTCAGCCATCCACCTTTCCTACTAAAGGCCCTTAGTGAGCTGTCCAGGCTTGTACCGGCCTCGAGTGACTGACATCTCTCTGATGGACGCCACTTCAGCTTAGAGCGTTTCCCATTTCGGGTTTCACAGCTGATCGCCGCTAAGCACCCCCAGGGTAAATTAAGTAAATCTGTCCCCTATTCCGGGTCAGCCAGCTTCTTCATTTAGAGCTGGCTGGTTTACAGGAGGGGCAGATGGCACTGCAGTCTCATCCTAATTCTAGCTGCTCTTTGGGGTAGGGAATCAGGAGGTTCTGACTCCCTGCAGCATGTACCACTGCCCACTGCTGGACAGGGCCTGCCCCAGCATGGATCACTTTGGAAAGGTCTCGCCCTCTGTTGCCTAGAGGCTTGCAAAGAGAAAATAGCACTGCCAGTTGAGCTCTGAATAGCGGACACAGTGCTTGCACTGTGATAAAACTGCTTGTCTTCCCCTGCCCAGACTCAGAAACCTACTTAAACACGGGCCTACTTTCAGCATATGGAGAGTCCCACTGAAATCAAAGCTTGAAGTTAGGCCTTTGTTTAAGTATCAAACCAGTCCCCAAATGAGCAGTGGAGAAAGGATCTGGCCAGCAGAGGACACTGTTACCCAGTTCAATGCCCGGCCAGCAGAGGGCTCTGTAATCCTTAGTGTCAGATACAGGAGAAGGTAGCAGCATCCTGCAGTGGGAGGGGATGAGAGGCAGCTTGGAGCCAGACTGGTTTATGTAGGAGCAGGCAGTTGCACCAGATGAATGCACACAATGAATGCAGTCCCTGCCCGCGAGAGCTGCAGTGCAAAGAACACTGCGCAGGGGGCAGAAAGCACCGGGAGACCTGGCAATGACTCGCTTTTAGCCACCTCTCCTCTCCTGCATGTGAGTAGAATCAGGGGGCAGAGGAAAGGAAGAGGTTGGAGGGAGAGCAGAGAGGGGTTGTTGGAGAGAGGCGACCCCTGTACAGAGCGAGTGGCTTTCTATTGCTCAAATTGATGTGTGTTCATTTCAAGAGGATACTGTGACACTGCTGGTATCTTTCTCCCCCCCCAGCTGATTCGGCTGTTGCATCATGGGCCAGTGGATTTGTCTGTAGATCAGGCAATTCAATCTCATTCTAGTCCTGATGCCTGGAGACGGTACAGCCTTCATCTCAGACCCTTAGTGCCTTTCAGTCCTGCGCTTCCCACCCCCAGCTTTCTCCCTCTGTTTCTTTGCTCCCACTCTCAGCATTCTATCGCTTTAGTTCCTACCTCGAAACTCTCAGTTTCTTTATAGGGCTCTTCACCCGGCCGCACGCTGGCCTCTGTTTTTTGTGGCTCTGTGAAGCCGTCAGCAGGTCTCTCTGGCTGTGACTTCAACCTTTTGATCTCTTTGTACAGTTGCTGAACCAACTGTTCTGATCTGAAGAGTCTCTCCTTCAAGAGCTGGCTCTCCTTTTAGAAAAGGAAAATGGTAAATGCCAAAGTCAACCACTTGGGGCTATATCCCCTGCCAGGGAGCGCTACGGAGTCACCCAGCCGAGAATCTGGCCCTTGAATCAGTCATTCTCCTGTGTGACTCTCATTTTTATCCTGGGGTGTTTCCCTACATCACAGTCGATATTTGCTCCACTTCCCAGCTGCTGGCATGAGCCCAGCTGATGGCAGTCAAAGTGGCCTCAGGCACGTAATGACACCTCACCCCCATCCCTGGTTGAACCCATTACCTCTAGCTCCAAAGCCCAAGTCACTGTCAAAAAAACACTCTCATGTTAGGGGCTAGTTACAGCTCACCCAAAAGGGGAAAGGAGATGGATAAGGGATTTGGACTATGAAAGGATGGCCCCAAAAGACAGTCGCTGTTCCAACCATCAGTCCACGAGTCAGGCTGCGGGTTCGAACCCTCCCCTCCCACACACTTAAAGGTTCTAGACTAGGCTGAACACCCAGAGCACAGTCCATCTGGTCACAGCTCCCTGAATATTTTCCCACATTTAGTCTATAAGAGCTGCGATGGCCTCAGCGCAGAGCATTTCATGGGCCCTGTTGATAACCGTGACAACACTACCTACATTGGACAGTCAAAGCACTGAGGTGGTGGTTGTTTAAATGTACTTGGGTGGATAAGCCAGCCTCTGCTGGACTGAATCTGTATTTGTTTGTACTTCCTAGCAATGAATATTGGTCTCTCAGCATCCGAAGATGGGGCACAGATGTCACTGGACTCATTTTGTCCATTAATGCCCACACCTGCTTCTCTCATAACGGGTTTCTCTCTTCTCACTTGTAAACCAATTGACTGGGATATGATATCTGCATGAGACTTAGGCCTGATCTACACCTAAAATGTATGTTGCCTGAGGCTGACAGGAAAATTCTGCTGGCAACCTAACTGTCACCTCAGTGAGAGGTGGGTTTACTACAGAGACAGAAGAAGCCTTCCCTCACTGTATTTAGTCAGTGTCAACACTTACTGTGCGGCAGCTGTGTTTCAAGTGTAGACATGGCCTTAGCCCTGAGAATCACAGCTGCACCACCCCATTCCTTGTGGAGCACCCAGCCCTGGCTTGCTGGGTCTATTAGGGAATATCTCCACTGCAAAGAAAAGTCTGTGGCACCAAGCCTCAGAGCCTGAGTCAACTGACTTGGCCTTATGGGGTTTGTGGGGAGGGGCTAACAAGAGCAGTGTAAATATTCCTGGTCAGGGTGGAGTCTGGGAGCTGAGACTCTCCCCACTTGCTGGGTTTCAGTGACTTACCCTCATATGGAGCTCCTTTTCAGCATTCAGTTCAGAGCTCAGTCTGTCTATTTCCTTTTGGAGATGCTCTTGCTCGTCTCTTTTCATTTGGTACCTAGAGAAACCCACAAAATCATTAGACTTCTTTTTCTAATTCCAACCATGCTCAGAGGTAGACATTGTCAGGTGTTCTCGCATTACAACAAGTGATTTGACCTCCCCCTCCTCTATGTGCTGTTCCCCATTGTTTTGAATGCTAACACCTATTTTGATTTGCTGTTACAGCCTGAGCTGATGCTATGTCATACACTCCCCTGCATTTAATTTCCTCCCATTCTGTAACTTTCCTATCTTCAAAGCGTCTGACGAAGTGGGATTTTTTCCCACGAAAGCTCATGCGATTAATGGATCTGTTGGTCTTTAAAAGTGCCACAGGACTCTGTTGTCTATTGTCAGGTGTGTTAGAGACCACCCCAATGCTTGGTGCTTTATAAATGCCTAGACAGATAGGACTGGCTATACCTAATTTCCCATTACCTTATTTACATGTGTGTTTCTGCTTGCAGTATTCCCCTAGGATGAGTGAAATGAGGTCCCAGGAATTACCATTATCTCTCTTTCAGACTCTCCCTACAGTGCTCTGGGCTGGACTGGATGGGGACTCACTTTGGAATGCATCAACATTGCTTGTGGCTTAGTACTATGATCTTTGCATTGGTAATGTAATCATTATGTTCATTACATTCCTGTGCCCCATTTAGCTCTCCCAACCTCTTTCACTTCAAGCCCTAAAGCAGTTTGTACAAATTGTATGTGACCCTTCCTGGGGATACAATCACAGGCTAGGTCTACACTTACTAAAATTAGTTCGAATTAGTTAGTTTGAACTAACTAATTCAACCTAGACAACAGAGTCTTGTGGCACTTTTAAAGACTAACAGATTTTAATAAATCTGTTAGTCTTTAAAAGTGCCACAAGACTCTGTTGTCTTTCTACAATAGACTAACACGGCTACCCCTTTGGAATTTAATTCAACCTAATTTTAGTTAGTTCGAATTAGCTTAATTCGAACTAGCATGGCCACTTTGGAACGTTAGTTCAAATTAGCGATCCCCATTGATTTCAATGGCCGGTTAATTCGAACTAAGAAATTAGTTCGAATTAACATGGCCACACTGGTTAATTGGAACTAGTTAGTTTGAATTAACCCCTTAGTTCGAATACCCTATTCAAACTTCTTAGTTCAAATTAAGGAAGCCCTTAATTGGAACTAACTAAAGCCTAGTGTAGCCATAGCTTTAGTTAGTTCGAATTAAACCTCCTTAATTCGAACTAACTTGCCCGTGTAGACATAGCCACAGGGAAGTGAAAACACCACAAAACCGGTTATGTGATGCGCTGAGCAAGTTACACCAAGCCAGTTTAAATGCCTGGTGTCCTTATTACACAAACTCAGGAGCGATAACAAGCTCAGAGGCTCTGTCACAAAAAGGCCACTCAGAAAAAAGGAGTAAGAATCCTCTAAAGATATGTAACTGAGGCAACTTGTATGCATGGGCTGAGGCCATGTACACACTACAGACTTGTCCCGCAATAAGTTGTTGCAGGACAATCAAGGTGCTATAAATATAACGCTTTACCGTGTCCACACAGCACTCCTTCTAACAAAAAGGAGTGTTCACACGCTCCTTTGAATTTTCATAGGAAGAAGCAGTGCATGGTGGGCACCTAGCCCACCATGCGCTGCAGGAGCCAGCCTTTGGGCTGGCAGTGGGGCTCAAGGCTTCTCAGGTCCCTAGCGGCAGCCACAGCGCTCGGGACCCAAGAAGCTGGGGCAGCAGCTTTAAAGCAGCCACCTGGGGACCTAAGAAGCTGTGGCTGCTACATGGGAGCGGGGCTCAAGTTGGTGGTGGCTTGAGAAGCTGCCGCTGGCTTGAGCTCCACTCCCATGGGGAGACCCGCGGCCGGTTTCCAACTCCCCCCACCTTTAACATGTCGTGTTGGAACAGGAGGAGGATTCTGTGTGCTCCACCTGACTCTTTCACTCCCCCCTCCTCCCTGAACACACTGGATCTGGACCTCCAGGCATTATTATGGAAGTAACTAGTATGCAAGTAACTGGAGCAACAACACACGCAGTCAGATGGGGCCAGACCAGGGCTGGTGATCAGCAGCTAAGCAATAGGCTCTTCCTGTAAGGGACATGCTATGCACATAGACACTCTTACTGGTGGCCCATGAAGCTGAGGTGGAAGGGCTGCCTGTGAGCGCTTTAATAAGTACCAGGAAGCTCATGTTGACACTGAGGTCCTCAAACCTTTTAGGTCACAACCCCCTTACTCCATCTACCCTCCACCCTGGTCTTCCCCCATCTGGGAGGCTGAGGCAGGAGTGGGGCTGCAGCAGCTGGAAGCAGGGCTGGGGGCCAAGTGGGGACCATAGACTGCCATGGGGCTAAAGCTGAGAGCCAAGGCCAGAGTCACAGATGGGGGGCAGGGCTGGAGCAGAGCTTCAGGCAGGGTTGCAATCCCTCCCCATCCCCAGGGGCTGGCCCAGACCCTGCTGCACCCCTCCCCAAACATTCCTCTGCAGTCTTCTAGGGGACCCACAGTTTGGGGATCTCTGCATTAGCAGGAGATGGAAACCTGAGCCCCTTCTCCTTTGGGAAGGCTGGAAACCACATAAGGCTTCTTCCCTGAGCTGGTTCTGACTTGTCTTCGTGACATCACCTCTGCTATACTGATGTCATGCCCGGTTGGACAGCTTGCCTTTCAGATGGGAACACTGCTCCCGGGCAGGATGTGCATGGCTCGCTTTTGGCTTGTAGTGCAGAACACATGTGACTCAGCACTGGTTGCTCTGTGGCACGTTCTTTAAACTCTGGAAACCCAGAGGTGTCCATGGAGAGGGAGGAAATCAAAAGGATTGCAGAGGAGTCAAGCCAGCATTTGGAAGCCCAGACAAAACTCTGTGTGTATGTGCATATGCGTCCATCCGTCTGTCTGTCTGCCTTTTGCGGGCAACCCACGGAGGAATGCTCTGGCAAAGCTGGCACAGTGCCAGCTCTGATCCAGTAATGAAAAGGTGAGTGGAAATAAGTCACTCTGAGGTTCAGCAGGCAGGATCCTCGTCAGGTTTGATTCAGACTTTGCCTACTCCAAGGTCTTCTGAGCTGGAATGCACAAAGCGCTCACAAATGAAATATGCTGCAAAGAGGGAAGCTGTTTGCAGGCTGTTGTCTCCCACTGGGTCCTAAAGCCAGTCAGGGACACCACAGCTTACATATTATTGCAATAACGCAGCAGAAAGATTGGGCTAATCTCCTTCTCTTCGTTTGCCTTTCAGATCCTTTTCTTTTGCAGGCACCAGGGTCCTTATTCACCTTGCCCCTGTTCAGTCATCTACACCTGTTCAGAATTAGTGCAAAGGCAGGAGCAAATCTGAATCTGGGGCACGTGGGGCAGGTGTCAGGGACTACAAAAGATGCAAGGTTAGGCCCTAAGTGATATCAGGCCAGATCCTCAGCTGACGTAAATTGTTGTATCCTCCTTGATTTCAGTGGAGCTAGCAGTATATAGACCAGCTGAGGATCTGGCCCCTATAGCTGTGTTGTATAATGTATACATATGGGGTTCCTAAGATACCGGGAGGGTGGCTTTTTTATTAACAGGCATCACCGCTGTTCTCTACCACATAGAATTTACTCACGTTCTGGATCACAGAGCTTGAATGGCTGTTTATATTTCCGCTGCCTCCCTTTCACAAGGAGCATGGCCTTGTTTACACAGTGATTCATGGCCCGAGCCATGATGTAGAACACTCCCTTCCGCTCCCTGAGCTCCCCGGATTTCCCGGAGGCGTGAACTTTGTCCCAGAGAGCAGGCTTTCAAACCAGTGGCAGCAGTTGTTTCAGGTTTTTCAGAAAATGTTCATCTTCACCAGATGAACTTCACCCAAAGTTCCATTTTGTGCGTGTCTGGCAAAGAAATCCCAGATCTCCTGTCCCCGGGGTTGTGCCTATTTTAGCCCAGAGCCTTTTGCTCTGACCTTATTTTGGACTGTCACGCTGATGCTGTGTGCAGTTCCTTTCCACAGCCACATCGCTTTTTCTCACTCGGCCCTATTTCCCAGGCAGACGATTCTGGGCTCAACTCTGGGGCGTTAAGGACCAGACTTTCAGAAGATCAGAGTGCCAAAAGTGCTCAGTGCCGGGGTCAAGCAATGGGCGATGCTGGGTGATGAGCTCTTTTGAAAATTGGACCCCTGTTGTGGGTCTAAAGTCCTGGAAATCTGGCCCGACTGGCCTGCTCTGATTTCCATGGACTTTACTGGAAGCAAGATGAGGCTGAAGCAAACTGAGACCTGGTTTGTAGAGTCCCGTGTCCATGGTAGCTGGATTTGCTTTCAGGGTCTCATTTTCAGAGTGGCCAAGCACCTGTGCCTCTGCTGGGCTCCAGTAGGAGGTGTGGGTGCTCAACTTTGCTGAAAATCAGTCCGTGCATATATGTATGCTGCACGTTACCAGGGCTCAGCATTCAAAGAGAGCTGCTGTACTTGAGGAGCCAAGAGATGCTGCTGGACTAACCTTTCTCACCCTCACTGAAGGAGGATTCTGTCTATGTTAGAGTGACTTGTTTGATTTTTTTCTTCCTGCGATGCAGAAACTGAGGTAGCCAGTCTAAAGACTGTTGCCATCTCCTGTCCAAGCTGTAGGGCCTGAAATCTGGAGGTGCCTTGTAAATAAAGCCCTGTCCTAATCTGAATACTTAACAAATTAGCATGATATTGTTTGCATAGATTATCTGCTCTCCTCCTGCATTCCCCAAAGATTTGCTCCTTTGAATTCTCCCCTGTACGGCTATCTTTGCCTCCTCTCCATTTCAGATTTCTCACCAGCCCCCCTCAGTCCATGGTAGTCCTCTCCATCCTTCATCTTTCCTAATACCGTCTCGACCCCACAGTGAATTTTTTGATTCTACAGACCATGCCCAAAATGTAAGCCCCCAACCCATCCATAGCCTTTGGCAGTCAGGGCCCAGAAATTCATGAGACTAGCTTAAAAATAATGAGTTTTTAAAAATAATAATACAGTGTGAGGCAGCTGTCCTGTGGAGAAAGTAGTCTGTGATCATGTATTAGACTGTAGTCTAATGTGCGCACACACAAAGAGGCCCGGTTACGGTTGTGCTAGTAACCTTCATTCAGGCATTTCCTAACTTCTGAGTGCTGGCTTTGGCCACCTGAATTTAATGTTCTTTTACTATCATTTTTATGGATACCATGTAGCTATATAATGGTGAGTTGGGCCTTTTTAGCACAGGCCAGCTCCCCTTCTTTTGCCACCACTGGTGGGACTTTGTCACATTTCCACCAGTTTCTAACCTCGTTCTCTTGGTTTCTGGTGCTCACCTCATGGCTGTTTCACTCACTCTCTGCCTCATGCTCACTAGCTCCTGTAAAATGAATGAGAGCCGGGCAAATGGCTCCTTCTGAGCAGCACGTCTCAGCCCCTGGATTTCCAGGTCCCTCTGATGCAGCAGCAAGCGCAGGATGTGGGTGTTGTCCTTCTGCTGCCCAGGAGGGGTTCTGCAATGGACCCAATCAGCCAAAGGTTATTTTAGTTAACCGGTTTTGAAAAGCTGGGCCATGGTGCTTTTCGTGTGTATGTGACTTGGACAAAGCATGGGATGGGTAAGCATTATCACCCAGTTTTATAGAGGATGAAATGGGGGTTCAGAGAGGTGTCCAAGGTCACACAGAAAGTCAGAGGCAGAGCAGGACATAGAATTCAAGTTTCCTTGTCCTCAGTCTGGTGCCCTATCAGCATCTGAAGGAATCTCTGGATGAAGGGTGACAAAGCGGGATTCTGTGTTTCGTTATATTCTGTGAGCTAGGGTATAAATTCAAACCTATATGTACCTCAGGATGCGCAGTGGCTTTCATGCCCATTGGTGCTTTGCTTGGAGATCAAGCAGAGAATATGGTCTCCATGTAGTAATTAAACCTTTAGTGATTATTTGTCATTTGTTTAGTGTCTCGTAATCCCATTCATCACTGAATGAGACAATCTGCTCCCACTCCCACTGCCACTTTGCCCTTTGTTTCTCTTCCTTCCCATGCTCCTCTTACTGTTTATCTCCCTCTTCCTGTCCTATTGAACTGCCTCTGCTTTTTTTCTCTGCATTTCCTCCCCAGAAAAAACTCCCCATTCCCTACCATGGCAGGGGCATAACCAGGGGTGAGCCTGGATGGGTCAGGGCCCACCCACTTGGATATGAATCCCACCAACTGTGGCGCCCGGCAGTACTGGAGATTGGTGGGCCTCATCGTGTCACCTCTCCCCCTTCCTTCTCCCACAGCTCCACTTGTTATCTGGCAACTGGGCTGTCTCAGAGGCAGCTTCTGGTCACTGAGTCAGTGGCCCAGTGAGAAACTGGGGGCTGGCTATGCCCCTGTGCCATGAGCTTCCTTCTCCCACAACTCCCATTCTGGTCACTGAAAATGAACAGTGACAAAGTAGTTCATGTGGACATGAAACGTCAATATTTGGGTTTTACACCTGATACTCTGATTAGGTTAATAAGTGACCAGGGAGTTCACATAGCTGAGTCATAGTTTCGGGCTATCTGCAGACTCAGGCAGACATTACCAGCACTCAGTACACACTTGCACAGTTATGTTTGCAGCCACGAAGACTAGAAACTTTTCTGTTTTAAAACCCCAAACCTTAGATTGTAAAGAATCTGAGTGTCCTGCAAACTGGACTGTGTCTGATACCCCTGTCTGAAACCTTCCTGAAGTTTGCTGATCACTAGCACTTTCCTGCTATTAATGGTTGCAGTTTAGCAAGAGAAAAACCTTTTGGGACACATTGGTATGGCTTTAGTGGACAGGCAATAGGTGGAAAATAAAGGGATGCAGGAGGACTGAGGATAGCCTCAGAAAATAAGTAGTACTAAACAGCAAGGGGAGAATGCAATATGTGCAGAGGTGCTGGGTGGATTTCTTTTTTAACCTGTGCCTATTGAAGCATTTTCCTAGAATCACATGGACCAAACAATATAATAAAGCTCTCTGTTTTCATGGTGCCCCTCTCTTTCCTCAAAAACTACAGGAAATAGTACAACTGTGATACCTGACTTCCCACACTCTTCCCCCTTTCCCACTGGCATGCAGTGCCCTGCATCTGTAATGTCACCTCCTGCCAGACAATAACGGGTGGACAGGTCCCTTTCCCACAAACTAGAGGGGTCAGTGACACTAATGTTTCCTCCCTACACCCAGCTATAAACC
Source organism: Pelusios castaneus (assembly GCA_007922175.1). Lineage (NCBI taxonomy): Eukaryota > Metazoa > Chordata > Testudines > Pelomedusidae > Pelusios > Pelusios castaneus. Next base: position 2,819,937 of record ML685890.1, read on the forward strand.
TCCTGTGTGTGTGTCATGTGTCCTTTCTCTGTGGCTAATCTACAGAGTTTAACCCCTGCCATTGCTCCTAGCTAGAAGAATTCATCTTTTAGTTAAGGAGTAGAGGCCTGTGCCAAAGATCCTGGGTTCACATTCTTCTGTAAACCTGTGTGGGGGCTGCTACTACACAGATGCCTGTTGGACAGGCCTCTTCACCCTGTGACTCTGTAAAGTCTTCCTCCCGTACATGTCCCTGGAGCTCAGCTTCTTTCCTATGCCAGTGCCTCAGTGTCCCCTCTCTGCATGCACGTACCAGTTGCCCAGTCCCTGTCCCTATGCCTGGCATTACCCATTCACCCGGTGCCTCTGTAATGGTTCTCCCTCATGTGCCTGTATCTCTTCAGACTGCTTTCTCATACGTTGGAATTGCCTCTATACACAGCGCCTCACTGATGTCCCATCCCTACTGGCAGGTACCAGCTGTATCTCTCCTCTGCACTGAGCCAGCTTTGCAGCCGCCTAGGCTCACTTCCTCATTTATTTATTTATTTTCCCCTTAAGAGCCATTCTTTCCTCTCCGTATGTTGTAATAATTGCAAGTGATAAGTTAGCAGCTGGTCTGCTATTCTGGGCTCAGCAGCGCTGCCTGCTTCTTCGCTCCCTCCCTCTTACAGCTCTGGGTCAGCTTTTTGGCTCCAGCAATCAGGAATTCCTATGATTTCTTAGACCCTTAAGAATCAGAGCTTTTCCTCAATCACCATCTGTCTTCCTCTCGCCTTCCTTCCCTCTTGCCATATGGCAAAGTGGTGATTGTGTGGTTGTGACATCCATCTGTTGCCATGGAAAAGACTGAAATAGAAGAGGAATGTGACTCCCTGCGCTAAGAGGCCACAGAAAGAGATAGCGAAGAACATCTTTCCTCCATTGGCACTGATGTCCGTCAGAGTCAGTGATGATAACTGAGGGCCCAGCAATACTCCCAGACAGGTGTACAGCATAGGGAGTGGTTTCAATCGGGCATTGTAATCTTGGACCTTTGCATCCCTTTTTGGCCCTATTGTTAGAGATTGCAAACAAGCAGCTCAAAACTCTCTCACATCCTGTGCCCCTGGCATTCAAGTGTGGAATCCCTTCTCCCCATCAGCGCATGCAGACTGCCGCAATCCAAACACAACTATCACTAACAAGGTAATAACATCCCTTCATTATCCACCTCTCTTTCTCCCATATAACCCCCAAGGAACTCTAGCCTAGTACACAACTGTTCTCAGAAATGACAGTTCCCCAGAAACTCAAACAAGGTGCTTGACAGAGCACCTACTTCACACATTAGAGTATTCTAATTGGTGCTGGCCAACAGCTGCATAAAAAGGGCACTTTCCTGCATGCGGCATATCTGAATGCAGGCTTGCCTGTCCTAGTAACTTCCCAGTTTTGAAAATTGTGTTTCATGTTTTAAATAGAATGGGCAGGTACTAGGAAATGAGAGCCATAAGGAGAGGGATGATTTGTGGTGGCACCCGGTATTGGGACTCAAGAGAATATAGTTTCTATTCCCTTCTCTACCACAGGTTTTTGAGTGCTCTTGGTGTGTCATTTCACCTCTCAGTGTGTCAATTTACCCCCTCTAAAATAGAGAGAATTCTTACTTCCCACACAGGATTTGGGAAACCCCATTAATCCATAGACTTAATGGGATTTCAGCTCCTCAGTAAATGCTGCTGATGTCCAATTTACAAATGTGGTGTGATGCTGACACAGCACACTTGAGAACTTACAGAAGAGCAAGTGCATAGATACTTACTTGGGCCGTTGTTCAGGAACTTCAGAAAGAATCCAATAGGAGCTGGTGCCATCTTCTCCCTGGCCCACATCCTCTCTGGCTGGCTGCTCGCTGTGCTCAGTGTCCTTGGGAAGAGCCTGGCTGCAAATGGTGTCTTCTCCCAAACCCTCACTCCTGTTGGAGTGCTGCCTGTGCAGCTTGTCTTCTTTCTGTGTTTCTCTCATGGCTCTAGGATCATCTCCAGGCAGCAAAAGCAAATTTCCCGGAGGCCTCCTGGGAAAGGAGAAATAACTGCATATAAAGAGTGTCTCTTCCTCCCAACGGAGACAACATGATGTCCTTCCTTCTTTCCCACCCATCATGGACCTCTCCAATATCAGAAAATGACCCTCCAACTCTCACTTCTGCTGATGTACATGATTATTAACCCCACCCCTAGCATTTGTCTACCCCAGGGTCTGATCCTGCCACCCTTAGTCACACTGAGTAATGCTTTATAAGTAATTCCAGTGGGCTAGATTGTGCCTATGGGCCCAGCCCCTGAGCAAGGAGCATTGCAAAACTACCCCAACCACAAATAGCCCCAGAGCTATGATTTGTGCCTGTAATTAATAGTGGTGGAAAACTGGCCCTATAAAATTAGAGGCTGCTTCTTATATCAGGCCCATAGGCCATGTCTACACTAGAAAAAGTTAAGTCGACTTTGTTAAGTCGACTTAATAAGGTCGACTTTAAGTCGACTTAAAGCCGACCTTATTAAGTTGACTTAACAAAGTGGAATAAGTCAGCTTACTTAGTCCACTTTGTTAAGTCAATCTAACCACCCTTAAATCATCTTAAAGTCAATTTAAGGGTTAATCCATGTCCACACCGTGCTTAAATTGATTTAAGGAGTTGATTTAAGGCTTAAGTCGACCTAATGGGTGGTTCTTATTAAATCAACTTAAGCTTTCATTAAGTTGACTTAAGGAATTCCTTAAGTCGACTTAATGAAAGTCTGGTGTAGGCAAGGAGTAATTTAGGTTGACTTAAGCCTCCTTAAGTTGACCTAAATTGCTAGTGTAGACATACCCAATGATACTATCAAAAAAGTCCTTTTGATGGTACAGCTTATTTTGGTCAGAGAACTGGGATAAGCTATACCAGCCAAAGAACGCTTTCCCTAAATAAGCTGCGTCTCCCTTAGAGGTGTTTGCCAGGATGGCTATGCTCGTATAACTATCCTGCCAAACCCTTTCTAATGCAGAGAAGGCCTAAGACTTGAGTTGTGCTGATGCTTCTTTATTGGGAATCTGTATCCTATCTTTGTAGAGGAATGGACTCCATTGATGCATTGGCCTCTTTCCAGTCAGCTCAGAACTGTTTCTGGAGGTCATGGCCTGTCTTACATGAAGTCTTACAAGGATTTAGTCAAAGCAGCCAAATGCCTGGTGGAGACAGCAGTGTATGTGAAACCATAGCTCATACCAGTTCACCTGAGAATCTGCATGTGCGGATTCAGTGCTGTGCTCTTCTTGTTGAGCTCTACTGAAAAGCTCAACAATAATATAAACCTCTTGCACACTGTCCTTCAGCTCTCATTCAACTCTGTTTCTTAGTATCCAGCATAAGGAGCTTTTGAATGTCTTTTACTGCACTGAGCTTCGTGGTTTCCTACCTGTATTTCAAACAGAGAGAGCTGTATGTCTAACCTGCGGAGGCCCGAAGCTTTCTCTGAAGATCTTTTCCTCTTAAACCTGTAATGCCCAGAACATGGAGATTGTTTCTTCTGGACTGTTTTCCAGATTGTCCAGTTTCTCCTCAGAGTGCTCATCCCTTCAACTCAGGAAAGACATTTCCCCCTTTATCCCATTTGTTTCACCAGCTGCTTTTGTAGCTCATGCTCTAAGTAAGACATGAGTGCCCTTACCGCTGAGGGAATGTGTGTCTATTACATTTTTTTCTTTCCCTTGCTATCTTCTGTGTTAGGCCCTGCGATGCGCTGTCATATAGAGGAGATTGCTTAAGCCAGTAAGTCTTTAGTCTCTTATGCATTTATCCATCTCAGTCCATCTGTGCTGTAGCAGTCCAGGAAGAACCTGGGCAATCTATTGTTTTTTTTTTTTTAAATTGTGCTTGATGGGGTGTATCCACCCCACATGGGCAGCAAAAATATCACAGGGAGCCTGAAGGCTCAGCTACCCATTGGTGGCACCTGGAGGGTGTTTTAGGTGCAGCTCATTTGCAGACCCAGCTGGGGAGAAGAAAGGGGGCACTCTGGGTGCGTCTACGCTTAGAAATTAAATTGACTTAAGCTTGCTTAAATCGACTTAATTTAATCTGTGTCCACACTACATTTTCCTTAAGTCGACTTAAGCAGGTGCTTAAGTCGACTTAAGGAAAATTACGTCAACTTTACTATACCTTGTTTAAAGTGAAAAACAACAACAGAACGCCACTGGTCGTCACCTACAACCCCCAAGCCAGACCTCTTCAACACATCATCAAAAATCTACAGCCTATTTTACAAGATGATCCCTCACTCTCTCAAGCCTTGGGAGACAGACCTCTCCTTGCTTTCAGACAGCCCCCTAATCTTAAATGGATACTTACCAGCAACTACAGATCACAGAGCAGAAACACTAAAGCAGGAACACAGCCCTGCAGCAGACCACGCTGCCAACTTTGCCCTCATATCTACACTGATGACACCATCACAGGGCCTAATCATGCCACCTACTCCATCAAGGGTTCGTTCACCTGCTCATCCACCAATGTGATTTATGCCATCATGTGCCGGAAATGCCCCTCTGCCTTATATATTGGACAGACAGGACAGTCTCTGCGCCAAAGAATCAATGGACACAAATCTGACATCAGAAACTGCAATACTGAAAAACCTGTAGGGGAACACTTCAATCTCCCTGCTCACTCCCTTAACGACTTGTTAATAGCTGTGTTGACACAGATGAATAACAAATCACAGCTTCAAAGAGAGTCTGCAGAGCTCGAACTTATATGCAAATTTGACTCAGTTGCCTTGGGGTTGAACAGGGACTATGGATTTTTCTCGCATTACATCAAGTGAATTGACCTCCCCCCTCCTCTATGTGCTGTTCCCCAGTGTTTTGAATCCTAACACCTACTTTGATTTGCTGTTACAGCCTGACCTGATGCTATGTCATACACTCCCCTGCATTTAATTTCCTCCCACTCTGTAACTTTCCTATCTTCAAAGCGTCTGACGAAGTGGGATTTTCTCCCACGAAAGCTCATGCGATTAATAAATCTGTTAGTCTTTAAAAGTGCCGCAAGACTCTGTTGTCTTTCTACAATAGACTAACACGGCTACCCCTTTGGAATTTTACTGGCTAAGTTGACTTTAGAAAGTCGACTTAGCCAGTGTGGACGTGGAGTAGCCCTAGGTCGACTTTAAGTTGATTTAGGGGGCTTTAGGGCTTCCCCACTGCCCTCCCTGCCAGGGTGGCTGGCACAGCCTGAGCCTGGCGTGCCCCCCCCAAAGGGCAGGGCAGAGCCCTGCCCACCCTGCCCCTATGCCCTGCCAGGGTCCCTGGCCCCCTTTGCCCCATTGTACCCAGGTACAATGGGGCAAAGGTTGAGCCCCCCTGGCACTTTTCAAGGGGTGCCCCCCCTGCCACCGTGAACCAGTCCCAGGTCCACCTAGCCCCTAGAAGTTGATCTAGGCGTTCAGTGTGGACGCTCTAGGTCGATTTGGCAGGGTGCCCTCTAAGTTGACTTAATTTTTGAGTGGGGGCATGCTAAGTAAGTCGACCTAAATTAACAAGTGTAGACATAGCCTCAGAGCTGTGTGGGAGAGAGAAGGCCTTGGGATCCTCTCCTGAGACGGGAGCTCTGGGAATAGGCCAGGACTGGCAGAGCTATGGAGAAGCAACATGAATGGCCTGAGAGCCCCTGCAGTAAGTCTTGACAAAAGAGCTAAGCCCCGGGCAGTCAGCCCTATGAGTTGGTGTTCTGGAGGGGGAGCTGGGGAGAACTAAAAGTGGAGTGTGGTTCTGTTTGGGGCTTTTCTGCAGACAAACACCAGGGAGAATCTGGGAATCCCCTATTTTGAAAGAGCCCCAGGGGGCAGTGTTCCCTCTAAGCTGCGCGGGCGCGCGGCCGCACAGCGGCTGTCGCACCCCCCGCGCAGCAGTGAGGGACCCCCGCGCAGCCCGGCAGCCCCCGCTCCTCCCTCCAACCCCCGGGGCCGCGGCTTTGCCGCGGCACACCCAGCCTGCGCCCAGCCTCTGGGCTGGCCCTCCCCACCCCCAGGGTGGGACAGGCAGGATCAGGCTCGGGTCAGGAGCGCGGGCCTGCCTGCCTGCCTGCCCCACGCGGCCGGGCCAGAGGGGTGGCTGCGGCCGCGGCGGGCTCCCGGGCTCCCACCCGCCGTCCGCCTCCTTGCTGGGGCCGGGCTAATCCACGGCCCCGGCCTCCCAGCACTGGGCCGGGATCAGCCTCCGGGACTGGGGTCTGCTCCCCCCCCACCGGAGGCTTCCCAGGGCCGTGGTAGGGTCCTCTCCCGCCGGCGGCCTTGGCTTGCTTCTTTCTTTCTCTTTTCCTTATTTGTCTTCCTTTTTCTCTTTCTCTTCTTTCCTTCCTTTTTCTTCTCTTCCTTCTATTTTCTTTCTTTCTTTCCTCTTCATTCCTCCTTCTTTCTCTTCCTGTTTCCTCTTCTTTCCTTCTTTCTTTGCTTCCTTCCTTCCTTTCTCTTCCTTCTCTTTTTTCTT
>ML685890.1:2826438-2838793 GCA_007922175.1 Pelusios castaneus
TTTCTTTCTTTCTTTCCTCTTCCTTCCTCCTTCTTTCTCTTCCTGTTTCCTCTTCTTTCCTTCTTTCTCTCTTTCTTTGCTTCCTTCCTTCCTTTCTCTTCCTTCTCTTTTTTCTTTCTTTCTTTCCTTCTTTCTCTTTCTTTGCTTCCTTCCTTTCTCTTCCTTCTCTTCTTTCCTTCCCCTTTCTTCTTTTCTTCTTTTTCTTTCTTCTTTCTCTTCCTTCCTTCTTTCTCTCCCTTTCTCTTCCTTCCTTCTTTCTCTCCCTTCCTTCTCTCTTTTTTCTTTCTCCCTTTTTCTTTCTTTCTTTCTCTCCTTTGCTTTCCTTTTTCTTTCCTTCTTTCTCTTCTTTTTTCTTTCTTCCTCTTTCTCTTCCTTTCTCTTTTTTCCTTCTTTGTCTTCCTTTTTCTTTCCTTCTTTTTTCTTTCTTTCTCTTCTTTCCTTCCTCTTCCTTCTTTCCTTCTTTCCTTCTCTTTCTTTTTCTCTTCCTTCCTTTTTCTCTCTCTCTTCCTTTCTTCTCTCTTTTTCTCTCTTCCTTCCTTCCTCCCTTCTTTTTTCCCTTCCTTTTTTAAAAAAAACTTTAAAAAAATTAATTTTAAATAAAAACCTTTCTAAAAATTAAATTTCAATTCAAAATTCATTCAAATTCAATTAAACACAATTAATTAATTCTATTTACAATTACTTTAACTTCAATTAATGCCTATAATTTCTGTTGTGTGAGTTTGCACAAAAATTTTATTCAGAAAAAGTTTTGCACACGGCTTGAAAATTTTGCACACAAGCCACCAAACCTTAGAGGGAACATTGCCAGGGGGGATGGAATATGTGATGATGTGCACTGCAGGACACTGCTACTCCCAAAGGGGTGGATTGCAGTGTGACCTGGCGGGAGGGCCCAGTCACCACACCAAGCCATAGGAGCTGAGGCCACGCTGGATCTCCCTGTGAGAGGGTGCTCCAGGATGGTGTTTGTCTCACTGTATTTAATAGGCTATCAAAACATTAATGAATAAAGATCACACGTCACTTGAGGAGAGCAGAAATCAAGCTGTCATCATCTCCCAGGCAGCATGTGACCCTCCGGAGGCCTTGCCTGGAGTCTGAGGCCTATCATAGATGAAACACACCCACCCTCCAGCTGATGTGTAGGTGTCAGTAACTAACACTTCCCAAGTCTTGTCCCAGTATGCCCTGTATCTTGTGGAAAACCTGGGATGGATTATTCCTGAGAGAGAACTCTCTCTTGGTTGTTCCCAAGTCTTGATCAGGAATACAGAGTGGTGGGTGGTGGCGGTAACAGAGGCGACCTTTGGCTATGGGGGGCCCTAGGCGAAGGCCATTGTAGGGGCCCCCCTATAGACCAATTGCAGGGGCCCCATCTGTGGCCCCAGATCCCTTCCCCCCCCTTCCACCCCCACAGTCCCTGCTCCCCGCCACCTGGACCCTCCCTTGGCCGCCAGCACCAGCTCCCTGCTGCTGGCCCCCAGAGGCCAGCTCCTCCCTATGCTGCTGATCGAGGCAGACGCGGCTTTTGGGATAGGCAGAGCAGGCGATGGGACCCCTTACTGCTCAGGGCCTAGGCATGCACCTGCTTCGCCTACACCAAAAGCCACCTCTGGGCGGTAATGTCTTTCCGGGACATTACACTTTTCAAGCTGATAGTTCCTGGACAATCTCATTACTGCCTCTGGTTCAAGGCAAGGCCGAGCAAGGTCACTGTCTGACAAACTCCACTGTCGAGCTCTCTATCAGCAAAGCAGAGGCTGAGAATCCTAGCTGTATGGTCTGTATGGTTTTTTTGCCCAGACAGAAGACAAAGGCAGGAGGTGGGAGACCTTGAAGTTTGTGTCCCTTTGCTTGTTGGCTGGGATCTGTAATGCTCTGCACAGTGTACCCTCTGCTTGATCAGCTTGAAAGCTGTGAAGATCCTCTGCTGTACTGTAATTATTATAACAGGGTCCTTATAGGTTGGTAGACGCCAGGCAGCTCTTGTGCTCTAAAGGAGCCTGTAGGATTGTGGGAGTAGGGAGGGGAGAAGTAGGAGCTGGAAGGCAGTTCTTTCCCCCTCTAAACGACAGAAAAGCCCCTTACAAAGAACTGAGCCCCTAATTTGAGGAACTGAGCCCTACCACTATAAAATAGAGGGGTTATCTTATAGCTTATAAAAGAGTATATATGGTACCTTGCATTCCATTAAAGTTAGCGACATTTAATTGGAAAGGTAAAGTAATATTGGAATCAGCCATTTTTGCTGAATACATTATGGTTTCCACAGTCTGATCCAGTGCAGGGTGACGCCTTTGTGGACTAGTGCATAAATACATAAGCACACACACAGATACTGTGATCTTTTGCCACATTGCAGATTCCTTTGCACCTGTACTCATCGTGGGTGGACTAAGGCTATGTCTTTCCTGCCAAAAAGGTGGGGGGTTTTGGAGTGAGATAAACAGTTATCCTTCTGTAAAATCCTAGTGGAGACAGACACCTGTCATAGTTTACCAGAAGATAGGTATGTGGCAGTCAGCCCTATACCCTTGTCTGAGTTGATCTCATCAAGTCTACCTCACTGTAACACTACAGTTCCTCATCTCCACTGTGTTTTTATGGTGGGCTAGCTAGTGCATGCTACTTAATTTGTGATTAAAAACATGACTTTTTTAGCCACGAAAACAAAGACTTGGGTGGCAATGGCATTCTTTGTCCAAAGCTCTTCCTTTGGGAACACGTGTGAAGGGGCTTAATCACAGTTAACCTGACCTTTAAAAGACAGATATGTGTGGAAGCTGGGAATGAGATGTATTGCCCTGTGCTTTTGACATCAAAGGATGGGAATCATTTTATGGCCTTGTCTACAGCAGCAATTTTAGGGAACTCAAATACCACTGGGACTAGGAGTGGGAGAGTTACAAGCCATGGTCATTTTTACCATCATGTTATTTGGACCTCATCCATGCAGGTCTAGATAAGGTGGAGATAAAAATATCTGTTCAAGTCCACACTTTTATTATCGATCTCTTTATTTGTATTGTGGTAGCACCAAGGTGCTAGGGCTCTCACCCTCCCTAATATCATTGTTAGGGCAAAGATAGGATATCTCACTCAAGTTGACAGTGCAGATTCAGCCCATGAGGTGGTCTCTGTGTTTAAGATAAACTCATGATGGATGCTCTGATGTCTTATCACTGTTTGCTCAACTCCGAGTGCCCGACAGGGCCTGTTAATCCTCACAATAGTTATTTCATTGTGTAGCTTAAAGAATAGGGTAAGGATTTAACTACACTGAGTGGAGGAGGTTTGAGAGAGCCCCTGTAATCCACTCTTTGTACCACTGTGGTGGGGGGTATGCTAAGTGGTTTAATTGCTCTGAAAATTGAGCATGCATTGCTCTGAGATTTGCATTTATAAACAGGGATCTTAAAAACACTTTAGAACAGTTATCATCTCCATTTCACATATGGGGAAACTGAGGCATAGAGCCGGCCACACTTTTCTAAAGGCCCACTAACTTTTGCCCAAAAGCTGAAGGTACCTTAGATCATCAACTGCTTCAGAAAATTTGGTGGTGGGGGACCTGTCACACTAACAGCATGTTAATCGGGAATAGATCCCAAGTCTCCTCATTCCATGGGTCTGATTTTCTTTGCACTTAGGCTACTAGAAATCAAGAGTAACTGTGTGGAAAGTCAGCAGCTGATGCTTGAGCCATTTGGTATTGGAGAGAAATCTGTGAAGAACTATCTGTTGCTCCACCCTTTGTGTGACGTTGTACTGTAGAATTTGAGAAATTTGAACGTTTGGCCTTTACGGAGTAAGGATGATTGTCTGACGTCCCTGTTCTTCTCTTTCTGTGGACTAATATTCCTGGGCTTCAATAAATCAACATCAAAGTGACATCAACTAATGTGGCTTTAATTGGATTAGTCCATTGTTCCCTAGCATAAAATTCTGGGGTGGATCGATTCTTAACAGGGTATGAAAAACGCATAAACAAAACTCTGAAATGAGCTCTATAGCCAGGGTCTTTTTACCTTCTGGCTCAGATTCTGAATGCCTTACTTGCTCTTTAGTTAGACAAACCTTCCTTTGGAGTCAAGGGAGAAATTCAGGGGCACAGTCCACTGGATTTTTATGAATTAAACAAACTGTTTCTCACCAGTCTCCTTGGTGTATGTTCATGGCTGCATTCTAGAATGGCCAAAGCAGTTCTGCCCATTTTCTGACTGTATTTGCTAATAGCTGTGAGCACATGGGACTTGCCATGATTTCCTTCTCATGTCAGATTCTCCTGTCTCCTTCACTAAGTGTAGGATCAGACCAGTGGCCAGTCTAGTTCAGCATCTTGTCACAGACAGTGGCTGTTAGCAGCAGCATCTACCTACACTTCAAAACCATGTGTATGAGTGGTGGTAAGGTAACATTTTATTGGACCAACTTCTGTAGGTGAGAGAGACAAGCTTTGAATTACTTCATGTCTGGAAAAGGTACTCAGCGTGTCACAGCTAAATACAAGATGGAACAGATAGTTTAGCATAAGAAGTTAACACACACATTTGAAGGGACCATTGAACGAATCAAGAGTGATTATGCCAGGCTGGGAAAACTCTTAAGGAAATGGAGGAGGACAACACAGGCATGACACGATTCTGATCAACAGATGGCTCAGGCAGTGGTGCTATAAGGAGGGCTTAGGGATGTATGGGCACTGGGAGGCATTCATGGACCGAGGACTGTTCATACATGGACTTCACCTGAACAGGAAGGGAAATAGTCTTCTAGGATGGAGGTTGCCTGGCACAACTGATTAAGAGAGCTTTAAACTAGGAATTTGCGGGAGATAGTTGGGAGATACTCATGTCTAATTTTAACCTTGAAAGGGAAGAAAATGAAATAGGAAAGGATATAGCTGTGGGGAGGAGAATGGACATTAAGAAGAAGGGTGGTGTACATACCAATCTAATTGATGATAATGGCAGTAGAATGATTGTGGCGAATCGTGTAAGGAATGTGAGCGAAGCCAAATAGCAAAAATTAAGATGTTTGTACATCTATGTGAGGAGCCTGGGTTACAAAATGGAAGAACTAGAGCTACTGGTGTAGGAAGTGAAACCAGATATCATAGGGATAACAGAAACATGGTAGAATCATAATCATGACTGGAATACAGTCTCCCATGTTTAAGAAAGATTAATTTAGTCTGGAACAGGTGCAAAGATGGGCTAGTAGGATGATCTGTGGAATGGAAAACCTGCCTTATGAGAGGAGAGTCAAAAAGCTTGGCTTATTTAACCTAACCAAACCAAGGCTAAGGGGAGATATGATTGCTCTGTATAAATATGTCAGAGGGATAAATAGCAGGGAGGGAGAAGAGTTATTTAAGTTCAGCACCAGTGTAGACCCAAGAACAAATGGATATTAACTGGCCATCATGAAGTTTAGACTTGAAATTAGACACAGGTTTCTCACCATCAGAGGAGTGAAGTTCTTGAACAGCCTTCCAAGGGGAGAAGTGGGGGCAAGAAACTTAGCTGGCTTCAAGACTGAGCTTGATAAATTTATGGAAGGGATAGTATGGTGGGACAGCCTAATTTGACTATTCACTGATCTTAGATTACTAGTGGGAAATATGCCCACTGCCCTGTTAAGGGATGTTAAATGGGGTGGGTTCTTCTGAGTTACTACAGAGAACTCTTTCTGGGTATCTGACTGGTGAGTCTTGCCCACATGCTCAGAGTTTAACTGACTGCCATATTTGAGGTTGGGACGGAATTTTCCCCCAGGGCAGATTGGCATAAATCCTGGGTGTTGTTTATCTTCTTCTGTAGCGTGGGACACGAGTCACTTGCTGATGGATTCTCTGTACCTTAAAATATTTATACCATTTTTTGAGGGCTTCAATGACTCAGTTGTAGGTTTGAGGTCTACTATACTAGTAGGTGGGAGGTTCTGTGGCCTGTGTTGTGCAGGAAGTCAGACTAGATGTTCATAATGATCCCTTCTGACCTTGTTATATATGAATATTTGAGTTAACACACATTTGAAGGGACTGTTGAAAGTGAAATGGCTTTTGAACACCTCTGCAATCTGTGTGTGACCTTGCAGACAGGTGGACCCTATTGGGGTGAGACAAGGAAAAGGAGTTAATTTCTTGCATCCTTCTATTATTATCATTCCCGGCCTATGCACTTACCTATCCATTTTTTTTATTTGGCTCTTCACACCAGCTCCAGTTACTGCTATTGGTTGATCTGCAATTAAGAAAAGAAGAGAAACCATTTGATTAGCAGGTAGGAACCATGTTACCTCAGCAAAGTCAGTAAGATAATGGAATGACCTGCTAAGTGAAGCCTTGGAATTGAAAGCCCCATGGGGTATGTCTACAGTAAAGAAAAACCTGTGGCTGGCTGTGGCACAGGCTAGCTGCCTTGAGCTTGTAAGGCTTGGGCCGCAGGGCTGTCTTGCTGCTATACAGATTTCCAAGCTCAGGCAGGAACACAGTCTCTGGGACCATCCCACCTTGCAGAGTTCTAAAACCCAGGGTCTAGGCTGAGCCCAGAAGTCTATAAATCAATGAAACAGCTCCTTAGTCCAAGCCCCCCAAGTCTGAGTCGGCTGGCATGAGCCAGCCAGAAGTGTCAAGTTCAGTGTTTCTCAACCTTTAGTGGACCAGGGTATGCCTAAAGGTATTCATTACTTTACATGGAACATCTGATGAAAACATTCTCAAAAAAGCTGGTAACAGTGGAGGGAGATTTAAAATGCCCCTGTTGCAGCAAAGCTTCCAGGCGTGTGTCAACGTCCACCACCATGCTCCTGGAAGCTTTGCTGTGGCTGCAGCATTAAATTGCTCCTTCCCCTTCCCCATTCAGTTGCTCCTGATGGGGAGGGGTTGGGTTGGGACACAGAAACCTGCCCTATGTCTGGGGAGAACCAGCATTCCACAGAACACTGGTTGAGAAACACTAGTCTAGTTGCTGTGTAGACACACCCCTTTAGAGGCAGGTTCTTTGTCAGCACTAGAGGTTTGCATAGATGTAGGGGCTAACCTGGTCTGAACACCTAAGGTAGATATGTTGCATTGGTCGCAATTTACTCTGCTAAGTTACAGGGAAGCAGTTGGGGGGCATGGAGAGAGAGAGGAAGAGACGGTGCATGAGTACATATGTGTGCACATGCGCTCCATTGATCTGCTATGCAACCACACGGAAGTCTCTTTACCTTTATTTTCCCCCTCTCTTGTCTCGTCTATTTAGACTATAAGTAGAAGTGATTGGAAAATGAATTGCTTTTCCAGAGACAATATCTCCTTTTTGTTGGAAAACGGGACATTTTGATCAGGAATCTAAAAAAATTATTATTTATTTTACAAAAAAGTCAGTGTTTTCCACAGAGCGACACTTTTCAGGAAAAAAAAATATTGAGTTGAAAACCCTATTTTCCATCAAAAAGCAGTGTTGATGGAATATTTAGTTGTAAGGTTGTTGGAGCAGTGTATGGCACAATGGGTCCAAATCTCTGATCTAGGTATGCTCTTGTCCAACTGGATTTTGGAGAAGTTCTCTGGCCTGTGTTCTCCAGAAGGTCACATGCTAGATGATCATTTTGGTGCCTTATAATCTATTAATCTAAAGCGGCACTGCCATAATAGAAGCAGTAGAGAAAACAATTAGATGGAGAAGTTCTTGGTAGGCACATGATGGTTTGCATGGTGCTAGACAGAATTTAGAACTGCTCTTGGCTGATTATGCATCACAGACAGATTTCTATGAGGTCACTGATTTCTCCCCTATCAAACTGCTTCCTAGCTACAGTCTCTCCTCTGAGCTCTCTTTTGGTCACCACCATCTTCTCCATCTCTCTGTTCCACAATGATCTGTTGAAAAGATTTTTTCTGCTTTTACTGTGCTTCTCAAGGATTTTCAAGCATGATTGTGGGAGTCATAGGATTGGGAGGCAAGACACCTGATTCCTAATTCCAGCTGTGCTGTAGACTTGCTGTGTGGTCTTGGAGAAATCATTGATGGCTATGTTTTTAATCACAGTCACTGACTTTTAGGTGCCTTAATTTCTGGGTGTCCATTTCAAAACACTCTGGGTCCAATTTACAGAGCTGCTCAGGACCCATGAGTCATGCTGATGGTGATTGGAGTTGTGGGTTCTCCATACTTTGCAAAATTGGGATCAAGGTGTTTCAGATTGGACATCCAAAACAGAAGTATTCAAAATCAGTGGCTGTAATCTCTGTGCCTCAACTTTTCCATTTGTAAAACAGGGAGATGTACGCTTAGTCACTTTTATATAGTGCTTTGAGATCCTTGGGTAGAAGACACTATGTAAGCGCTAAGTATTATATAATTATTACTAATGTAAACTCCCTTATGGAAACAGATTATAAAATGTAATAGAGTTGCATGGAAATTTAATGGGGTTCTGTACCAATTAGTCCAAAATACTCAATAGAATTGAAGAGAAAATGGTAATTTTTCTGTAGGCTTTTTGGCATTATCCTACAGCAGAGATGCAATTAAATTCCATTGGACAGTCCAAAAGTCTACAGACAGATTAGCATTTTTCATTAAATTCTGTAGGACATTTTCCTAACAGATGAATCTGAAAACAGCTGAGTAGCTAACACTGGATTGTAAATGTTTCCATTACAAATAGAGGGAACTGTGCACGTGCCTGCCCCACACATTTATGTCCCTATAACTCACCAGCTGCTGGCTCCTGCTCCTCTGAGGGCATTGTGATCATAATCATATTGGCTGCATGTCTTTGTCCCTGGGGCCTACTTAGGTCTCTGTTGATGTCACCATAGTAACAGTGCTAAAGGGAGGGGCAGACCACTGAAACCTGTTGCTGAGAGGCAGAGGAGCAGGAAAGAGCCATGTTTGGAGAGCGTGAAGCAAAGTCAGTCTAGGTCAGAGAGGACGGACATGGGTGAGCTGCATTCACCGTGTGTTGGAGAGATATCAGTGGAGGAATAGTCGTGGGAATAGCAGGCTGACTGGACCGGACACCAGCTTCTCTTTCAGCTGAAGGTAATGGGGTGATCAATCAAGCCGTGACTATTATGCCAGCTTTGTAGCTGCATTTGCCAAGGGAGTTTGCATCCATGTTTGGAGTCTCTGGAGTTGCATGGGCGCTGTAATGGGATGTTGTGACACGGCTGCATTGGCGTCTGATATCACAGGGCCTTGAACAAGATGATGGCTAAGCAAACCTGGGGAGGAAAAGAACTTCACAGGCCTCAAAATAACATCATAAACAGACAAAATCTGTCTATCTTCCAGAAAAATCCCGCAGGCCCTGGAATTGGCAGACTCAGATAAACTGGCAGGAGGAAAGGGATGCGAGAAGAAGACTGTAAGTACTACAGGCTGAGTGTTACACTTATATTGCGGATCCTCTCTCGTTTTTTTAATCTTACATTGATCATTCCATACTAGAAAGCTCCTGTCACGGGACACTTCCTCTCACGCCCCCCTCCCCCATATTTTTGACAGGACAGTCTGTCTATTCTCTGGTAGACCATAGTCAGAGGCGGATTTGGGGTAGGCAAAGCAGGCACACGCCGAGGGCCCCAAGCAGTAAGGGGCCCCATCTCCTGCTTCACCTACCCCAAATGCTGTGTCTATCTCTGTCAGCAGCAGCAGGAGGAGGAGCTGGATCCTGGGGCTGGAGCCAGGGGCAGAGGGGAGAGGGGGCCTGCAGGCCTATATGCGGCCCCACAACGGGCCTTCGCCTAGGGCCCTCAATAGCCAAAGGTCGCCTCTGACCATAGTGAAGAACTACTGTATCCACCTTGGACTTTCGAAAACGTTGGCACTAATGGC
The DNA here is from genome assembly GCA_007922175.1 of Pelusios castaneus. Taxonomy (NCBI): domain Eukaryota; kingdom Metazoa; phylum Chordata; order Testudines; family Pelomedusidae; genus Pelusios; species Pelusios castaneus. Next base: position 2,836,275 of record ML685890.1, read on the forward strand.
CATCTTCAGTTACAGGATCAGATTTACCCAGGACTTTACAAATCCAGGAGAAATTTATTTATTGGGAGTCAGGCTCCCCTTCTGTCCCACCAAGGTGAAACGTTGGGAATGAGACTTTGTAAGGTCTTTTCACTTAAAAATGCAGAAGGAGGTGGCTGATGCTTCTTAAATCATGTTTGGTTACAACAGCTATTGGGGCAGGTGGCTCTGAGATCAGGGGTTCTGAAGCTGAACAGACAATTTCTATTTCTTGGATGGATCTCAAGTGCTCAGACTTGAGTTTATTTTCATTTAATGTAGAACACTCAAAGCCTTTTACTTTTTGCAGATTTCTTTCTTTGCTTAGGGTGGTGAAGCCCTCTGATGTTATTAATAGGCATGGGCACAAACGAAAGACTTCAATCCAAACATCCCTTCCAAACTTGGAAGGATTTCTTTCTAAGACTGGATGTTATCTTAGGGCTGATCTTCCCAGGGAAATTTACAGACATGATGAATCCAGTTTGATTATGCAGAATCCCCTTTACACCACTCTGGCAGTGTAAAGAGGTACTGTGTTACTGTAAATGAGAATCAGGCACTAAGTAACTGGCCTAAACTCTTGCAGGAAGCTTGTGTCACAGCCAGGAATTGTACACAGTGTCCTCCTAATTCAATGATAAACCCTTCCAGAAGTTATGGTCCATGCAAATTATAATGTCAGTATACAGGGTAGGCTGTGCTATTTCATAAGAGAGAGTAGTCAGCTTTGAATGGGAGGAAAATCATGGCTTAGCCTTTTCCTCTTGCATCCTTCATGCCAGGGAACTGGGCTGGGTTCCCAGGCCAGAGAGACCCAGGTATTAGCTGGTTCCGGAAAACAAATGTACCAAGCTGACAAAGCATCCAAGCCAGTAGAAGCTGGAATCAATTTAGCAGACCGGGTGTTATGTCCAACTCTCAAATGAGAAGGGAAAGACGGCTCACTTCTGATAAGGGAGAAGAGGCTGGAAAGAAAGGAAAATCCTTTTGTTAAATGTTTGCCATGCAAGCCGTTGGTTTTATCCCCCTGCCAGGTCTCAGGACTGAAAGGCAGAGAAAAGGGGTTGTTGACCTAATGTTAACCTTCAACTGCCAGCCATTCAGCTTGCTGATCCTCACACCCCTCTCCTTAATCTCAAAGAAAGAGGGTACAAAGCCTACCCAGGGACTGTGCATCTAATTAACATTTGCCCTGAGCAAGATTTTATCCTTCTTTGTGTTTGCACCAACTGAAATTTAAATGGTGCTTTTGCTCACTCATGTTCTAGCCTGGGCTGCCCCTGTTGTCCTGGCCAGTATGTATATCTAATTCTAATTCATAGCCAATAACACATACAAAATCTAATGCTATTTAGCTGTAAATCTGTTGGTCATTGGTTTGGTGGGTGGGAGGGGTAAAGTGACAAGTCTTGTAAGAATGAGAGCTGAAAAAGACCTCTGAGGCTATATGCTCCATCTTTTGGCCAGAACAGGATAGGCCGCCCTGGTAAGGATTGACAGGGCCTGATTTCCAGAGGTGCCATTCCCAGTGACTTCAGTTGGAGTTATGGATCCCCAGCAGCTTTGAAAATGAGGCCATAGTGCTTGACAAGCCATTCGTGTCTTATTAAAGGCTGACCTAGAGGGAGGGAAGGTTGGAAAGAAAGTAGTTAAAATTTCTTCAAGCTAATGGCTCATTGGGCTGTTGCAGGTTAAGGCATGTCAGTTTCATAGCCAATGGTACGCAAAGGAGAGACCCAGCATCCCCTCTGATTATTTTTGACTGCCCTAATATGATGGAGCAGGTATGGATCTTACAGCTAGGTGAACTGGGGCCAGCCTTTCAGCTTGAGATCAAGCAAGATGTAAACCTGTGCCCTGTAGAACTGTTGCTGAGCACTTCAACCCCTCCTGCCAGTAGAAATGGAAGGAGGCGGCAAGGGAAGAAAGTGGTGTTTCTATAGCTTTTTTGTTTCCAAAAATCAAATTCTGCTCTTCTTTTATGCCTGTATAAAGTTACACTTTACTTGCAGAGGAACAGCCAAGGCTGAACTGGCCCTAGGAGATGAGTGCTCTTATAAGTCACTTTATGGTAGAGTTAAAAGCTGGGGCCACATAACTCTGCCTTATGGTCACTGTATCCTTCCCCACTCGAGCTAGTGAGTGTTGCATTTCATTCAGTTTATCCTAGCAGGGAGACTGGGTGCCCCAAGGGCTTGGGAACGGGTTATGAGCTATTTTACCTCTTACCTGGAGATTCAAATCCATCCAGAACTCATAGGATATGTCTACACTGGGGAATTGAGGTCGACGTTACTAAGTCGACTTTAATAAGTCGACTTTAAGTCGACCTTATTAAGTCGACTTAGAGAGTCCACACGGGAGTCCTAAGTCGACTTAAGGTGGGCCTTACTAGCTCGACTTAGAGAGTCTACACTAGACTCTCTAAGTCGACTAGTTAGATCCAGGGGGAGGCGAGGCTCCTTTGGAGCCTCAGCTCCCCAAGCTAGGAGGGCTTG
>ML685890.1:2848793-2880588 GCA_007922175.1 Pelusios castaneus
CAGGGTAAATTAAGTCAACTTAAGCAAGCTTAAGTTGACTTAATTTACCAGTGTAGACACAGCCTATCTTTGGGAACAGATGGTCCAGTGGTTAGGCTACCAGCCTGGTGCTTAGGGGAGCTGTGTTCAACTCCCTCCTTTGCTACCGCTTTTCTGTGTGGTCTTGGGCAAGTCATGGAGTCTCTGAATTTGTCCCTTTTTTTGCTTCCATGTACTTAATTCTTTTAGTCAGAAAAACAACTTTGAGGTTATCCTCATGGTGTATCAGTTTGGAATTCGATGATTTTTCTTTATTGTTTGTAATAAATTGGCTCAGAATAATGGATCTTCCATGAAAGGCTGACAAAGCTCTTGAGTTGTGGATAATATTATTGTCCAAGTTTGCATTGATGGAATAATTCTGCATTACTTCACATGAACATGCATTCACTTAAGAATTAAATCAATACTTCCTGGGCTCTTTTCCACATTCGGAGGTGGAGAAGGTGCTCTAATAAGGCTTTCTTTATTTTGTTTTTGCCCCTGTCAGTCTGTCTCTATCTCTGATAGTTGTTTCCTGTTCCAGTTTGAGTGGCCCCCAGGTGGGATGGCCCCATAAAGAAAATGACATTGTGATGCTGTATCTTAATGTTCATCTTGCAGCAGTGAGTCAGTGTATGAAAGCATTGTGCAGCTGCACCATCATGTTGTTGGAATATTAGCACACCGTATTAATAATTGGCTTTCCCGTGCCAGTCCCAGGGAAACACATGAGGAATCTGGTGGCACTTTTAAAGACTAACAAATTTGTTTATTGCATGAGCTTTCCTGAGAGAAAATCCCACTTCGTCAAATGCTTGAAGATGGGGAACTTTCAGAACGGGAGCAAAATAAATGCAGGGGAGTGTATGACATAGGATCAGGTCAGACCGTTACAGCAAATCAAAGCAGTTGTTTAGATTCAAACAGTGGCTAACAGCAATGAGCAGGGAGATGGGAGGGGAAGGAAAGCAAAATTACCTTTTATAATGGGAAAAAACCCCATAGTTTCTATTCAGCCCCAAGCTGAAGGTGTCAAATCTGCATATGAATTCCCATTCTGCAGTTTCTCTTTGAAGCTTTCATTGGTTATCCATCTGCCTGAGTATGGCTATTAACAGATCAGTAATGGAGTGATCAGGAAGATTGAAGTGTTCCTCTATTGGTTTTTGAATATTGTTATTTCTGATGTCAGATTTTTTGCACAGAAATTGTCCTGTTTGTCCAATGTATAAGGCGGGGGAGAAAGGGAAGGAGGCATTTCTGGCACATGTTGAGATAAATCACATTGGTGGATGAGCAGGAGAATGACTCCTTGATGGAGTAGCTGGCTTGACTAGATCTTATGATGGTGTCTTTTGTGCAGATATGTGGGCAAAGTTGGCAACATGGTTTGTTGTAGGGATATGTGCCTGCTTTAATGTTTCTGTTGTTAGGTCTGTAGTTGCTGGTGAATATCTGTTTAAGTTTGGGGGGTCCCAGGGAGATATTGAGAAGGGAGACAATGCTAGTTATGAAACTAAGCCAGCGGAGCCTGGAAACATTACTTACTTTCAGATATGGATTATTAAATGAGTTAACTTTGCCCCATTAAATCTGTTTATTGCTTCATTATTATCCTTTGGCCTTTGGTAATAGTAATATTATTATTGTTGGGAAGGAGGAGGTGCCCTCTGGGATCCCTGTCCATTTGACCTCTTTAATCCCCTGCTACAAGGCCTCTCCTCAGACTGCCCCATCTTCCTGGCTGAATGCAACTCCTTCTGGAGCCATCAACTGCACAGCTGACTCATTCAGAGGAAGCAGCTCCAGAGCCAAGCGAGACACTCCCTCCCCACTGTCAAATATGTCACATTAGCAGCATCCCTGGAAGCTGCTGCACTGACAAATTGGAACTGCGTTCAGGATGCTGAACTAAAAATGACCTTTGTGACAGTCTACTCTAACCCGCAAGGAGCGTGTGGGTATTTGTCTCCCTCTAGGGGCTGGTCTGCATTAGAGGTTTGAGTCTGGAACTATTACTTCTGGTTTTAAGAGGTTTATGAATATGCTACGATAGCTTTAGCTAAAACAGTAAAAGTTCATGCTTTGGCGCTGAAGTTTCCAATTCCTACCCAGCTGTTGGCTCAAGCAGTATCTATTCAAACAGCACAGTGGAACAGTGGCTTGGCCCTTTCAGGTAGTATTTCTATAGTAAGTGTTTGAAAGACTAGAAATGTTTGTTTTCGTCCTTACTGTGGGCATTTAATAGTTGGAATGATAAAACATTCCCAGGTGTAAGTTGCTGTCAAATAACGAACACCCCCGTTGGTGGATGGTGGTGATTTATCTTTCATGTCTAATGATGCAACTCATTGTGGTGTAATTTTACTGCACAATAATGCCTGGCCAGCTGCGTCTCTGACTGCTTAGCTGTTTTCTGTAACCATATAATTATAACTTGGTAGGTGGCATTTATACATCTATATCTCTCATACTATTAATAACACTGCTGCTGTTCTTTAATGTCTAACTGGCTTCACTCTGATTCAAAGCAGGTCCCTTGTTTTTGTCTCAGCTAGCCATGAGAAATTCCTCAGAAATGCCATTCGCTGTACTCTGCTATCGTCCCAGCCGAGGGGATCAGGAAAGAGACGGTTGGCATGATTACCATTCCCCTTTGGAGCTACATTGGTTATGTTCCTGTCATAGGTTGACTGGTCCCTTTAAGAAGGAGCAGGGGGTCCAGTACACATGTGGCTAGTCAGCTGCCTCCCATTTGGGTTCAAGAGAGGGCATCTAGGGCATATAAAGGGGAGACTGGGGGAGGGGTGGCTCAGAGCCTGAGAGGAGTCAGATACAGGAGAAGGGCAAGGGAGAGCTACCTGAGAATGGAGGAGAGCCAGAAAGAACAGCAGAGAGTTGTCAGAGGGAAAGGCCTGAAGGAGGTCAGTAAGTGTGAGAAGTTAGTGATGAGTTCAGAGGATGATTGTTGATGAAGACTGGAATTACAGGAGAGCTTGGGCAGTGACCCCTAGGAAAAAGAGGAAAGTCCAGCAGGGCTGTTGAGCCAGGAAGCAAGAGGCTCAGTATGGGAGGGTGGATCCTACTGAGCAGGAGCAGGAGTGGGATTTGCAGATAAGGATTCCTGGAGGAGTATAACTCTGGGTGAAGGGCTGTGGAAAGACTGTTCATTCTCAGGTAGGGAGGCCTGGAAAATGATGCCCTGGATCAGGATCAAAAAGCAACTGGGGGTGCAGATGGGGGGAGTGCTACTGTTGATTCCCAGGCTGGTGATTTTAGAGGTGAGGTCTCTGGAGATCGGAATTGAAAAACCTCTGTATCTCTGTTTATTGTGGGACTTAGAGAATAGTTTTATTACATGGCTTTTGAGACATGAAATCACCAGTGTATATCACTGTGCCTAAAGATGGGCTTTGTATCACACAGTGAGAGACTGTCCTTTCAGGGGTGGACAAAAAAAAATTCAATTTCCTGCCATTCTGTAAGTTTCCCATCTTCAAAGCGTCTGACGAAGTGTGGTTTTCTCCCATGAAAGCTCATGTGATAAATAAATCTGTTAGTCTTTAAAAGTGCCGCAGGACGCTGTTTGTTTCTCTGCAATAGACTAACACATCTACCCGTTTGGGAAAAAAAAAAAGAAGCTAAGACTGGGCCTGACATAATGGAAGGTGCTTGAGGTGTGGCCCTGCCTAGCTCCACACTCAATCAAATTAAACAATGTGATGAAACAGAATGGGAGCATGAAGTCTTGACACTGTAACAAATCCACCCCTGTTGGTTTCAATAGATCCTATTCATCCTAACTTGGATCGGTATACTGTGGAAAAACTTGGCCCTTGTTTTTATGAATGGGCATATCAGGGAATGATCCCATTCTGTTACCTGCGTATTACTGGCTAGGGTCATATTTGGGACAGACACCAAAACATCTCATAAAAGTATTTAGGGCAGAAACTCAGGACTGCCTGCCTGCCTGGGGCCACAAAGAAGATTGTAGGCCACACTTGCACCACCCCAATCCTCAAGCTCTTAAGACTTAGGTTACTTCTGGGGTGCAATTTAGAGCAGGCTCAGGGATGTTCTGTGTAACAGCTGACTGCCTATCATCTCAAAGGCCAATTCTGTCAGTCAGGAATTGCCAAAATGCAAGGGTACTTTGGCCATGCCCCCTTTTCTCCTGCTACCCCTTACACCAGGGACAATGGAAGGCAGTAGTGTAAAGCCAGCTATAGAGGCCCTATGCTATTCAGCGATTTCTGAACACTGGGTGAATTGGAACAAGTGCCACATGCTGCGCCCAGGGGCCAAGAAGGGTGTCTGGACATTGGGTAGTGCACAGGTAGCAAAACAGGTCCCCCAGGACAAGGCCTGTTCTGAAGAGCCAGTAAAACTCATTTGTCCATTCATCTGGCTGGACTGGAGGACTCCTCGTCATAGTTTTGTTAGTTGTTTTAATAGCAGACATAGAGCTCTTTGTTTTCCTGCATTCTGTAACTAATGGTGAGGAGCCAGTTAGCAGCATATCATTTCTCAGTAACTTACTGTGCTGAAGGATGTTTTCATATGCTTCACTTCTTTGGTATGCCCTAACCCAGGGGTCGGCAACATTTGCTGGCCCCCGTGCCAGCCCTGCCCACTGCACCCCCAGCAGGTGCCGGGGGCGGGGCCAAAAGGGGGCGGGACCGGGCCTCCGGTTCCTGGCCGGGGCCATCTCCTGCTGGCCCAGCAGCCTCCATTTCCCGGCCTGGGCCACGCAGAGGCCATCTCCCGCCGGCCCAGCAGCCTCCGGTTTCTGGCAAGGACCAAGCCGGGGCCAAGCTGGAGCCATCTTCTGCCAGCCTGGCAGCCTCCGTTTCACGGCTGGGGCCAGCTCCCGCCAGCAGTGGTGGCTGGGCAGGCCGACCCGCCCTCTTCTGGACCATGGCCGGGGCCGGCTTGCCGGCTGCTGTGGCTCTGGGCAGGCTGACCCACTTGCCCCGCCCTCCTCCATCAGCCTTGCCCAGCAGGAGGCGGGGCCAGGAGCCCTGCGCCACAGCTTCTTTTTCCCTGCTGGCTGCACTCCCCAGCGGGGAAGCGCGGCCAGCAGAGGCCTGGAGCTGCAGCATGCGGCTCTTATGGCCCCAGGCTGCACTTGGGGGGCGGGGCCAGCGGGGGAGCCTGAGCAGCAACGCGTGTCACTCAGGCTCGGCCCGCGGGCCACTGTTGGCACACGTGCCGGGGGTTGCCGACCCCTGCCCTAATCAATGGAGTTACCTAGAGCAATGGTTTTCAAACTTTTTTCTTGAGACCCAGTTGAAAAATATTATTTATGCCCACAACCCAAAAACTACATCTGTGAGCAATGCATTCCAGTCTTTCGGTGGCAGGAGAGAGAACCGCGACCCAGTGCCTGGTGGTCTGTGACCCAGTACTGGGTCCCGGCCCATAGTTTGAAAACCGCTGACCTAGAGTAGCGAGGGTAACAGAATGGAGAATATCAGGCACACAGACCACTCTTCACTGTATGGAGAGTCCAACCTCACCCCTTCTCTTGGGCTTCGATTTATTTAATAATACAAATAACATTACAAATCAGTGGTGTGGCTACAGGTAGCATGTCTGACCATGAACATGCTGCTGCGGCTCCTGTGTCCCAAGGGGGAGGCACAGCTCTAGCCCAGAAGTAGTAGCCGCGCTGCTGGCCCCGTATGTGTGCATTTGTAGCTGTGGGACAGAGGCAGGACCCCGAGGAGCTATAGCTAGATGCACAGCAGCATTGCCGGCACAGGGATGTTCCTGGGATGAAGAGACTAATGCGGATTACAAAAGCGCTCTCCAGGGAAGCGGCTGTTGGTGGTTGGGGTGGAATGAAATAGGGATGCAAAGAGGGAGGCTTAGTAGAAGGCCCAAGCTTTTGAATCCAATTTGGGTAGGCAAAGGGCAGGCGTCAGGGCAGTGGCTCAGCCCCTTCTTTTCTCTCTAGCCTGGGGCTTTCTTTTCTCCCTCCCTCAGAGCTGTAGCTCAATAGAATGGGCATCCAGCAACGAGGGGGTGGAAGGGTGGGGGAATGGAACTGCCCACACAAAGGCAACTCCCTCTGGTCCTGTGGACACTGTCATCCTTTTCGCTCACAAACGCTGGCATCACATGACCCACGGCTGAGTGTGCTCCGGCTTGAGGTCTGATTGGTCTCCGGCTCCTTTTTTGAAAGCCTAGGTGTCCGTGGCAACGGGAAGCAGGCCAGCCATACTTTCCTGGCCCCCAGAGAAGTACCGCAGGCGCTGAAGAAAGGCAGGCGAGGTGCACCAAGAAGCATCAAGTGGGTCTCCACCTGCCCTTCTCCAGGTACCCATGTACATTAATCCCCAGCCATACTCTTCCTTTCTGCACAAACATTAGAGTCGCAGTTAGCTTTGTGTGTACTTCTGTGATGTGTGCCTTGGGGTTCACTGGTCATGTTAACTCGCTTATCACATCACCCATCTGTCTCCTCCTACCAGGAGAGACACCACCCCTGAGCTCTCACGCTCTTGCTCCCAGGCCACTGCCACCCCAAATCTGTACATATCCGGGGAACCTGTTGCAAGAGACAATTAAAATATCTCTTGCTTCAGACTGGTGTGCACCTAGAAGTTAGACAGACCTGGAATCAAAACTTTAAAGTGGCCGAGTAATACAGGGCTCGGAGTCATATCCTCAGTGGTGTAAACTGATGTAGCTGCACTGAAGCTGTGCTGACTTACACCAACTGAGGATCTGGTCTGTATGCCTATTAGAAGTGACTTTTAGCCCAGGTTTGACTGTGGGACAGAGTGGTTTCTCAAGAAGTAGCCACTGAAAAATGCTTAAATACATAGATGCTTTGGGAGGGAGGTTGTAAGGGGGGGGGGGGGGATTGGAACTAGCAGGTGACATCCAGTTATTTTTTATTTGCTTGATTGTTCAAAATCCATTATGCATTGTGCTTCAGAGAAGGTGGATTTGGGCTTAAACGAAATAAATATGTCTTGTTGAAATGTCTCTTGAAAATGATCGCTTTGCTTTTGCACAAACCTGTCGAATGTTCTGTTCCCCTGCAGCTTGGAGGAGGGGTGAGACAGGAAGGGGTATGCAGTCATGTTCAGTTGAGTCTAGGGAAGTTGCTGTGGATTGTGAAAAGTGCATGGTAAAGAAGGGGCTGTTTGGTATATCTGGGATGTAGAGTGCAGAAACAGAGGGTGAGGCTCAATCAACCCAAACAGGGAAGGGCTCTTTTCAGGGAGAATTTCAGTGTAAGTTGGGCAAAGGCAAAAATTCACAGAGCAGCATTAGTGTGCAAGCAAATTAAAAGCATCATCACTCAAGGCTTTTGGGATTGTAATTCCTCGCTTAGGTTGCCTTCCATCCTAGAAGAGCTCCAGTTTTTGCTGTTGGGGTATCCTGCAGACCAACTTTGTAAAAGGGGACTGATAGAATCTTGAATATATTGTGACATCATCATGCAGTATCATGACAAATTGCTTCATTATGTGATGATAGGGTCACAAGGCAAAGATCTTTCTGCAACTTATTGCTTATATTACAGTAACACCTTGAGAACCAGACCCCATTGCGCTAGGTACTGTAATACACTTATAGGAGATGGTCCCTGCTGCAAAGAACTTCTAGAATAAATCATCAAAACAAACAGAGGGAGGGAGTATAATATTCCACATTTGTAAAATGTGAAACTCGGGCGCAAGAGTTTACCAAGGTCGCACAGGGTGTCTGTGGTCTCCAGAGTTCTAATCCAGTGCCTTGAGGACAAGACCCTCCTTCCTCCCTAAATCAGATAAGGCTCATGTATCACTTTTTCATTGTTATAGTTGATAATAACCCACTCCAAGCAGGTCCAGGCTTGGAGGCAAACTTGTACTATATAAACAGGTTCTCGTGCTCACTGTGGCTGGCTTCTTTCATTCTGTGACATTCCCATGCACTGGGTTGGAAATATGTGGTAGCTTTAATATTCCATATAAAATATAGCTCTTTAATGGTTTTAAAGGTTAGGCAGTGAGTGGCTGTACTTGAGACTACTGCTTGTCATTCTGACTGATAGTCTCCTTGTTTTCCTGTTCTCATATCCACCTGTTGTCTCATGCTCTGTGCTTACATTGTAAACACTTCAGGGTGGGGACTGTTTCTTTTAGTGTTTGTACGGTACTTAGTATGATGGAGCCCTGGTGCATGACTGCATCTGCTAGGCACTGCTACAGAGCTAATAATAAATGAATGAAATGTGAAAATGAATATCAGTACAGTTGCCCTATATTTATTTTAACAGTATATTCATTTTTGTGTAGTCCTTAGTTTTTTATATACCAGGAAGTAAGCAAGGATAATGCAATTTCTCCAGATAAATTATCAAGAGGAAGCTTCGAACTGTGGCAGTTGAGCAGGGACCAGTTGTGGCACTAGGAAGTGTTGTCAGGCAGCTTGGAGTTGTAAGGTGAGCACATTAGCTGGGTCTGTTTCTGATAAAATAGTGAGCAGTGAAAGAATTAACAAATTATTTTTAGTTTCCGAATTAACAATCCACTGGGATTAATTGGGTAGTTCGGTCCCCTTTAGAGCCATTTTTTCCAGGTTGTCTTCAGAGCCAGGCAGACATCACAGTATTAGTTTATACGTGGTTCACATTTTCAAGCTGTTTTTGCAAATTCAAAAGCTAGGGAAGGAAGGAAAGAAGAGAGCTGGGTTTTTGGTGCAAATGTTGGATTCTACTGCAAATTCTGCTGTCCCAGGATACATGGGATGCCAAGAGCCCATAGTTCTGATAACATCGAAGTTTTGCAGTTTGGGAAAGAGCTGCAAGAAAACTTGCCACACTGGTGGTGCAATGGGCCAAGAATTGAGGACTGAGGCCTTGTACACACGATCACTTTATCGCACATTAACAATCATTACCGTGCGATACCAACAACAGCGTACACATGTGCAATAGGGCTGTTGCGCGTTAATTGCCTTGTAGCGCAATACAAAAACCACCTCGACGAGGGTGGTAGCAGTTAACGCGAAACAGCTGTTGCGCCTTTCCACTCGTGTGTAAGCTTACCGTGCAATGATTGGCCTCCGGAACTGTCCCAGCATTCCAAAGTCATCCTCTCTGGTCTTCCCCCTCCCCCACCCCGCTCTGTGGCCGTGACGAAACAGTCCCCGCCCTGATCAGATTCCCGGGATTTTTGAATTTCTCGTCTGTTTCACTTCCTGTTCTCTTCCTCGTGGAGTGGAGTGCAGCTCCGATCATCAGTAGCAATGGCGGCCCGTCGTGGAAGATGCGCACCCCTTTGGAGCACGGCAGAGGTGCTGGACCTGATCAGCATCTCGGGAGAGTTCGCTGTGCAGGCGCAGCTACGCGGCAGCAGGCGAAATTACGATACATTTGGCATAATTTCTCAGGCCATGTCCGAGAGAGGTTATGATAGAGACACTGTGCAGTGCAGATCAAAGGTGAAGGAGCTAAGAATAACCTATCACTGACCGAAGGAGGAAAACCGCCGTTCCGGATCAGCGCTTGCTACATGCAGGTACTATAAGGAGATAGAAGCCATCCTCAGTGGGGACCCCAAAATGACTGCAAAGAGTCCCGTGGACACATCGGCCCCCCCTCATCCAGTGAATGCCAGACCCGAGCAGGATGAGGACGTGATTGAAGAGGAGGAAGAGATGGAGGATGACCTGAAGGAAAGCGCAACAGTGTGTAGCCAGGAGCTCTTCTGCACCCCCGCTGAGACGTCCACCCAAGACATGAATTGCAGCATGTCCTCTGAGGCAGCAGAGGGGGGTTCCGGTAAGTTTCTCTTTCGCGCAGCTATGGCTCCTGCTAAAATATCGTTGTCCAGGGTGGGGGTGCTTGCTGTCTCGGTCCCCGCTGTGCCCGCTCTTTACTCTGCATTCATTAGAAGTTCATCAAAACAAGCAGTGATTGTCAAAAAATCATCTGTATTTGGTCAGTAAAGGTTTCCTCGATGTACCTCCAGAGCCTCTTACTCAGGTTAGATGGGAGAGCATTTGTGTCTACGCTCCCAAGGATGGATACTCTGCCTCGCCAGTTGCAAAGCACAGCCCTGGGAACCATGGCAGCACACAGTGCAGCAACATACGGTCCTGGCTTGCATCTGGTGGCATGTAGGATATGTATTCTAGCTGGCAGGGGCACTCTGAGGAGAGAGATATCGGGTTCCATCTGTGTGCCCTCTGCAGAATGTTAGCCCCCAGTAAGCTTTCTATTAAGACGTACCTTGTCCGCTTCAGTGTAGCATAGGATGTTGACTGCCCTGCACCTTCCAGTGGAATGTGCTACTGGAAGGTAACATTGGTTATCTAGGCTATGTGTTAACAACAGCTTTATTATTATTATTATTGTTATTATTATTATTAGATTCGACCTTCATAAGGCCGGTGTCTACCCCAGCTGACCGCATGAGAAACATTCGGCGGCGTGCTCGAAGAAACAGGGAGGATATGTTTCAGGAGCTGATGAAAACAGCATAGGAATCTGCGAGGGAGAATCGAGCCTGGAGAGAGGAATCCCATCAGAGGAGGCAGAAACACAGGGATGAACTGATAAGCGTGATGAAGGAGCAAACAGAACTGCTCAAGAGCATGATTGCTTTGCAGACCCAGGCGATTAATGTACGGGCTCCACTCCATACAGTTCAGCCATGTCTGCCTCCCACATCCCGTAGTCCTTCAAAGAATTTCTTTGAAGGCCACCCGTCCCCCTGGTACACTGCAACATCCAGTCCCCCCCCCAGAGCTACCTTTTAGAGACCTGCAGCTACACCCACCTGTAACCCCCCCTTTAGGTTTTAATAAAAACAGTGATAAATAATTTGAAGAGTGGCTTTATTTGTACACATTGAAAATCTCATAAGGTGCAACTGATGCGTCCTGGAAGTTAACTAGGGGACGGCATCATTGAAATGGTCCCTGAGTGCCTCCCTTATGCGAGCAGCTTCTCCTTGGGCCCCCCTAATACTCCTAGTGGCTGGCTGTTCATATGCTTCCTCAAGGCGCTGTGCCTCCATAGCCCACCCTGGGGAAAACTTTTCTCCCCTACTTTCACAAATGTTATGAAGGACACAGCACGACGCAATCACAGCAGGGATGTTGTCCTCCGCCAAGTCCAGCCTCCCCTACAAACATCGCCAGCGCCCTTTTAAACGGCTGAAGGCAGACTCCACGGTCATTCTGCAGCGGCTCAATCTGTAATTGAACCGCTCCTTGCTGCGATCTAGGTTCCCTCCGATGATGACTGTGGGCATCTCCACATCCCCCACAGTAATTTTTTGATCTGGGAAGAAGGTACCCCCTTGCAGCTTCCGGTACAGACCAGTGTTCCTGAAAATGCAGGCATCATGCACCTTTCCCGACCACCCAGCATTGATGTCCGTAAAACGCCCTTTGTGGTCCACGAGTGCTTGCAGCACCATAGAGAAGTAGCCCTTCCTGTTGATGTACTCGGTCGCGAGATGGTCTGGAGTCAAAATAGGGATGTGTGTGCCGTCTATGGCTCCCCCGCAGCTAGGGAATCCCATGGCAGCAAAGCCGTCCACAATCTCACGAACATTGCCCAACGTCACCGTCCTCCGTAGCAGAACGCGATTGATGGCTCGGCAGACTTGTGAGAGGGCTAATCCAACGGCGGACCGACTCCAAACTGGTTTGCAACCGACCGGTAGCAGTCAGGAGTCGCCATCTTCCAGACAGCAATTGCAACACGCTTCTCCATGGTTAGGGCTGACCTCCTGTTGGTGTCTTTACGTCGCAGGGCAGGGGCCAACTCTGAACACAGTTCCAGAAAGGTTGCTTTCCGCATTCGAAAGTTCTGTACCCAGTGTTTGTCATCCCACAGCTGCATAACGATGCGATCCCACCACTCGGTGCTCGTCTCTCGCGACCAGAAACGGCGTTGCACCGTGTGCAGATGATCGGTGAAGGAGCTGAGCAACGCAGTGCTGTTGCTCTGCATGGCATCGATCAGCCCCTGCTCCTCAGCATCCTTGTCTGACTCGGAGCTCATTGTGTATTGAGCAACCAGCCAAGATGTATTTAGAATGCTGAAGGTGACAGTGGAGATCAGAGCAGAATCCATGCTGTCGCTGTTGTGACTGCTCGCAAGTAGTGCGTCACTGCACTGTTGACAATAGGCGCGAGTTGCTACTGGCAACGAGGAAGCCGCAAGGGGAACACAGTGCACCACGGGAAACTTAGATTTTACCCATGGCGCTTTGCGTTCCTTTCCTTCATCCCATGATTTCAAGCGCAGATTGAGAGAAAATTGAACTGTGGGATAGGTGCCCAGAATTCATTGCGCTACACCGCGATATTGCAAAGAATTCTGTTGCGTTACAAGGAGCGACGTGTGTATGAGCTATCCTGCAATAAAGGTCACGTGATTTTTATAGCGCGATTGCCATGTTGCCCTTTAATCTGCTCAGGTGTACATAGCCTGAATGTGAGGATACTGTTGAGAAGTAGGCAATTTGTGGTGACTTTTGTGAGGGAACATCTGTCAAATGAATTGAGTCCTCTAATTTATTTTGCAATAGCTCACTGAGCAGCCATCTTATAAAAACAACTTTTTGTTACCAGTGGCAGGGATTTTGAACTAATGATCAAGAAATAGAAGCTCCGTGACTAATTCACCGAGCCTCCTTATCCTTTGGGGGATCATTGCTTCTAAATGGATAATTTATGACCTGTTTTAAAAGGCTTCTTTTCCTCAGAAGATCTTGTCAGGCTTTTTTAATCAGCAAAAGAAAAGTGCTTTGATACTGTTGCCAATGTTCACAATTTTCATGGTTCAAGAGCTGGGGTTTTGCGATTATCTGAGACTTAAAAAAAACAAACAAACAAACCTGATATTAAATTAATAGCCCTCATGGTCATGGAAAAGATCTTCAGAATGTGGACCTAAGTAGATACAAGTAGGCCCTGAAGGCTCAGAAACCAGATTAATAAACTGACCCTAATATGTGTGGGTTTTTTTAAAAAATCCCATGATTGTAGCCCTGACTCATGGTGGTTTTGTTTGCTTGTTTTTTTGGTTTTTAACATTTGCAGTTTGTAATATTGTTCACACCCAAACTAGGAGAGGCACTGACCAATTGGGATCTACATTGTCTTCCTGATGAGTCAAACAGGTAAAATAAGATTGTAAAATCTGAGATTGAGCTACTTAATCCATTTCAGGCAGTGAGCAGCCAGTTCAGCTTTTTATTTGGCTGTTCTGTTGAGATGCCTTTTTAACTGGGAAAACTACCACTAGTGATGAAAGGCAGTTCCAGAGAATCACTAAATAATTTCTGGGGTTTCATGGACTAAACACCCACCATCTCTCATTAAGGAAGTTTGATTTAATTTGGGTGATATCAAGTTTTATAATATTCATTGTGCTGTGTTTGCCTGATGTAAATGTCCCTGGCAAGTGATTACTGTAACAAGACTATGGCTAACCGTAGAGTCACTTCAAGTGGGTTTAATGACCATATATGCTATTAGCTGGAGGAGCTGACGGGTTGTCAGTTTGTAACACTGGTGAGAAGTGGACTGATTTGCCACAAGGTGACTAAGTGCTAACGAGGAGCTAGTGGACCAGAGAAGTCCTGGTTAATTGCACATTACCTAGATGTGTGTGGTGATTAGCGCTATTCTAATGGTAAATATGTGAGGGACAGGATTTGTTGCTGATATGTTGTGGCCATTTGAAAGGAGAGCTTGGCAAGCAGAAGGGCTAGAGAGACTCTTTTTTGAAATGAAGATGTGTAGATGATACTTTCACAGGAAAAGGAGTCCTGTGGCACTTTTAAAGACTAAAAAATTTATTTATCACATGAACTTTTGTGGGAGAAAATCCCACTTCGTCAGACGCTTTGAGGATGGGAAACTTTGTTTGACTGACCTAGACTAACACGCCTACCCGGTTTGGAATTTCTCAAGAAAGAGTCCTTTTGCCTTGGGTGATCTCTCAAGCACTGGTAAATCCCAGAATTTGGGACTCCCCAAACTAAAGAAGCCAATACAAGGTATACAGAATGGTCACTCAAGATACTACCTAACATGAATGTACAGTTTTCACCAGCCTTTATTTTTAGGGCTGTCTTTCCGCTGCTGTTTGTTCCTTGCAGCAGCTAGCAAGAGTTAGTCTGTCCTACCACTTGGGTGTTTTCAGTCTGAGTAGATGCTAGGAGGGAAGACAGCTTTATGCTCAAAACAGCAGTGCCTGCTGCACCCTTTTTCACTTTCTGAGGCTTGGATCATCTCTGCCACAATTCTCCAAGCTAGTACTTCAGTCAGTTCTTTCTCCTGGAGGAAAGAGGGCACAAGTGTAAACTGTATGTCTGACCTTATATACCTCTCCCAGTCCAGAGTCTGCTTCTGATCCTGTAACAGTACCTAGCTTTTACGTAGCACTTTTCAACAGCAAAATTTCAAAGTGCCTTACAAAGATGACAGAGTCCTGTGGCACTTTTAAAGACTGTTAGTCTTTAAAAGTGCCACAGGACTCTGTTGCCTTTCTACAATAGACTAACACGGCTAACCCTTTGGAATTTTCTCACAAAGATGGTCACTTATTATCATCCTCATTTTATAGATGGGGAAGCTGGGATGGGGAACCTGCAAATCTTGAAGCACACTTTGTAGACTAGAGTGGCTGGCTGAGGCCATTTGAGATGGTGTGAGGAAGGGCAAGTGTTAACTGAAAATGCTGCTCTGTCAATACAGCAGCTCATCAGGTGGATCTGACACCCTTTGATTGCTCTGGTAAATTGACCCATTATTTGCAGTTGTCTGGCAGGGTTGTTTCCAGTTTGCCTGATTAAGAGGCAAAGAAAAGGAGTGTTTCTCTCTCCTTTTTAACAAGATTTTTTTCTCTGCCATGTGGAAAAAATTACAAATAAAATAAATTTCTACATTGAGATTGACTTCATAAGCATTCTTATGTCTAAACACTGAAATTAGCCTGAAACAAAGAGGCCAGGTCCTGTTTACATCCCTAAGGATGAATCCAAAAGGGGACTTGAGCATAAATCTCATGACAAGTAACTTCTAGAAAATTACAGGAACTAACTCTGTGCTCAATAAAGCACAGTTAGATGCCTACGCTCTTTGTCCAATGAATGGGGAGAGACAGGTGCCCTAGTCTAGTGCCATCCACAAAAGGCAGGACACCAGGTGGGGAATGGCCTATGTTAGCCAATGGGAGAGGCTAAGGAATGGGAGGTAGTAAGTCCCATGCCTCTCATGGAGATTTAGGCACCTGTCTGTGCCTGGTGATCCATGAACACAAACCTGATGCCTGGAGTCAGGTGGCATAGGCACTTATGGGATTTCTTGTGTGAATGAGGGAGGTGCCTGTCTTGCCTCACACAAAATGAGGGAGAGGGAGGAGCTTGGCTTCCCTGAATGTCTCCTGTTGAATAGTGTTTGGAACAGGAGGACTGGACCTGGGGTCTCCCACCACCCAGGTGGGTACTCTAGCCATAGGGTGGGCCCTACCTCATTCAGTCAGATTTAGAATGGGACTCGATCCAGTAGTCACGCTAAGAGGCCATCTAGCAGCTCTAGCCCCATGTGCATGATAGGTGATGGAAGATCTATCTTCACCCAGCTCATGAATTTCTCTGTGTCTTAAGTGGGAGATGATGTCCAGGCACCCAGAGGCAGGCAGTAGTCAGTGCGTGTGTCCACAGCAGGAGCAAGGTGCTGAGGGACCATACTACTGAAAGTTAGACTCCTTCAGAGTTTGATGGGAGTTTTGTGGAGCAAAACTAAATGTAAGGGCTTAAACCCCACACTTAGGTCTCTTGTGTTTTAGCTACTTGTGTGTGATGGTATCTAGTGTGGGGTGGTAGATAACAACTAGAGGGGTGTGGTTGGAGGGGGGTTTATTTTAGTGTTGAAGCAAGTTTTGCTTGCTGGGCATTTGGGTGGCCCGTTCCATGATGTGGTCTAGTGCAGTGTCCTTGTTCAGTGAAGGCAGCTGTAAGTGTGTTAAGGTGTATATCATGGACTTGTCCTCCAAGCATATTCTGTGTATCTGAATGCCTGGCTGTAGATAACAGACTTCTTGGTGACAAGTTCCAGGGGGTTAGCAGTTTTAGTCCATTTCAGCAAAACAAACAAGGAGTCCTGTGGCCCTTTTAAAGACTAACATATTTATTAATTGCATAAGCTCTCATGGGCACACTCCCACTTCATCACAATCATGAGATTGTGCCCACAAAAGCTCATGCAATTAATAAACGTGTTAATCTTTAAAAGGGCCACAGGACTCCTTGTTTGTTTTTGGGTTTCACTCTAAAACTTAAGGTCCCATGCACACGGTGATGGAAATATTGTCTCTCTTTATGAGCTTTCTTGTAAACAGAACTTAGCTCATGCTGTGTTTCCGGAAAGTGATTAGGTGGGCCTCAGTGGAGTGATTTTGCAGCTCTTACTCATAATAATACTCTTCTGGAGTAGTCATCCATCTCAGCTACGTAGTTTCCACTCCTTTTGCTCCCTGTGACGCAGGCAGCTCTGAGTGTGTACCTGACTTCCTCACACGCACCTGATAAAGTAGATTATTCTGGCAGCAGTTTGGCCTAATGGGTAGACTGCGGGACTGGGTCTCTGACCTGAGTTCTGCTCTTCACTCTGTGGCCAGGAGACCTTGGGCAGACAAGTCATCTCACCCTTCTGTGCCTTTTGTAAAGCACTTTGAGATCCACAGAGGGAAAGCATCATCTGAGAGGTAGGGATTATACCCCTTACCAAAAAGAGGGATGGATTAGTAGTCTGAGCACAGGACTGGGAGCCAGGAACTGCTGAGGTTTTTCTCATGGCTGGCACTAATGCTGACTCCCTCTCTGGCCTCATACAAATCATTTGACTGTTCTACACTTCATTTCTCCCCCATGTGTATTGTGGGGGGATAGTAATTCCCACATGACAGGAGGGCAGAGGATATGTTAAATTAAACATTTGAGTGCTTTGAAGATGAAAAGCCATACACATATGGTAAGTAGCATATAAAATATAAACAAATTTAGCTGTGTGTTTTATAGGGACTATGACTAAAGGAGCTCAGAAGCTTCTTTAACCAGGGTGTTGCATCTCTCTCTTAACTAAGGGATCGTCTCAACTATCCTTCCAAAGTGCTGTATCCTCCTGGCTATATAGTGAGTGACACTTTAACAAACTGGCAGCAGTTGCTGGAAAGAAGCTTATCAGACAAGTGAAGTAGAACAGCATATTTATAGGAA
This sequence comes from Pelusios castaneus, assembly GCA_007922175.1. NCBI lineage: Eukaryota > Metazoa > Chordata > Testudines > Pelomedusidae > Pelusios > Pelusios castaneus. Next base: position 2,866,064 of record ML685890.1, read on the forward strand.
ATATTTCAGAGGAATCCAGTAAGTGTTGAGTGCTTGCACTGGGACTGACCCTGAAATAAATGTAGACTAGAGTGTCCTCTCAGTGACCTAAACTTTATGCCTCTTCATACGCCGAGCAAGCCCAGCAGCTTCCCCTGGTCTCAGGCAGACTGTAAGTGGGTCAGTCTGGCAGAAATAGTTTTTTGCTGTGCTGGAGCTGTCAAGATGCAGAGTTTCTTCCTGGCATTTTCCCTCAGCGGCATCAAAAGAGACGTGATCTGGTGGCTCCAGGGACAAATGCTCTCAGGAGAGATTGCCATACAGACCAGTGGGAGACCCCGACTAAAAGCTGCTAATAGTCTTGAATTGTACAGGTCCTGGAAGGCAGGCTTACAGGAGATGAAGACTTTTGAATAGTTTGGAAGGAGCACGCAAGGAGGAGTAAAATCCCCCTGTCTATGTATGATGTGACGTGGCAGTGTTGGATCGATATGTCACTGTATTCTACTCTTCGTTCTCAAACCCCTGAGCAACATAAATTTCACCAGCAAAAGTGCTTGGTTGGGCGCACAGTGCTGTGTCAACAAGAGAACCTCTCCGGGACAAAGCTGCTGTCGCTTGTGGAGGTCGTTTTATTGTGTCAATGGAAGAGCTCTCTCCTATCTGCATAGAGTGGCTATGTTGGTGTGGCAGCTAAATACAAGGTGGGACAGATTGTTAAACAACGATTAACACATGTTGCCAAAAACCACTTAAATTAAGTGGGCAATTAACACCTCTGCAGTCAAAGGACAAAAGTGTTATTAGGTACTGAGAGCCTGATTTTTAGTGTTCAGGGCAGTTGTGAATTTAAGTTCCCAGGACCCTCTTCTGAGGCTATGTACACACGATCAGATTAAAGGGCAACATGGCAATCGCGCTATAAAAAACACGTGACCTTTGTTGCGGGATAGCGTGTACACACGTCACTCCTTGCAACGCAACAGAATTCCTTGCATTATCGCGGTTGAGCGCAATGACTTCTGGGCACCTATCCCATCGTTCCATTTTCCCTGAATCGGCGCTTGGAATCATGGGATGAAGGAAAGGAACGCAAAGCGCCATGGGTAAACTCTCAGTTTCCCGTGGTGCCTTGTGTTCCCCTTGCGTCTTCCTCGTTGCCAATAGCAACTCGCGCCTATTTTCAACAGTGCAGTGACGCACCGCACCACTTGCAAGCAATCACAACTGCGACAGCATGGATCCTGCTCTGATCTCCACTGTCGCCTTCAACATTCTGAATACATCTCGGCTGGTTGCTCAGTATGCAATGAGCTCCGAGTCAGACAAGGACGCTGAGGAGCAGGGGCTGATCTATGCCATGCAAAGCAACAGCACTGCGTTGTTCAGCTCCTTCACCGATCATCTGCACACGGTGCAACGCTGTTTCTGGTCACGAAAGACGAGCACCGAGTGGTGGGATCACATTGTTATGCAGCAGTGGGATGACGAGCAGTGGGTACAGAACTTTCGAATGCGGAAAGCAACCTTTCTGGAACTGTGTTTAGAGTTGGCCCCTGCCCTGTGACATAAAGACACCAACATGAGGTCAGCCCTAACCGTGGAGAAGCGTGTTGCGATTACTGTCTGGAAGATGGCGACTCCTGACTCCTACCGGTCGGTTACAAACCAGTTTGGAGTCGGGAGGTCCACCGTCGGATTAGCCCTCTCACAAGTTTGCCGCACCATCAATCGTGTTCTGCTACGGAGGACGGTGACGTTGGGCAATGTTCGTGAGATTGTGGACGGCTTTCCTGCCATGGGATTTCCGAACTTTGGGGGAGCCATAGACGGCACACACATCCCTATTTTGGCTCCAGACCATCTCGCGACCAAGTACATCAACAGGAAGGGCTACTTCTCCATGGTGCTGAAAGCACTCGTGGATCACAAGGGGCGTTTTACGGACATCAATGCTGGGTGGTCGGGAAAGGTGCATAATGCCTGCATTTTCAGGAACACTGGTCTGTACCGGAAGCTGCAAGGGGGTACCTTTTTCCCTAATCAAAAAATTACAGTGGGTGATGTGGAGATGCCCATAGTCATCCTCGGAGACCCAGCATACCCACTGATGCCATGGCTCATGAAGCCGTACACTGGGAACCTAGATCGCAGCAAGGAGCAGCTCAATTACAGATTGAGCCGCTGCAGAATGACTGTGGAGTGTGCCTTCGGCCGTTTAAAAGGGCGCTGGCGATGTTTGTATGGGAGGCTGGACTTGGCGGAGGACAACACCCCTGCTGTGATTGCGTCATGTTGTGTCCTCCAGAACATTTGTGAAAGTAGGGGAGAAAAGTTTTCCCCGGTGTGGGCTACGGAGGCACAGCGCCTCGAGGAAGCATATGAACAGCGAGCCACTAGGAGTATTAGGGTGGCCCAAGGAGAAACTGCTCGCATAAGGGAGGCACTCAGGGACCATTTCAACGATGCCCTCCCCTAGTTAACTTCCAGGACGCATCAGGTGCACCTTATGAGATTTTCAATGTGTACAAATAAACCCACTCTTCAAATTATTTGTTACTGTTTTTATTCAAACGTAAAAGGTGGGGGGGGGGTTACAGGTGGGTGTAACTGCAGGTCTCTAAAAAGTAACTGGGGGGGGGGGACTGGATGTTGGAGTGTACCGGGGGGAAGGGTCGCCTTCAAAGAAATGCTTTGAGGGACTACGGGGAGTGGGAGGCAGACACGGCTGAAGTGTCTGGAGTGGAGCCTGTACATTAATCGCCTGGGACTGCAAAGCAATCATGCTCTTGAGCAGTTCTGTTTGCTCCTTCATGACGCTTATCAGTTCGTCCCTGTGTTTCTGCCTCCTCTGTTGGGATTCCTTTCTCTAGGCTAGATTCTCCCTTGCGGATTCCTGTGTTGCTTTCAGCAGCTCCTGAAACATATCCTCCCTGTTTCTTCGAGCACGCCGCCGAATGTTTCTCATTCGGTCAGCTGGGGTAGACACTGGCCTTGTGAAGGTCAAATCTAATAAAAAAATAATAATAAAGAAATTGTTAACACATAGCATAGATAACCAATGTAACCTTCCAGTAGCACATTCCACTGGAAGGTACAGGGCAGTCAACATTCTATGCTTCGCTGAAGCGGACAAGGTACGTCCTAATAGATGGCTTACTGGGGGCTAACATTCAGCAATGGGCACACAGATGGAACCCAATATCTCTCTCCTCACAGTCCCTCTACCAGCTAGAATACATATCCTACATGCCACCGGTTGCAAGCCAGGACCGTATGCTGCTGTACTGTGTGCTGCCATGGTTCCCAGGGCTGTGCTTTGCAGCTGGCGAGGCAGAGTATCCGTCTTTGGGAACGTAGACACAAACGCTCTCCCATCTAACCTGAGTATTAGGCTCTGGAGGTACATCGAGGAAACCTTTACTGACCTAAATGCAGATGATTATTTTACAATTACTGCTTGTGTTGATGCACTTCTAATGAATGCAGAGTAAAGAGCGTGCACAGGGGGACCAGCAAGCACCCCCACCCCGGACAACGATATTTTAAAAGGAGCCATAGCTGCACGAAGGAGAAACTTACCGGAACCCCCCTCTGCCGCGTCAGAGGACACGCTGCAATTCAAGCCTTGGGTGGACGTCTCAGCAGGGGTGCAGAAGAGCTCCTGGCTACACACTGTTGCGCTTTCCTCCATGTCATCCTCCATCTCCTCCTCCTCCTCCGCGACAACGTCCTCATCCTGCTCGGGTCTGGCATTCACTGGATGAGGGGGGGCCGATGTGTCCACGGGACTCTTGGCAGTGGTTGTGGGGTCCCCACTGAGGATGGCTTCGATCTCCTTATAGTACCTGCATTTAGCATGCGCTGATCCCAAACGGCGGTTTGCCTCCTTCGCTCGGTGATAGGTTATTCTTACCTCCTTCACCTTTGATCTGCACTGCACAGTGTCTCTATCATAACCTCTCTCGGGCATGGCCCGAGAAATTATGTCAAATGTATCATAATTTCGCCTGCTGCCGCGTAGCTGCGCCTGCACAGCGGACTCTCCCCAGATGCTGATCAGGTCCAGCACCTCTGCCTTGCTCCAAAGGGGTGCGCGTCTTCCACGACGGGCCGCCATTGCTACTGATGATCGGAGCTGCACTCCACTCCACGAGGAAGAGAACAGGAAGTGAAACAGACGAGAAATTCGAAAATCCCGGAAATCAGATCAGGGCGGGGACTGTTTTGTCACGGCCACGGAGCGGGTGGGGGGAAGACCAGAGAGGACTACTTTGGAATGCTGGGACACTTCCAGAGGCCCATCATTGCGCGGTAAACGTACACACGAGCGCAAAGGCGCAATAGCTGTTCCGCGTTAGCTGTTACCACCCTCGTCGAGGTGGTTTTTGTATTGCGCTACAACTGGGCAGTTAACGCGCAACAGTCCTATTGCACGTGTGTACGCTGTTGTTGGTATTGCGTGGTTATGATTTTTAATGCGCAATAAACTGATCGTGTGTACAAGGCCTTAAAGTCATGTGGAGAAGTTCCAAACCGGGCTGTCAGCATGTAGATTTTCACAAGACATTTACTCACAACATATTACAGAATAAAAGGATGTAGGATCACCAACCTTAAATCTTTAGAAGTCGTGAGTCTGCCCCCACCCCAAATCAGTGGTTGTGTTGTTTTTAACTAATGTTGCTTTTAACTAATTATTATTTGCCCTCTCTTGGGTGGGTTTTGGTTGGGTTTTTTGTTTTTGTTTTAGTCTTTGGGTATACTCAGGTCTTGTTGTCCAACAACCATGCAGGTTAAAAGCTGACTTTAAGTGAAAGTTGAGATTCCCATGAAATAACATGATGCCTGGATCTGGGGCTTTAAGAAATGCATCAAAAATTGTGAGTTGATTTTGGGGTGCGTATGACAGGGGGAGTCGAAAATCACACTCTTTGGTGGTTGCCTTTGTCTCCGGCTCCTTGGAATGAGCAGTACCAGTTCAGAACAGGCACAAGAGCCTGCCCTGGGGAATCTCATGAATTAGTGCATTAACCACATGCTTTCTCCCATGATCTATGTGCAACCAGCTGGAAGATCATTGGCTCTGCCCACCCTGGCTGTCAGGTAGATGTTTAAATAAGCGACTGATGTATCGGCTTTTGGATTAAGAAGCTGTTTAAAATGGATCCCCAGCTGGGCCCCTCTGGCTTTGATGTGATTTCCAGCAACTTTCCTTGGAGTTTTATCCGTTTGTTCAGCTATTTGCAGTCCATAGACAGCTAGAAATGTACTTCCTCCAAAGCAGTAGCTCGTGATGCTGATGGACCAATATTCCATGTACAGTGGGAGACTCAGTCAACATTGAATGAAAGAGAAGGGTATGCGAAATTAGTTCATTTACTGTCATCTCTTTGCTTCCCTCCATGGCTGTGATCCAAACCATGCTGAAGTCTTCAGTGCGGTGTGGAACAGACCTAGTACTGCTAATGAAGAGATGCACTGATGCAGAGGGCGGTGCAGGTATAAATTCCCTCTGGACTTGCTCAGTGATAGTGTAATGGGCCCATAACTGTGGAATCAACATGAATGCCTGGTATGCTGCCATAGTATTTCTTAAGGGCTTTATAAATTGAGGGTAACTATACTCTAGATTAGAAACACCTGCTTCCTCAGATGCCTCTCCTACTTCTTCTGACCAACTAGCAATGGAGATAATTTCCAGTCCTATGGTTAGAATGTATATATGTTTTATGTATAGCAAAGTTACTAAGGTAATTGTCATTGTTACTTGGGGAGTGGGAAAGGGTAGGAAGGCAATAGTAGAAGACCCTCAAGATAGGCAGAGGAAACCATGATCTTTACCCACTGCTGCAAGTTTGTCCTGAGGTTACATTTAAGTACCTGCCATCCGTAAGAGAAGGATGGGTCACAACATCTTGTTTAAAGAGAGAAGCTAGAATTCTATCCATCTCTAGATCTGTGTGAATTAACCTTGTGACCCACCCTTCTCTGTATCTGTATATTTACAGCTAACATGCTATATTTTCCATTTCATTCATGTGACATAGTGGGATTGTGCCCACAAAAACTCATGTGATAAATAAATTGGTTAGTCTTTAAAAGTGCCACAGGACTCCTTGTTTGTTAATTTCCAAAACACTCACCTGATGAAGTTGAAATTTTCTAGGTTTGGTCCAGCTAGTGGGGTCAGCCACAGAAAGGTGCTCCCAGCCAGCCTTGTTTCACCTTGTTCCAGATTGGCCACAAACTTTAGGGCAGGGGTTGGTAGTCTTTTGCTGACCCCCGTGACGGCCACCTCCTCCCTGACTCTGAGCATCTCTGAAAGTGATGGCTGCCTGAAAATTCAGCGGCGCCCCAGTTGGGGGTGGGATGGGGAGGGAAAGTGCTTCCAGGCATGCCACTGAACGGAGCCGCTCGCGGAAAGAAGCAGCCCAGAGCAGCTCCTCTAGGTAGTGTGCCTGGGGTGGGTCCGGGGATGCCATGGAAGGAAGCCACCCAGAGCTGCTCCTCTCGGGGGCGTGCCTGGGGACAGAGTCCTCAGGCATATCACGTAAAGAAACTGCCTGGAGTGGGTCCTCTCAGGGGGCCCCACACATACTATGGAATGAAGCTGTCCGGAGTGTCTCCCTTTGGTGGCAGCATGCCACGGAGAGGAGCCATTCTGGGCACCTTCTTTATGCAGCATGCCTGGGACATGGCCATGGTGGGTACCCCTGTGCCCTGGTCACCACTGAAAGAAGCCGCCCAGAATAACTTTCCGTGGCAGGAATGGCAATTTCTGTGGCACTGCAGAGGCTGCTGCAGCTGCTCCGAGTGGGCTTGCATAGTGGCACATGCTGGGGGTTGCCAAGGGCAGTGGTTTTCAAACTTCGGGTCAGAAGGGACCCAGTACTGGGTCACAGACCCTCAGGCACTGGGTCGCAACACCCCCAATGCCACTACCAAAAGGCTGGAATGCCTTGTTCAAAGATGTCATGTTGGGTCGCAGGCATAAATGATTTTTTTTCAACTGGGTCCCAAGGAAAAAAGTTCAAGAACCACTGATTTGAAAACCATTAGGTGTCATGCTAGTTGCCTTCTGGCCCCCTGCTAGTGTTGGGATCATAGGCAGCTCGGGCTGGATCATTCACCATTGACCCCCAAGCCAAGGGGGGAATCTTGCCCACAAAGCCAATGGAGACTCTAGGTGAGTAAGGAATGCTAAGGCCCTGATGGGTAAAAATATTCAAGATTAGTGTCTGCAAAACCAAACATAGCGTGGTTATTTGTTTGTTTTTAGGAGAAGGAGGCCAAGTGGTTAGTACCCTCGCCTGGGACTTGGGATATGTCTGTACAGCCCAAAAACCCAACCTCCAAACCAAACCCACACTGCCAGTCTCAGAGCCCAGGTCGAAAGGCCCAGGCTTGTGCTGCAGCTCTAAAAATAGCTGTCCAGACGTTCCAGCTTGGGCTGTGAAGTGTGAAGGAGGGGCCAAGAGCCTCCCAGCATGAGCTCCAGCCCAAGTGCAAATATCTACAACAGCTCTCAGTAGTGCAAGGCTGAGTCTGTAGGCCTGGGCCCCGAGACTGGCTACGCACGTTCTTCTTGTTTATATCTTAACTGTGTAGCCAAACCGGTGGAGGACAGCGGGTGAGTTCTGTGCTCGGTTAGAGACGCTGAGCGAGACTTACTCTGTCTCAGTTCCCCATTTTACAAATGGGGATAATAGCATTTCCCTGCCTTACAGGGGTGTTGTAAGACTAAATCTATGGAAGGTTCTCAGGTGCTCAGCTATTATGGGAATGGGGGCTCTAAGTGCTCTATGTATTTAGAGGCATCTGCTTTTTTTGGCTAAGCATTACAATAAAAATGAAGGCCGGGCTGAGTGTGTATATAGATAGTATTTCTGTCTCAGCAGGGCTTGTGACATGTACAGATGACCCATTCTGGGGGTTTATGATTTCTCTAGTCACTAGAAAACCTTTCATTAAAAGTGCAAATTACAGGATAGATGTTAGGTCTGGTTTTTCTCTTTCTAGATAACAAATTGTATTGTCTCTATGGATTTCCAATTGCCTCAGACTCAGATATGTGACTTAAGCTACCACGACATTCCTGAGACAGAAAGTAAATAAGACACAATGGTTTTACTCATTTGTAATTAATTTAAACCCCTTAGGGAAGTGATATTTTTATAATAAAAGAAATTGCAAAACAGAAAACAAATCTTTGCTCCCCTATAGAGTGTCTATAATTGTTATTCTCTGGTCCAGTAACATGGAAGGCCCCCAGCCAGGTTCCTAGTACCATTGTCCTAAGCCCTGCAAATACATGCAGCAAGAGACAGCCTTGGCTCTGTAGAACTTAGGCTAAATAGACGAGACAGACAAAGGTTAGGAGAAAAGTTCTCTGTGTCACAGTCCCTCACTTATAAAATGGGGTTTGTACTAGTGCCTAAGTAACTTGCCTGAAGTCATGGAGGCAGGCTGCGGCACAGCTGGAAAATATACCCAGATCTCCTGAGTTCTTCTACCTCAGTGCCATAATCAAAAGCCCCATCCTTCCTTACCCTGAAGCATGTTCCACTGAGGATCTATGACAGTGGAGACATCACAAACATAGTGAGTGCTGGGGCATCACAGTGGAGCAGGAGCCTGCAGGTTGGTTGGCTGGCAGGAGCCCAAATAAAGGACAATTGTCATTAAGACAGTGAGTGCCCCTTATTAGCCTGACTAGAGGGGGGCATTCGTCACCTCTAGGCACATAAAATTGCAAATCAAGCATCAAGGCTTTTTAATGAATCTGTAAACTTGGGAGTCGTACCTATGATTGGAGGACGGCTAATATAGTTCCTATTTTTAAGAAAGGGGAAAAAGGTGATCCAGGGAACTACAACCCTGTTAGTTTGACCTGAGTTGTATGCCAGATCTTTAAAATTTGACAGCGAAAGTAGTTGAGGACATAGAGATGAATGTTAACTGGGATAAAAAACAGCATGGCTTTACGAAAAGTCAGTCGTGCCAGACCAACTCAATTTCCTTCTTTGAGAAGATAGCTGCTTGTTTAGCCAAAGGAAATGCAGTACATCTAATCTACTTGGATTTCACTAAAGCATTTGTTACAGTTCTACATGGGAAAGTATTAGTTAAAATTGGAGAAGAGGGGAATTAATATGAAAATTGAAATATAGACAAGAAAATGGTTAGAGGGCAGACTTGCAATGGATCCTACTGTCAGGCTGGAGGGAGATTACTAGTGGAGTTCTGGTCCCAAGACTAATCGCTATCTTATTTGACACTTTTATGACTAACCTTGACACAGGAAGTGGATATGTGCTAATAAAACCTGTAGATGACACAAAGTTGGGAGATATTGCCACTACAGAACTGGACTGGAATATCTTATAAGAAGATCTGGCTGACCTTGTAAACAGGAATAATAAAAATGGGATGAAACTTAATAGTGCAGAGTCATGCTGTAAGGGACTAACACCAATAATTTTTATTGATAACTGGGGAGTTTTCAGTTGGAAGCTACAGAGGATGAGAAAGATGTGGGTGTATTGGTTGATCACAGGGCGACTATGAGCTGCCAGTGTGATGCAGCTGTGTAAAAGGCTAATACATTACTACCATGCATCAGGTATGGTATTTCCCACAGAAACTAGGAAGTATTATTACTATTATACAAGGCAGTGGTGAGACCTCAGGTGGAATACGGTGTGCAATTCTGGTCTCACATGTTTAAGAAAGATGAATTGCAACTGGAACAGGTGCAGAGAAGGAGGATCAGAGGACTGGAAAACCTGCCTTATGAAAGGAGAGACTCTCACAAAACTTGGCTTGTTTAGCCAAACAAAAGGAAGGCTGAGGGGAGATGTGATTGATCTAACTCAGAGGGATAAATACAAGGGAGGGAAAGGAGTGCTTTAAGTGCCAGTGGGGACACTCACAAGAGGATATAAAGTGGCTATCCACAAATTTAGGCTTGAAATTAGGTGCAGGTTTCTAACCATCAGAGGAATGACATTCTGGAATAGCCTTCCAAGGGGAGTAGTGAGGAGACAGCTAACTAGCTCCAAGATTGAGCAGGATAAGCTTTTGGTGGGGATGGTAAATGGGATGATGAAACTGATCGAGGACTATTAGCAGCAAATATCTCCAATAGCTGGTGATGGGATGGGACGCTACATGGGGAGGGCTCTGGGGAACTACAAAGAATTCTTTCCCAGGTGCCTGGCTGGTAAGCTTTGCCCACATGCTCAGTGTCTAACTGATCACCAGGGGTGTTCTGCCTTCCTCTGCAGCACACGGGGCACAGGTCACTTGAGGGTTTAAACTAGTGCAAATGGTGGGTTCTTTTTCATTTGCAGTCTTTAACCCATGATCTGAGAATTTCAGTAACTCAAGCAGAGATTAAGGGTCTATTACAGGAGTGGGTGGGTGAGGTTCTGCGGCCTGCAATGTACGAGAGGTCAGAATAGATGATCCCTTCCGACCTTCAAGTCCGAGTCTAAGTGAGATGAATGTTGACTTTATTGAATGCATGTGAGTTGCTATGTCCATTGCACACTCTTCTAATGCGAATGCCTGTTTTAACAGTAGTGACACACTGGTGTACCAGACTATGTATTTGTCAGTCTTAACTGAGACATGGGAACCTTAGCATGAGCTGGCACCTGATCTGCCAGTATCACAGACAACCAAAAGTTTTATATAGGCAGGGGAACATAATGTGTTGTATTATCAGAGTGGAGAATGCGCCAGGATTTTGGTTAAAAGGGAGGTTAGTACTCTGATTGTAAACTCTTTCGGGACAGGGGCCATGTTCCTGGGTCGGTGCAGCATCTAGCACGGTGGTGTTCTGGTTTGTAAGAGGAGCTTCTAGATGTGATCGTAATATGACTGCTACTAATAAATAATGATCATTCATAAAATGAGTTTGTAGTGAGTCAGAGAGCTATATCTAAGAGTGTGGCTAGCCTGATTATCTGTCTAGAGAGATCTCAGGCCCCAACTGAGTATCCCATGTTTGTTTGGCAGAGCACTTCACCATTTGCTTAAGTCCCATAGACTTCAATGGGACTTAAAAACATGTTTAAAGTTGAGCACAGGCTTAAGGGCTTTGCTGAATAGCAATGGACTTAAACATGTACTTAAATATTTGATCAATTGAGGCCTTAGAGTGCAACCCCTGGTCCCACTAACTTAAATAGGAGCCTACTGGGCCCTTACCAAGGCCTTTTAAAATAGAAATAATTTTTCTTTTAAAATATATTTTGCACATAAATTCAGTGCTGGTGGATGGTCCCAGGTGACTGCTCTCTTCTAGACTGCAGACCTTCATTTGTCCACAGTCTGAGGAAAGCACAGGCAGTGGCAGAGAAAGTTTCCCTATTCTGTCATCCATCAACATGTCCCCGCATGGAGGGGCCATCATTAAAAGTGAAAGGGTTCTTCAGTCTCTGTGAATTGATCCAGCCTTGGTTTCTTCACTGAGAATCGCAACAAGGGCTCCTGGTAACATCTAGTCTGTTGTGATGTGGACACTTCCCCACTGGAAAGTGAGCTGCCACTACCAACCCCTTCAACATCAGATGCTAGTACTTGTTCGCTGCTGCTGTAGGACCCTCGCCTTCCGATTGTATCCACCAATACTTCCCCCCCCACTCCCATATTCAGAACATGAGACCTGGGACTGAAATGCGGAAACAAATCAGGAGATGGAATAGCCCCACACATAGCTTGGGTCACGCAGTTCCGGGCCATCTCTAAACCAGTTCAGGGCAACCTTGGTTTGAATATGGTTTGGCCAGTGTATGGGATGGTGGGGTTACGGAGGGGAGGTGTCAAACTGCGTTTCAAACTGTATTCTAATTTAGGCTGGAAACTAAGAGCAGGAATAAAACACAGTTGCTGAGCTCAGCGAAACTGTGTTTGAATGAGCTGAGTCTGAACCAGTTTAAAACTTGCATGGTACAGAGCTGGCTCCCAGCAGCTAGGGGGGTCAGTGGAGAATTGGCGTATGGCCGAGATTGCTCCTACTGCATCATCTGCCTCCCCTTCATGGCCTTTAAGTGACATAACAAAGGCTATATACACACGATCAGATTAAAGCGCAACATGGCAATCGTGCTATAAAAAAAGTGACCTTTATTGCGGGAGGGCACGTACACACGTCGCTCCTTGCAACGCAACAGAATTCTTTGCAATATCGCGGTGTAGCACAATGAATTCTGGGCACCTATCCCACAGTTCAATTTTCCCTGAATCGGCGCTTGGAATCCTGGGATGAAGGAAAGGAACGCAAAGCGCCATGGGTAAACTCTCAGTTTCCCGTGGTACACTGTGTTCCCCTTGCATCTTCCTCGTTGCCAATAGCAACTCGCGCCTATTTTCAACAGTGCAGTGACGCACTACTTGCAAGCAATCACAACAGCGACAGCATGGATCCTGCTCTAATCTCCACTGTCACCTTCAGCATTCTAAATACATCTCGGCTGGTTGCTCGGTACGCAATGAGGTCCGAATCAGACGAGGATGCTGAAGAGCAGGGGCTGCTCGATGCCCTGCAGAGCAACAGCACCGCATTGCTCAGCTCCTTCACCGATCATCTGCACACGGTGCAACGCCATTTCTGGTCGCGAGAGACGAGCACAGAGTGGTGGGATCGCATTGTTATGCAGCTGTGGGATGACGAGCAGAGGGTACAGAGCTTTTGAATGCGGAAAGCAACCTTTTTGGAACTGTGTTCAGAGTTGGACCGTGCCCTGCGACATAGAGACACCAACATGAGGTCCGCCCTAACCGTGGAGAAGCGTGTTGCGATAGCTGTCTGGAAGATGGCGACTCCTGACTGCTACCGGTCGATTGCAAACCAGTTTGGAGTCGGGAAGTCCACCGTCGGATTAGCCCTCTCACAAGTGTGCCGAGCCATCAATCGCGTTCTGCTACGGAGGTCGGTGACATTGGGCAAGGTTCGTGAGATTGTGGACGGCTTTGCTGCCATGGGATTCCCTAACTGCGGGGGAGCAATAGATGGCACACATATCCCGATTTTGGCTCCAGACCATCTCGCGACCGAGTACATCAAGAGGAAAGGCTACTTCTCCATGGTGCTGCAAACACTCGTGGATCACAGGGGGCGTTTTACGGACATCAATCCTGGGTGGTCGGGAAAGGTGCACGATGCTCGCATTTTCAGGAACACTGGTCTGTACCGGAAGCTGCAAGGGGGTACCTTCTTCCCAGATCAAAAAATTACTGTGGGGGATGTGGAGATGTCCATAGTCATCCTCGGAGACCCAGCATACCCACTGATGCCATGGCTCCTGAAGCCGTACACCGGGAACCTAGATCGCAGCAAGGAGCGGTTCAATTACAGATTGAGCCGCTGCAGAATGACTGTAGAGTGTGCCTTCGGCCGTTTAAAAGGGCGCTGATGCTGTTTGTATGGGAGGCTGGACTTGGACGAGGACAACATCCCTGCTGTAATTGCGGCGTGCTATGTCCTTCATAACCTCTGTGAAAATAGGGGAGAAAAGTTTCCCCTGGGGTGGGCTATGGAGGCACAGCGCCTCGAGGCAGCATACGAACAGCCAGCCAACAGGAGTATTAGGGGGGCCCAACGAAGAGCTGCTCGCATAAGGGGGGCACTCAGGGAGCATTTCAATGATGCCCTTCCATAGTTCACTTCAAGGACACATCAAGTGCAACTTATGAGATTTTCCCTGTGTATAAATAAAGCCACTCTTCAAATTTTTTGTTACTGTTTTTATTAAAAGATGAAAGGGGGGGGGTGTTGGTGGGAGGTGTTACAGGTGGTTGTGGCTGCAGGTCTCTAAAAAGTAGCTCTGTGAGGGACTGGATGTTGCAGTATACCAGGGGGACGGGTGGCCTTCAAAGAAATGCTTTGAAGGACTACGGGGTGTGGGAGGCAGACACGGCTGAACTGAATGGAGTGGAGCCCGTACATTAATCGCCTGGGTCTGCAAAGGAATCATGCTCTTGAGTAGTTCTGTTTGCTCCTTCATCACGCTTATCAGTTTGTCCCTGTGTTTCTGCCTCCTCTGTTGGAATTCCTCTCTCCAGGATCGATTCCCCCTCGCGGATGCCTCTGTTGTTTTCATCAGCTCCTGAAACATGTCCTCCCTGTTTCTTTGAGCACGCCACCGAATGTTTCTTATGCGGTCAGCTGGGGTAGACACCGGCCTTGTGAAGGTCGAATCTAATAAAAAAAAGAATAATAAAGCTATTGTTAACACATAGCATAGATAACCAATGTAACCTTCCAGTAGCACATTCCACTGGAAGGTGCAGGGCAGTCAACATCCTATGCTTCGCTGAAGCGGACAAGGTACGTCCTAATAGAAACCTTACTGGGGGCTAACATTCTGCAGAGGGCACACAGATGGAACCCGATATCTCTCTCCTCAGAGTGGCTTCATTTGTACACATTGAAAATCTCATAAGGTGCACCTGATGCATCCTGGAAGTGAACTATGGGAGGGCATCATTGAAATGGTCCCTGAGTGCCTCCCTTATGCGAGCAGCTTCTCCTTGGG
>ML685890.1:2880598-2925108 GCA_007922175.1 Pelusios castaneus
TGCCTCCATAGCCCACCCCGGGGAAAACTTTTCTCCCCTACTTTCACAAGTGTTATGAAGGACACAGGACGATGCAATCACAATAGGGATGTTGTCCTCCGCCAAGTCCAGCCTCCCATACAAACATCGCCAGCGCCCTTTTAAATGGTCGAAGGCACACTTCACAGTCATTCTGCAGCGGCTCAATCTGTAATTGAACCGCTCCTTGCTGCGATCTAGGTTCCCGGTGTGCGGCTTCAGGAGCCATGGCATCAGTGGGTATGCTGGGTCTCCGAGGATGACTATGGGCATCTCCACATCCCCCACAATAATTTTTTGATCTGGGAAGAAGGTACCCCCTTGCAGCTTCCGGTACAGACCAGTGTTCCTGAAAATGCGAGCATCATGCACCTTTCCCGACCACCCAGGATTGATGTCCGTAAAACGCCCCTTGTGATCCACGAGTGCTTTCAGCACCATGGAGAAGTAGCCCTTCCTGTTGATGTACTTGGTCGCGAGATGGTCTGGAGCCAAAATAGGGATGTGTGTGCCATCTATTGCTCCCCCGCAGTTAGGGAATCCCATGGCATTAAAGCCGTCCACAATCTCACGAACCTTGCCCAATGTCACCGTCCTCCGTAGCAGAACGCGATTGATGGCTCGGCAGACTTGTGAGAGGGCTAATCTGACGGTGGACCTCCCGACTCCAAACTGGTTTGCAACCGACCAGTAGCAGTCAGGAGTTGCCATCTTCCAGACAGCAATCGCAACACGCTTCTCCACGGTTAGGGCTGACCTCCTGTTGGTGTCTTTACGTCGCAGGGCAGGGTCCAACTCTGAACACAGTTCCAGAAAGGTTGGTTTCCGCATTCGAAAGTTCTATACCCAGTGTTTGTCATCCCACAGCTGCATAACAATGCGATCCCACCACTCGATGCTCGTGTCTCGCGACTAGAAACGACGTTGCACCGTGTGCAGATGATCGGTGAAGGAGCTGAGCAACGTGGTGCTGTTGCTCTGCATGGCATCGATCAGCCCCTGCTCCTCAGTGTCCTCGTCTGACTTGGAGCTCATTGCGTACCGAGCAACCAGCCGAGATGTATTTAGAATGCTGAAGGTGACAGTGGAGATTAGAGCAGGATCCATGCTGTCACAGTTGTGATTGCTCGCAAGTAGTGCGGTGTGTCACTGCACTGTTGAAAATAGGCGCGAGTTGCTATTGGCAATGAGGAAGATGCAAGGGGAACACAGTGCACCACGGGAAACTGAGATTTTACCCATGGCGCTTTGCGTTCCTTTCCTTCATCCCATGATTCCAAGCGCAGATTGAGGGAAGATTGAACTATGGGATAGGTGCCCAGAATTCATTGCGCTACACCGCAAAATTGCAAAGAATTCTGTTGCGTTACAAGGAGCGACGTGTGTACGCACTATCCCGCAATAAAGGTCACGTGTTTTTTATAGCGCGATTGCCATGTTGCGCTTTAATCTGATTGTGTGTCCATAGCCTCAGATAAAGATAAAATTGCTAAAAAACTCTAGACTGGAGCCTGGCAAAGTTACATGGCTGAAGGACCCGCCCTGGGAGACTGATGGTAACTAGTTAGTGTGTGATGTTTTCAGAAGTGAAAGGTTTGTTTCTGGAGGCTGAGGGGAGCCCCAGCCAGATAAGAGAAGGAGAATTGAGAGGTGGGCTTGATGGAGAAGCCAAGGCAGGTTAAATGCATATACTTCTGCAGAAAGATAGACAAATCAGATCACCCCTCGGAAGCCCAGCTCCCACTGGGAGACATATTAGCAACACCACTGGTATCTACACACTTGGAAGGAGCGAGCTCCACTCAGTGATGGTATCTAAGGTTTGGCTTATGTAGTGCTGCGGGGAAGAGGCTTCTCCATGCTCAAAGGAGAGAGGTTAGGCTAGGTAAACAGTAGTTGGTCCCAGTAGCTTTAGCCCCATGACAGGATCACTGAGGTGGTAAGAAAAACTTTAACAGCTGCAGTGCTGCGTTTGAACCTAACAGTAAAGGATGGGTCAGGGGGTCACTGCTTCAGTGCCCCTGGGAAAGAGAGAGCTTTTTCTTGGAAGCCTTTGAAAACCTAACTAAATTAGTGTGACTGCACTGTTAAATGCTTGAGAAATCCAGATGGCTCAGGTCACAGGCTTCCCTATAAGCAGAGACACCAGTACTTGTTTGCATTCCCTTACTCAGCAACATAATTAATGGTGCTATTTCCTGGAAAGATAAATATATAAAAAATACTAGCCAGTAGCTGTGAAAAATAAACATCAATTGTATTTGGATATCAAAAGAAACTCCCCTATTCTGCTTCTTTCTTTTATCTCTCCCTCCACCTTCCCTTCTTCCGCACGCCTCCTTTTCCACTTCCTCTTCTCTTTCTTATGTCACACAGCTCAGCTCAGCGCTGTATGGTGGGGCTTGGACACCAGTGATGAGCTCTAATGATGATAGAGAGGAGTCTGAATCAAAACACACCCCTCACTTGCAAACTTTGCATGTGGGAAGTCCTGCAATTCAGATCCAGATCTGAATTAAATTTTGCTGTCTCCTGTCCTTCTAATGGGATGGAGCAAACAGCTGATCCAAACTTTGAGGTGTTTATCACAACATGATAAGGACTTTGCTGCTCAGTTCCATCCCATAAACTGGTATTTCTAGTAACTAGCTGATGCAATGGATCAGTGGATGATTAGATAAGTGGCAGTGTAAGAGTGCTACTTACTACACAAAAGTATGGTCATCTGTACTGTTCCCTCGTCACCCTTCCTTCCCTGTGCCCTTTATTCTGTTTCAACTGGTTGTGTCTTGACATACACTTCAATTGTGATCTCTCTGTATCGAGGACTGTTTGTACAGCACATGGTACAACTGAGCTGATGGTCCTTGACTGGGCCCCAAGGAAATGTCATCCTACAATAAATATTAAGAATACGAGAGGAGTGCAGATGGAAAACAACTAGGTATTGTGGTGACTGCTGTCGTTATTGATATAGCTCCATAGGTGTACAAGATGCTATACAAACACATAAGAAGGCAGTGTCTCAATAGCCAAAGAGCTTACGCTGTAAAGATCTGATCCTGCAGGGTACCGCTGATCTCCCTCAATTCACATTCAATCACATGGAATTGGGGATGCTCAGTGATGGTCAGAGAGAGATTGCCCTGATGTATCTGCTAAGGCAGGGGCGACCCGATCATATACATGATCTTTGGAGAGTCTGACGAGGTGGGATTTTCTCCCACGAGAGCTCATGTGTTAAATAAATATGTTAGTCTTTAAAAGTGCCACAGGACTCTGTTTGATGATCTAGGGCGGCAGTTGCCTAGAGCACCAGGCTTTAAGGGGCACCAAATTAGACAGAAATGAATTTTTTTCTCTATTTAAAATAATATATTAATATGTTATGATTCTCTGTATTGAATTGTGGGCAGAGGGGTGGCGCAGGGTGCCAAAGTCCTAGTTTACCTAGGACATCAAAAACCTTTGGGCTAGTCCTGAGCTAAGGATGAGAGAATTCATACACCTTAGACAAGAACTTAACTTGGTGGAGAAAGGCAGAACAGAACCAAAGTCTTGGAGTAAAGGCCAGGCAAATTAAAGTTAGAAATAATGCACAAAGTTTTAACAAGGGAGAGGATTAATCATGGGAACAAACTACCCAGGGGCATTGTTAAGTCTTTATGTCTTGAAGTCTTCATACCAAGACTGGATAGCTTTCTGAAAGATGGGCTTTGCCAAACACAAATTATTGGGCTCAATACAGGAGTCTCAGGATAAAATCCTCTGGCCTGTGTAATTCAGGAGATCAGAGATGCTGATCATTCTGGTCCCTTCTGGTCTTAAAGTCTTTGACTCTTTGTGGCCTGACCTTTTTTTGACTCTGACAAACTGTAGCTTTCCAGCTAATTTGATGTTGTATTATTTTTTATTTTTCATTCCTTTGGTAGTCCTGGAAACAGAACAAGAAATACTTTTAAACAAGACCATTTACTTTCAAGGTGACATCTTGCATAGCACAGTCTCCTGCCTAATTAAACAGAATATTGTTTTTAAAATTGTTTTTTTCTTCGGTTAGTGGAAGAACAATTTTCATTTAGGGGAAGAGATTGTTTTAAGAAATATGAAGAATGTCACAAAGCACCAAACTTTCTAAAAGTTCTAATGATTCCATGAAACCTAAGAAGGAATCCAATGGCCCTTTTAAAGACTAACACATGTATTTATCACATGAGCTTTCGTGGGAGAAAATCCCACTTCGTCAGACGCTTTTCTCCCACGAAAGCTCATGCGATAAATAAATTCGTTAGTCTTTAAAAGTGCCACAGGACTCCTTGTTTGTTTTGCTGACCTAGACTAAGACGGCTACCCCTTTGAAACATGAAACCTAATTCATCAATGAGTCCTCCCTACCCAATTAGGGAGCATGGTGAAGGATGTTAGCATTGGAAGGCAGGTGAAATACGTTGATTTGAAGGAGGAAAGGAAACAAAATCTTTGTTCCATTGAAGTCAATGGGAGTTTTGTTAATGACTTAGAGAGAAAGAATGGTTGAGGAACTAGACTGGTACTTGGGAGTGCTGGGGTTGAGTTCCTGGCTCTGCCACAGGCTTCCTATATAACCTGAAGTATGCCATTTAATCTCTCTGTACATCACTATCTGTCTAATCTATTTACATTGCAAACTCTTTGGAGTAGCGAGTGTCTTGCTTTATAGACTCATAGACTTTAAGGTCAGAAGGGACCAGTACGATCATCTAGTCTGACCTCCTGCAAAATGCAGGCCTCAAGACCTCACCCACCCACTCCAGCAATAGGCCACCAACCTATGACTGAGTTATTTACCTCCTTAAATCATGATTTAAGGACTTTAAGATACAGAGAATTCACCGGTAGGTGAACCATGCCCTGTGCTACATGTATATACATATGTATGTATAGCTCCTAGAACAGCAGGACTCTGATATTGGTTGGTGCCACTCTAGGTGATACTGCAATGCTACTAGTAAGGAGAATGACTTTAGTGACACCAGGTTTTTGTCTTTTGTGCGGAAATATGACTTTTTTGTGGTTCCTGGGTCATCAGTTAAATCAATCAAAATTGCAAGACCCTTATTGCACATCTGTAGATTAGTGGCTTTTCAACTCCATGATCAACATCCTAATTGGTGTAGCTTCTCAATATAGTACAGTTACACTTTAGAGGACTAGGAGCATGTTAGATTAATGCACAGGTTTAAACAGAAAAGTCATCCTGTTTCTGACCTGGTTACTAGTTGGGTGGTGGGTGAATCAAAATTTGGGCCCTATGATCAATCCTTCATCCCACAGGCTGAGAGTGCTATGGTGGCAAGATGCTGAGTTTACACTGAGAGCAGCAGGAGGTGCCTGACACACTGGACAAAGAACCCAGGAGTAGCAGGCAGGTGTGTCGCTGCAGGTGGGCCTGGACCCACTCACTTGGCCCTGAGGACTGCCTACCTTGGTGCCCAGCAGCAGTGCAAACTTTTGCCACTGTGGAGTCACCCGGCAGCCACCAGCAGGGCAGAGGTGCCAACACCCCCGGCCCGGTGGCCACGTCCACGAGCAGGGCAGAGGTGCTGGTGCTGGAGGCCCCAGTGCCCCTGCCTCACTTGCAGCCGCAGCCGTAGCCGCAGCCACAGCCGCCAGCTGCTGGCCAGTGCCACTGCCCGCTAGGGTGCTGTGGCTCTCTCCCTCCCTCAGGGGCCAGCTTCCAGTCATCCCAGCCAGAAAACAGGCTGGCTATGCCCCTGGTAGGAGGGTTATGTTTTAGAAAGAGCCATATATCCAGTTCTCTTCATATAAAAAGAGGAGTCAATGCAATGACGACATGGCTCTTCAGTGTGGGGAATAATTGAGGAAGTGCAAGAGCCCATCTGTTCTAAGGAAAAACAAATCAGCGTACGTTATTCCTGCCACTTCTTCTCCAGTGATGCCAACCACGTGCTTGATCGCCAGTGAAGTCAGAGGAAATGAAACTTTAAACTAGGTGGAGCCTACTATGAGACTTCAGTGGGTCAGGGCCCCAGAGCTCAGATACCATGGTGCTCAAATGACAGAAAAGCCTATAACTAAAGACATAATTAATGGATTCACAGCATGGCGCACAGTGAAACAAAGCTGATTGGCCCTTGAGGGTATTGAACAGCAGTTTAACGGTGTGGCTTCCCAGATTCTGCTTCTCTGCTGTAAGGCAGTCTGTCACACAATTACATGGTATAGTTTATTTATTGCAAGACCCAAGGTCACCTGTCCTCATGTCTGGCATCAGGTTACAGCTCTTAGGTGGGCTTCCCTTCATGGAAAGTATTACCCCAGCATAGCACAGGACTGCTGAGGCAAAGAAAATGATTCTCTTAGTCTGTTGATGCAAATGCTTATTTTGGATTCTTTGCTATCTTTTCTTGTGAGGGAAAACCTCCTCTTGGGAACATGCCTTGCATATGCTGAGCCAGACAGCCAGTATGCTGTGTGGTTTATCTGCAGTACCTGAAATATAGCTGTGAGTCAGAAAAGAAATGTGACTCAAACTCCAGGAGCAGGACCAGATCAAGAGGTATGCTCCCAAGGTCAGGAAAAATCCTCTGCATCAAGGGAGAAAACTGTGGTGTGCATCACCTAAACAGGGCACCCCACCCCTACTCCTGCACTAGGCTGCACTGGTTGGCTGATGAAGAGGCAATAGACGCATTTACCAATAAACTTCTGGGAGTGCAGAGAACGTGATTTTTCACAGGTACTTAGCATACACTGCTTCACTTGAGACCAGCGAGTGCTGAAGCTGCTTAAACACACCTGAGCTCTGTACTGCTTCATTGTAGATTTGATTGAGAATCCCCCCTTCCCCCCCATGAAAAATGTCAGTTTTGGCAGAAATTCAAATAGCAAAATATTTTGTATTGGAAATGCTGCTGTGGTTCCTCAGAGAGATTGTAGTTCAGGTGCCTCCAGCTCCCATTCTTCTTTACAGATAGCGGCTAGAATCCTGCAAATCCTTGGATATCCATGGACCATTTCTTGCAGATTGCAGGTCAGATGGGGCATCTGTGACTTCTGAGGCAGGGCTGGAGCAGCTGAGGGTGCACGGAACAGCTGATCAGCTGTTAGGCCAGCAGGGCTCATCAGCTGTTTGGGATGGCAGGGGCTCAATAATTGATGTGTGGATGAAGATACAGTTAAATGTAAAAGAGGGAGGACAGATTGCAGATTGGATAACAATTTATTTCAGCAGATGTGGATCCACATATTTGTATCCATGCAGCACTCTCGACAGGGCTCCCTTGTTGGATTATGTCTCCCATGATGCACTGCCATCTCCCAACTTGGAGAAGGGAATCCATAGCCGTGGTGCATTACATCCCTTGTAAGGCACCACATGGCATTTTCAGGTTGAAATACATTGTTTGGTCCAAAATATTTCAGGTTTGGGATATTGCAATTTTCAATTAAAAAAATCAACATTTTCTTCAAAAGCAGACACTTACTGAGTTCAAAAAAGTCATTAGATGGAAAAACCCAATTTTCCGTCAAAACGTGTGACTGGCCCTATGTAACTTACATAACTTTTCACAAATTAATTAAGCTAGTGAAATATTAGCAGAGCTGGTCACTCTTATTCAATGTGCCTCTTTTCCTGGCCCCTTCTCCCTGACAATGTGTGCTGCTTCATAGTTATGTGCAGTGGTTAAAGTAGAATTTGATGGGCACTGGAACCCTCCTAATCTCCGGGCCCCTTTCCCATATTGTCTGGGCCCTCTACATGCATGTTCGGGCCCCAGCCCAGGTAGGCAACCACTTCTCAGTACCACATGCCTCGGTTATCATTCCATAAAAATATTTATAATTTTATATGGCATTTATGTCTATATCAATTATTGTCACAAACTAGCAAACACTGCATAAGACAATAAGTATCGTGATCTTTATATTCCCGATATGCACATTTCACTTCATTAAATGCAATGCCAAACTTGGAACACAAAAATGTTGTCACTTTCACCAAATTCCGGTGACAGCTCTGTAGTGAAATGTGATGGGTCAGGTGCTTCAAAAGCACTCCTTAGATGTTTTTCTGAGCCTGGCAGCAATCTAGCATTCATTCAGTCCGCTAAGGCCTGGTAAAACTGACATTTAGAAATTTCAATTTGCTTGCCAGCATTCACAGACATGTTTACACACATACCTTTAAAGCAACCTGCTGCAATCGCCTCACAAGCCTCTTGGTAGAACTCTGACTCACACTCTCTGCGAGCTATAAACACCTGAACTTGTCGCCTTATCAACTTACTTGCTGTAGATAACGTTACATCAGATATTTGCAACGCCAAGGACAGGTCTGCAAGTTCCTCCAGAGCATCAAGCATGAGACCCAAGTTTTTAACAAAAACTGGATTCTCCAGTTTTTTTGCCATGCCAGCAAATTTTGCTTTATCTTTCCCTTCTCGTGAGAAATCAGTTGATTTTTTTTTCAAGAAGTGACTATGGAGGGCTGCATATGACCGCCAAACAGCTCATACAGTGCGGCAGCTAGAGGCAACACAAGGTACATCAAGTACGCATCCAATCCTATTAAGCTGGACTTCCAGATCACTCACACATTCAGCCAACTCTCTCAAGCGCTTCAGCGACAGACTATACAGAGCATACATTGAATCCACGAATGATTTAAAGTGATTAACTTCACTGCAGTATTTGATAGCATCAGCCATGGCCAATTCCAACCAGTGATTAAAACAATGCCAACTTAGCAACAGTGGAAATCGTGTCTTTAATTTTGTGGCAACACCAGCCTTACTGCCTAACATGACAGAAGCTCCATCCACACCTAAACCATCCAATTATCCTTGAGAAATTTCCTTGTGAACCCATGTGCTGTCAAACACTGCAGCAAAACTAATACTACGCCATCAGCATCATTGCTGCCTAGTTCAACCGGATCAAGAAAAAATGTAACAGGACCAGTGTTTGCTTACTGTGCGCCTTAGCCATTTTCCAATAAGAGATGAGCAGTATCAAATGACTTACTTTAACCACTGCGTCAGAGATAAAGGATACCATGATTCAGGTGTGACACATTCTAATGAAGGCAGTTGAGTTATATCAGGGGTGAATCTGGCCCAATATGTCCATATCACAAAACCATCACATGACCTGGCACAATTCAACACAATTAATAACATTATGTGTGTGGCAGTGGGGGATCAGGGCCAATACACCTAACTGGTGCTATTAATGCTAAAGGTATTATTTTTGTGGCAGTTTTATATTCTTGTGGCTCTGCATTTTGTTTACAACAAGCAAAAACTGTTCATCTTTTTTCCCTCTCTTCTAAGCAACAAATACAGGTCCTGATCTTCAGTCACACTGAAGTCAAACAACAGAGTCCTGTGGCACTTTTAAAGACTAACAGATTAAACCTGTTAGTCTTTAAAAGTGCCACAGGACTCTGTTGTTTTTCTACAATAGACTAACACGGCTACCCCTTTGGAATTTGGCTGAAGTCAAAGGAAGTTTTGTCACTGGGTTCAGTGAGCAAAGTTTGGCTAGATAAGGCATAGAAACTGTGGAGTGGTAGGAAAGGCAGAAGTACCCTGGCAGGGGAGTGTAGCAGGGATGGGGTGGCAAAGGAGGAATGGCTGGGGAGCTTGGGAGGACAGAGCAGATGTGGGGTGGGGTGGGGTGACAGAGGGGTATGGGGAGCACTGGCACTAGGTGGTGGGGTGCCAGGTGGCAGATCCTCCCCCCCTGGGTCTTCTTGGTGTTGTCCCACAGACGGGGCCCTTCTATGCCACACATATTGCTCAAAAGTTGATTTTAAAAAGTTAGAAGGAAAAATATCACTAGCATTGAAATGTTTTCCCGAAACACCTATTCACTTTATGCGGAACACCAGTATTCTGTGGAACACAGTTTGGGAAACACTGCTCTATGTGAAACAGCTTTGTTTGCAGCAGGCAGCCTTCTGATAACATTCTCTCAAAGCATCCATTCAGAAAGCATTGTATGCCCCAATAAACAATATTTTCTTTTTAACAAGTTAGCCATTTCCATTACCCTGTCTTAAGTAGAAGAATTCCAAAGGGGTAGCCGTGTTAGTCTATTGTAGAAAAATAACAGAGTCCTGTGGCACTTTTAAAGACTAACAGATTTATTTATCGCATGAGCTTTCGTGGGAGAAAATCCCACTTCGTCAGACGCCCCTCTTCAAAGTGTCTGACGAAGAGGGATTTTCTCCCTCGAAAGCTCATGCGATAAATAAATCTGTTAGTCTTTAAAAGTGCCACAGGACCCTGTTGTTTTTAAGTAGACGAGTCATAAATGACATCACACAGGCCAGGAGACCCATAATTCAAGTGTTCGTGATATTGAGGTAGTTCCATTCTTATTTTGAAGGCAGCTCAAGCGTTGTGTGTATAAATAACATACTGGTTTTCAAAGTCTTGCACAGCATTTTACTTAGTTTCCCACTGTGTATACAGCTCCTTGGGAATTAGTAATGGTGCAGCAAGCACCAGTACTATAGACATGGCCTTAGAGACTTAATTATCCAAAGGATTAACTGCTCGGGAATAGTCCTAACCTATTAAAAAGTGCCACAGGACTCCTAGAGTATAGATAGATACTGATATTTTTGTTGTGGGCTTCATGGAAGAAGTAGATCTTCTGAATGAGAAAATGGGAAGGAGAAACTAGAACATCCACAGCACCCTAGGGACCTTCTGAACATGACAGCAGCCCTTCACCATGCTGGGAGGCACCTGTGTTTCCCCAAACCTGCTCAGCTTGTCTCCCTTCCTCCTTTTGTATTCTTAAGTTTGTAGCATTTAGACTGCAAAATACCTGACATGAAGGGCCTGCCCTAAAGTCCTTTAGTCAAGTCTCGGCTCTTTAAAAGCTCTAATCCTTAAAGGCTTTGGCAGATGATTGGAGTTTAGAAAACATCAAGTAGGCACATTTCATTCCAGGCAATTCCTTTCTAAACACCAGATCATTTTCTCAAACCCCATGTAGATCTCTGCCAAGAAAGGTGGCAGTTTTATGGCACAACCCAATTGTTGGAAAAACGCAGGCTTTTAATTATTTTTATGAAGCAGATTTATCTTGCTGTGCTTGACAGTTACTCCCTGTTGTGTATGGTTTTTTTTTTTTTTTTTAAGTCAGTAATATTCCAAATCAACATGCTGCAGGGATTTCCCTTAAAAGTCACAGACTAAAGCCTGTAATTAAGGCATCTGGAATCTTATAAGCCTCTGTGATACAATCAGACTGACGTTTTGTAACTCGTTTGAGGGACATTTCAATTTCTTCTCAGAACAATGCTGATAGAACAATTTCCCAGATACCTACATGAGCCATTTGGAGTCTGAACTACCCAAAACTTAGCTCACTCTCACAGTGAAATCATTCTTAGCCAATCAGTGACCCAATCCTGAGATCTCTGAGAACAAACTGCTTTGTTAGGAGAGCAGGCAGGGGTGAAGGAAGAAGCTGAATAAAAAGTATGAGGCTGGGTCCTGTACCACTGAAATCAATGCAGTTTGAAAATTGCTACAGAAATTATTTATTCCCACAAATAGCCTGTGGAACTCATTGCCACAAGATATCATTGATCCCAAGAGTGTAGTAGGAGGCCAAAAAGGATTGGATAGTTTTATGGATTTTAAAAAAAATATTCCAGAATTGTAATAGCAAGGTTGAAAAAGAGTGTTTGGGAGAGATGTAAATCATTCAGTTTATGGACACAAGTCACCCTCTCAATTATGTAATTTAGGGGGAAAAAAAACATCTGAGGATAGATTATGCCATAACGTTACTCAAGGGTTTCTTGAACTTTCCTCTGAAGTAGCTGGTACAGGTCACTGGTAGAAACAAGATACTTGTCTACATAGAGCCTCTTATATCCTGTACACCAATTTCTGTGCTCATATTGGGAATTTTCCAGCTGACTTAAATGTAAGCAGTACAAGACCCATAAGAACTCCAGGTGCACTTGGTGAAAGCACCAGCTGATTAGCTGGCAGCAGTTCAGATGGGATAACAGGTTGTTTTCTTACAGGTGCAGCTAGAGGGTTATATAGCAGAGCACTCCCACAACCCCTGGTGTGGTCATATCAGCTTCAATTACGGTGTCACCTAGTTGCCAATGGGACACCGAGCTGGAATTCTCTCTGTGTATTATCTCTGTCATTGTTCTAGAGCTGCTTTGTTTAAAGAGGCATTAACCTTTTATGGTCCTGAAGGCTCTGAGCCATGAGATTTCTTTAGGCCTTTAAAAAGTTACCATTATTACTCGATGAAAGTGGAGGGCTAGCAGTATTGTGACATAAAAAGAGGAGGAAGGTTCACCAGGGGTAAAACATCAGAGAATACTTCTTGACTTTGAAATGCTAATAGACTAGATTTATAGTCACACTGCAGAATTGAACCTTGGATACACTGCATGAAGTTAGCACTGGAGGAGAAGAAGGGTGGCCTGATAATTGATTTCTGTGCTCAAATTGAATGCTTAGCTGCAAATGAATGCTGGGTTTTAGTCCCAAAACAACGGTTCTATAATACTAATTGTAAAGAGTGAAAGAACATTCAGCACTTTTTAAAGAACTACAGCATTGTCTTTACATTTTTCTTTATGTATTGCTTTACTAGAGAATGGGGTGTGCCAGTTAACTTCTTCTAGATGGGGATTTGTTTTTTAAATTGAAATTCAGTGTGCTCAGAAAAGATCCAACAAACAAGGCACGGTGGCACTTTTAAAGACTAACAGATTTATTTATCGCATGAGCTTTCATGGGAGAAAATCCCACTTCATCAGACGCTTTGAAGATGGGGAATTTACAGAATGGGAGGAAATTAAATGCAGGGAAATGCATGACACGGGATTAGGTTAGGCTATAACAGCAAATCAGAATAGGTGTTGGGATTCAAACACTGGGGAACAGTATATAGAGCAAGGTGAGGTCAAATCACCTGTTGTAATGAGAGAAAAATCTGTAGTCCCTGTTTGACTCTGAGGCAATAGAATCAAAATGCTAGCTAGCTTGACAGCCTTGGAAACTGAGGCACTTTTGAGCAGTGAGGTTGTAGTCATGTCAGTCCCAGGCAATTAGAGAGATGAGATAATATTGGACCAACTTCTGTGCATGCGAGAGAGACAAGCTTTTGACCTGACACAGAGCTCTCCCTCATGCTATAGGTAGTGCAGCGGTGAACTGCTGTGCTTGTGACAAAAAACTAGAATTGTCAGTTTGTACTTGGAAACTATAAAAGGGCCATGGTTTGCTGTGGCTCACACACATAGCCAGAAATTCCAGTTTTGGAGTGAAACCCAGAATTAGGGAAGTGTGGGTTGGTCTGGGATTTTTTTTATGATTCTACAGCACCTTTCTCACCCCTCCCCCATGCCTCTGGGGTGGGAGATGAGCTGGAACAAAGACCCTACAGTGAACAAATATTAACAAAAGGTGACTTAAGATACTTATAATAGCATTTTTCATGAGTTTTTTATGAAATCTTTATTAAACTTTAATATATATACAGAAAAAAACAAATTCATAAACTCATATATTAACCATGTGTTACCTAACCTTAGCAACACATGAAAAATTATGCACATATGTAATATGAATGGTAAAAATGCAAAACAGTTATTTGTATTACACTTTGTTTATAAAAGACAGATAAAGAAAAATTATTAAGATAAAGAATAGAAGCAAAATGCGGAGGAGGAGGAGGAGGATGGAGATGGGAAGGGAAGAGAAGAAAGTGGTAGAGAGGGGGACAACAGTTCAGCATTTCTGGTAAGAATAGCCACTGTGGGACTGACCAGTGGTCTATCTAGCCCAGTATCCTCTCTTCTGACAGTGGTCAACGGCAGGTGCTAGTGAATAGAACAGATCAGTTATTAAGTGACCCATACGTTCCCTATCATCCAGTCCTACCTTCTAGTTATCAGAGCCTAGGGACACCCAGAGTATGGGGTTGCATCCCTGATGACCCAGGTCTGTGAGATCTCTTTGTAACACCTCACAGTCTACTTTGGACTTAACTATCTTGAGTAATTTTGCCTCACCTGCACATTTTGATTTCAAGTAATTTTGTATTATCTGCAAATTTCCCCATTGATGACCCCCATAATGGGGGGAAGGAGACTTTTCCAGAGGAAGCCCACATATTGACTTCAGCAGCATTCAGATCAGGCTCTCACATTTGAGTCTAGGGCAGTAAGCCCTATGAAAAGCGCACCTTCAAATCCCAGCTGCCTCCTTTAGTGAAGAAAGACTAGAGAGAGCGTGTGCCCTGGAGATGGGACCTAGCTGCAGGCTCAAGACTAGGACCTGGCTTTTGAACACCCACCCCCCTGGGGCTTTTTTGGGAGGGCCCTTTCCTAGACGGGCTAAACTGGGTGGGGGGTTGACAATTCGACAGCCCCGCCCCGTAAAGTGGGGGGGTGCTCAGCTGTGGGGCTGGCTGAAGCCTCTTGCCGGGAGGCGGCTCTTTCCAGCTGTATGCGCCCGCACCTGCCAGGCCCGGCACGGCAGTAGGCGGAGCCGGGCAGAGGGCGGGCCTGGCCCGGGGGGCCGAGCTGCGGGCTTGTTGCAGAAGCGCCGTGCGCGTTAGTAGGGGCAGCCGCGGGCGGAGCAGGAGCAGGAGCAGTCGGAGCGGCCCCCGGCGAGTGCAGCGGGCGGCGCGCGGCTCGGGCAAGTTTGCGAAGAGCCCGTGACCTTGCGCGCGCAGGGACTGGAGCCGCGGCTGGGCGGGAGGCGGAGCCGGGCTGGGCGCTCTGCGCCGCAAAGAGGATCAGCTCTGCCGCTCCTGTCCCGGCTTAGGAGAGCGGAGACTCAGCCAGGTAAGGGCGGCCGGGGCCGTCTCCCCACTCCCCTCCCTTAGCAGAAGGGCACGAATTGGGCCCCCCCTACCCTCGCTCCGGTCTGGCCGGGGCTCAAGCCGCTCGCTCTTGCTTCCAAATGCGTGTCCTTTAAAAGACAATCCTCGGGGGTGTTCCCCTCACCCGCCTGTTCACGTGTGGCGAGGCCGCTGGAGGTCAGTGCTTCTGACTCCGCTGTGAAAGCAGGTTAGCTGGCGGGGCTCGGTTGTGCTGCAGGAAGGGGCATGACTTGCGAGTGTGGGTGGGAATTCATTCCTTCTTCTTCTTCAAGTCCTAAAAAGTTCTCAGCCTAGCCCAGCAAGAGCTTTAAACACAGTCCGTGTTGAAATGATTCCCACCCCGGGCTTTAAAGGCATCAACAAGCAGCCCGCCCACGTTTAATGCAGTGGATTGTCTGCCCAAAGCTATTTGCATGTGGCAGAATGAGCTGGGGCTCAGAAACATGGGTGTACTCCTTGCGCTTGGCTCCCATGTATTTAACCTCTTGCTCTCTAGCCAGCCCTGTACCTTCCTTCTCTCTGTCTCAGGAGTTACTTGGGTTGATCTGTGGAAAAAAAGATGGGCCATTGGCACTAGCAAATGACCAATTCTACTGTATGTGCCCCAGGATACATGGCCCCCAATCTGCGCAATTGTCGCTATTTTTGTTTCTCCAGAAGATTTAGTGCCTCCCTAGAACAGGTACAAGTGGCACTGGTAGCTGCAGGTTTAGCTCTTGTTGCATAGGTAATTGTATTTACCTCCATTGGACAACATAATTTATTTGTCTCACAGTTAGCTGTTAAATTAAAGCAGTACTTTTTTATGATACAAGTTCTTCATGGGGGGGCGGGTTAAATGCTTCTGTGCCTTAAGTGGGCCTGTTGTCGTTTATGCTGATCTCTTCTTCCATTCCTGTTTCTTGCCAATGCCAGACAGAACAGTAACAGCAGAAATATTGGGGAGAACATCAGATTAGCATAGCCTGACTAATACTCCAAAATCTGCAGTGTCTGTGTGAGAGGTGAAACTGGTCTCCTGAAGCTGTATCCATTTACCTTCTTTAATGACTCTTTCCATGAAGCCACAGTAAAGTATAGCATGGTACCTGTTGTACAAGTCTGTCTTCTTTGCTGCTACTGCTGATAGGGGACTTGTCCCTTCAACCCCATTCCTTATTGACCTGGTCCTAGGCAGTCCCCTGGGTTCAGTTCTGAGTTCTGCTACTGACTCACTCTGTAATCACAGGCAAATTCCTTAATGTATATTGACAAATGAAGTAACCCTCACTAGGAGGACTCATTTGAATTACTCATGCACTTTGTATTCCAAATTAATTGTAACCACTCAGGAGAAGAACCAGGGTGTCATTGTGGATAGCTCAGTGAAAATCTCTGTTTAGTGTGCAGAAGCTGTAAAAATAAACAAATAAGTAAAAGGAAACAATAGCAGGCTGCATAAGGAATGGGGAAACAAAACTGCAAATACTATTATCCCAGTACACAAATCAATGGTACTTTTTCTCCCCAGTAAATACATTCAACTATGGTCCCCTTACCTCAAAGATGTAGAAGGGTGGGGATGAAAATCCTTAGTGGCATGAAAAGATGAGGGAGAGACTGAAAAGATTTGGATGTGAAAGCAGTGTACAAAATATTGAACAGCGTACTAAGGATTGATAGGAGCACCCAATTGTAAGTGTTCCCTTAGTGCAAGAGGATATTTCCACTGAAATGGAAAGATAGCATATTAAAGAAAGTATACATTTTAACACAATGTGTAATTAATCGATGCTATTTACTGCCACAAGATATCTCTGATGACAAAAGCTTTGACTTTTAAATCACTTATATGAACAACATATAAATGAGAACTTCAACAGTCCTATTTCCTTTTGGTCTCAGTTTTTCAGTCTGTCAAATGGACACACTACTGAGCTACTTCCCAGAGTGCTAGTTAGGTTTTAATTAACATTTGTAAAGTACTCTTGAGTTACCCAGATGAAAGGTGTTATAGAAATATAAATGCTTTGTTTACCATCCATTTAACTATGCGCTTTCCCCATGTCGTTCCCACCCATAATCATACTACCTAATCTTATTCTGAGCAAACTGAGTGTCAACAGCTGACTCCATTTTGAAAAAGTTTATATTTGTGATGTGATTTATGATATAATTATGTTTTTAGAGCCTTTCCATTGCAAATTTGATAGATATATCTTAAACTAGAGATGAAGACCTGACATGTCAGGTGTCCAAAAATGAGTGTTAAAGTGGCTGGTCTGCTGAGAGTTTGTAAAAGCTTTTGAGGAGAAAGAATAGCTTGTGGTTATGGCACTAAATTGGGACTCGGCAGATTTGGATTAATTTCAGCTTCTGTTACAAATGCTCTGTGTGATATTGAGCAGGGTGCTTAACATGTCTGTCTACCTCAGATCCTCCATACGGAAATTCAGGATATAATGCCGCTTTTCTCCATTCTTTTTGCCTGGCTGATCTGTTTAGATTGTAAGTTCTTTGGGGGCAGGGATGGTCTCTTACTATATGTTTATATAGCAGGTAGAAAATGGGGTTGATTAGTACTATATGCCATACAGACCCTGCTCCTGGAAAAACATGTCTGTGCTTAACTACGCTACCCTGGTTAGTTCTGTAAAGCTAAGAACCTCAGTATTTTGAGGCCTGGGCCCCAATAATAATCACTAATGTGTGCATGTCCTAGTAGAAGTATATTTGCTTTATGAAACGAACTTCTTTATATTTTTACTTGGGTTTTCATCTTAAATGAATAAACAAACAAAAGCTGATCATAAATCCATACTTGGGAGATATGCAGGTGTGTAGTGCCCCAACACCACAAGGAGGATGTGCTAGGTACTGTACAAACACCCAGTAAAATACCATCATCCTCCAAAAGCTTGCATTGTTATTTAGTTTAGGAATGTGAAGTAGATGAGTTAGTTTCTGTGTCCTTCCTGAATTTCACTCCCCTGAAAATAAGAAACAGTGGTACCTACTGGGATTAGCCTTTGGCACTTAAGAAATAGATTGGGAGCAGTTAGTCTCTCCAAAGAAAAGGTAGATATTCATTTTATTTGACAGTTCAAGTAGGTGGATTATAAATGCTCAAATTCCATTATTGTCTTCCTTTTCAGTGAAGTAATTTATTAATGAGGTCACCTTCACAGGTGCTTTTAAAAAAAAGAGGGCGGGAGCTGACCCTGAGAGCCCATGATTTATTGTTTAGCTTCAGGTGCAGTAACGCAGCTCCCATAATAATTGAAATGTTTTAATGACCACCCTGGATAAAATGGCGTTCAGCTATGCGGAGCTGTGCAAACCGTCCTAGCTATGACCCTCATGGCATCGGCAAGGTTCTAAGCCCATTTACCATCTGCACACCAGTGGCAAAAGCTGCTCCATGCTTGTTGTGCTGTTTAATGTTATGAGCCAGTCTCGGCTTTTCCCCCCCACCCCCTCTTGTGCAGCTGGATATGAATTGGAGCAGCGAAGCCAGGTGGGATGAATAAAAACTCATTTTAGGTTGGTCTGCATCTTGAGTGACAATATTATAATATAAATGATAAATCCCTTAAATGCTGCACGCTAGTTCAAGGGGAAGCACTACATTCTTGTCTGTCCTGGACATTTTAGCTGGAGTACCAGCATGGAGTCAGCTGTGATGTAGGAGGGTTCTAGCTGGGTGCTGTAGAACTGGCGTGATCTCAGTGCATCTCCATCTCTAAGGCAACGGAGATTAAAAATTCCATCTGGGCTAAGTGTTTGAGTAGGGTGCCAAGTCGGGCTGTTATGGGGGCTGCCCTGAGTTCAGCAGAGGGGGGTTTGCTGGCTGGGGAAAGGAATGTTCTGAGGTGTAGGTGGGTGGACTGAAGCTGAGATGGCTGGAGTAAGCCCTAGGAAAAAGCTGATGTTTTCTATATGGTCCTTTTCTTGTGACTGCCCATTCACAGAAAGGGGTAAGCATTGAGGCTGTGTCTACACTATGGCCTATGTAGGCAAAACCTGCATCACATATGGTGTGCATATTCCACCCTCTGAGTGACATAAGTTACACTGACATGAATGCCCAGGTGCACAGTGCTGTGTTGGCTGGACAGCTGCTCCTGTTGACAGGGCTTCTGGCACTCCTGGGAGGTGGGTTTTTTATGCCGTAAGGATAGAGCGTCTTCGCCAGACATACAGCTCTGCCACTCCAGCGCTGCACATATAGACATGGACTGAGGTTTCTCCAAATCTCTCAAATACACATCACCTAGGAGGAGATCTTGGGACCAGAGAGGGTCTTGAGTGGGGCTAAATTTAATAGAATTTGGCCAAGTATCCATATTTCCATCATTCAGTTTCTTTCCTTCTGCAAAGCGATTACACTCACTGTGATGTTTTAGTCGATAGTGTGTTGCAGAGAAGAATAAACTTGCCTTTGAATTTCCCTTGCCTTATGACTTTTACTTATAATCACAAAAAACAGTGGTATGTTGGTGAGGGAAGGTGCTGCCCTGGAATATGATACTGTTATATTGACATAGAGGAGGCCACCCTAGCCTTGAACATTTCATTTGAACAAAGCAAGTGTGTTTGGCAGCATAAACAAACTCAGTTATCACCTGCTAGAAATAACTACATATTTCCTTGCTCTGATCAGTTTGGGGAGCAAGAGGAGCTGGTTTTAACTCTGGTTAGTGCGATAGTGTTACTTCAGTATATCTACATGACTCAGGGGTATGAAAAATCCACGCCCAAGTGACATGGTTATACAGATCTAAGCGCCGATGTAGACAGCACAATATGGACATGGGATCTTCTTCCTCTGACATAACTGCCATCTTTCACAGAGATTATGCCGATGGGACAGCTCTCTTGCTGGTGTAGTGCATCTTTATTAAAGTTCTGCCCACACAGAGTTTCTGATCCTCAGAGAGATGGAGAACTCTGTTCCCCTTAACTGCAATTTGAGTTCTGGCACTTCTGAGAATCTGGTGGGAAGGAATTCTCCTAGATGAGTGTGCATGGATACACTTCGGAGAGGGAGACGGATGGCTTCATGGAAACGCTCCAGAGAAGCATCTCTGAGAATATGTAATTTTCACCAGTCCCTCTGGTAATACAGCAGACTCCTTTGAATGCTACAGGATTGTGTGATGCTAGTAAGCTCTAGAGTAGAGAACGCTAGTGGTCCTGGTATGATAACCTCTGAAGGAACTTGTCTGGTGCAGTTATAACTTGCAGTGGCTTGACAGCCCTAGCTGTCAGTAGGGGAACACTGTGTAGTACGCACTTCCATTGATGTTTCTTCCTTATTCCAGGAATGTTCAAGTCGCTGTACTTAGACTCCTCGGAGTGGACCTGGGGAACATCACCAAAGAAGGCCATGCACAGTCTCTTTCCTTGGACAAGGCAAATGGGGGCCGGAGGGAAATGGAGTGTGCGTGCATGCATTGCAAGCCTTATTGGAAGGATACGGAGGGTAGAAGGTTCTCTCAAGCCCCCTTGCCCTGGTTGTATAGGAGTGTTTCTCATCCCTTTAATGACTCTCACATATGGCAGGGTTTGCAGAGCAGTTTTGCAGGATAGGGTGGGAGGCTTCAGATTTCACTACTTTGGAGACATTGTGCCTGCTGGAATTCCAGGAATCCCTCACTGTGCTTTGCTGTGCTGCTCTCTCTGTCACAGATATCATGGACTCCTCTGGGATGTCTTTAAAATAACCTCTATCTTATCTCAGAGCATGATGGCTTGTTGACCTTTCAGCTGCCTTTTTTTGTTTTTGTTTAAAAAAGAAAAAAAAAAGCGCAGGTTTTACCAACAACCTTTCCCCCCCTCGCTTATGTGAAATTTATGTCAAACTAGCCCTATAGACAAATTGGGCGCCTTGTGGCAAAGAGAATTCAGACTTCTTTGCCAGCTGTAAATTCACTTCAGTCCTGCCCTGTGCTTCCTTCATAGGCCTTTAGTCTTGGGCTGCAGTATGTGGTCCAAGGTTTCTCAACCAGAGCACAACTGGCAGTTTGAATTGTAATGTCTTCTGTGCATGGGAAGAGGAGTGAGTGCTTGTTCAGAATGGACACATCATCTTCGCGTATGAGGAGACTGAAGGTTTAAATCCAGACCTCCTGGCAAATAGCAACCTGCAGCTCCTGTTTCCTAAGAAATCTCTATTCTTAAATAGCTGCAGATGGCTTGGGTAAAAACTTACAGTGTGAAAAATCTACTGCAGAACTCCCCAGTTGTGTCCAAATCTTCTGGCAATTGGCTCTGTCTACCTGGTGCAATGGATCCAGCACAGTATTTGATGGAATGAGCTCAGGATGCAGCATGCTGTGCTTTTTGGGTATTATCCTTATTCTGCCTTCTTTTGGGTTAGCGTCATGAACGCCAAAAATCTGTCATGTAACATGCGAAGGACCGACTAGCTGATTGAGTGGGTTTTTAGGGCTGAAGTTTAATCTTTCTGCTGCTCTTGGCATTTTTATTTTATGTTGGTGTTCTGATTGTCCTCTTTGTCTCTGGGCTTGTCCACACTGGAAAGTTTTGTAACATTAATTATACCAGTATAGTTCCAAAGGGTAGCCATGTTAGCCTAGTTCAGTGAAACAAACAAGGAGTCCAATGGCATATTTAAAGACTAACACATTTATTTATCACATGAGCTTTCGTGGGGGAAAATCCCACGTCAGATCTTCTCCCATGAAAGCTCATGTTCAATTAATTAACACTATGAAGTCAAGCACCCAAGAAGGGGGTGAATGTCAGCAGTGTGTGGACTTTGTTTCAAACAGTTTGGGAAAAGCACCTGCTCATGGTGACGACATAACCTTCTATTCATCTTAATGGTAGCTTAGTTAGTTTGATGTCAGCCACCCCACTGCTTACTGTCTGGCTGGGAACCTGGTTTCTGCGTGCCACAACACTTGAGTCATGTGGTAATGATGTCAAAGTTCCAACCAGGTGACATGCTTGAGATATTTAAGGAGGTACAGCCTACAATAGCTGGCGATAGAGACGAGCGATTCAGCTGTTTCCTTGAAATAACAATTGAATGGATCTGGTTATGTAGGGTGGTGTAATACATAGGAATGTAGTGTACACATGTGCTTTTCTGATTCTTGCCTTCCTGATAGCAACTATACGTTCATTATGTGCTGGTCTGGGAGTGTGTTTGGGTGTGTCTGTCTTATAAGGTTCCTTCTGATTTAGTAAGTTAGATCATAGAGAAACTGGGGGGCAGAATGGGGATAGACCAATCTTACAAAGATCCATTATCTTACTTTTGGTTAGCTTAAAGGTACAGGGTAACATGGTTGGATCAGGGTAAAGTTCAAGGTGATATTGGTTAGGCAGCGTCTGTCGTAGATTCAGGCTAGATCTATTCAGCACCGTACAGCAACTCATTTGAACAGTTCTTTCTAATGCAGGTTTGCTTACTCTAGCTGGCCTGTTTAAGAATATTTCTGGATGGCTGTTGTTTAGTCTGGGAATATTTGCATGGACTATTGGGACTGAATATTAAATGGAATATTGAAGTTTAGTTAATGTGTCACCAGGCGCTCTATCTATGAGAGAGTCTCTTCTCCAAGCATCCTAGTCCCAGCCTAGATGGTGGATTGGAAAATAGTCTTCTCAAGTGCTGGCCTTGCAGGCTCCACTTTACCAGTCTTGTCTTCTTCCTAAGACAAGTTGATGTTCAAAGTGGTCCTCCATAGACAGGTGCTGAAGGAGTTAGAGACACTCGAATGGGCCTGCTCCAAGCAGCCATTGAAGTAAATGGGAATACTTCATTGATCAATCCCAGTGTAATTACCTGCCTTTGGCAGTTGTGGTTTTGTGTGTAAGATGGTGGGCAGTGGATTGTAAAATCAATTTGCATGCTATTAAGAAAGGCAGTATTGCCTCCACCTGTTGGAGTGACATGCACTTGTTCGTTCACCTTTTGCCTGCTGTTTTTAGTTCCTTTCTTTAGGCCCAAGCCAACAGGAGATGTGCTAAATACGGTTCAGCTAACAGTCTCCATGTCTACCTGTAAAACTGTGGCTGTGTAAAGTTATTCTCATGAGCACAGGGGCTTCTGAGGGTACCGACCTTCCTATGAAGTAGTGGATACAGCCTGTCTCCATCTATTGAAGTGAAATGTTGACGGGTGTCTGCTTAAGTTTATGAAGATTTCTGTATAGCGCAGTCTGCTCTCTGCTCCACTGGCTACTTCCTACCTTTAATTTGTCTCACTGTTCTGCTCGCAGTGTTTCCCAACCATTGTGCCATGGCACACTGGTGTGCCATCAGGCCTGAGAAGGTATGCCACAGAATTTTTTGAAAAATTACTCAGAGATCTGGATTGGCTTATTGGCTCTTGAACATTCATGAGTTCATTTGGAAACTATATGGTGGTGTGCCTCAAAATAATTAGATATCAAGGTGTGCCACGGCACAGAAAGGTTGGGAACCTCTGTGCTACAGCATAGTAATGGGAGGGGAAAAGTGTGCATATTTGCTCCATTTACATCTGTCTGGGTAGAGCAAATGACTGTAGGTGGGAGAACTGGACATTCTGCCTCCAGCTTGTACTTCTAGTTACCCAAAATCAGTATGTCTGGGAAGGTCTTCTAAGAACGCTTCTAGTGTTCTAGTTAGTCTACAGGGAATCGTTTCCATCAACCGTTTCCTGGTGGTAGCAAGATGCACAGTGGGAAGTGTCCTCCTTTGCTTGTGGCTGTTTGCATCACATGGGCTATTTCATGTCGGGAAGTGGATAAAATGCTTCTGCTATGTCAAAGAATAAACAGTTTAGGTCAGCTCTGTGGTATCTGCCATCCCTTGTTGGCTTGTATTACAACCATGCCTAGAAATTCCGGTTCAGATGAGGACTCGGTTGTAATAGCACTGAGTAAACACATCGGAAGAGTTTCTTTCCCAAATAGACAAGACAAGCTGGCAGAGAGGAGCAAAATGGCTTGTCTGAGGTCGCAGAGCTGGGACATGAATTCAGGTTTCCAGCATTCCAGCTCAGCGCCTCTTCTTCACTGAGAGGCGGTGCTCTACATCAGTACACACTCAGGTTGCAAATCATCCAGGTTCTGACTTATCTGAAAGGACTAGCTCCTTCCCCACACTTTTTCGAGACATGTTAGTTTATGTGATGATTGTTGCTGTAACACTTAGATTTGAAATGTTTTTATAGAGGTTCTTGAGTACCTTTGAGTGTTTGTCACTTCCAATAATTAACTTTAATGTTACTTTTTCAGGTTACTTTTTCTTGTACCTGTGGGTTCCTCCTTTGGGCCTGTCACTTGTCTTGGCTGTTGTAGCCATTCTTTGTCTCTTGTCTGGTACTTGGATTGTAATTCCTTGGGCAAAGGGCCTGTGTGTGTGTGTGTGTGCGTTCGCGCAGGCCTAGAACTAAGCCCTGATTCCTGGTTGTCAGATGCACTCCCATAATAGCTATTCCCCATCAGCTATTATCTACACTGGGCTTTCAGCACCCATTTGGTTGCTGCAATGATAGTCTGCCTGTGCTGGTGGGTAGCTACATAATGGCTAAAATCCCCCTTTCGCCAGAACTGACTCTGCCTTTACCCATTAGTTTTTGGTCTAAGGAACAAAACTATATTTTGAAGCTGCTTTGATCTCCACTTGAAATCTAGTCTGTTTCAGGGAGAACACCTGCCCTTGAGGCATCCTGTCATGTCAGTCTTTCGGGGTTGGAGACACACTTTCTGGTATTTTAAAAGTGCCAGCAGACTCCCTGTTTGTTTCGGTATTTTAAAGTGCCTTTTCTCCCCCTTTATGCATGCTGTGTCAGAGACTTGCATGAACAGGGGAAACTGTGAAAGTGCCTGGGTACTGTGTGCTGTCCGATGCACAAAGTAAGCCCAGAAATATTTTTTTCTCTAATACCTCCCTTCTCATCCCAGTAATGTTAAGTGTTTAAACACAACTCTGATTTAAAAATATAATTTATATATGCATGTCCAATGATGTAACTTGATACTGTCCCTTTTTAAATACTGGGGTATTTAATGTTAATCTACAGAAAGAAAAAAAGCGGGTTGGGATTTTTTAAAACTAGATTGTGGATAACATTTTCTAAAGCTTCTTAGAGTTAAGGTCCCAAATGCTTGTCACTTTCCAAAACAACTTGGGTTCCTAAGTCATTTGCCTTTGAAAAATATCACTCTCAATCTCTCTATACCCCCAGTCCGTGCTGTAGAGAGTAACTGTGAACTACCACACTAAACTTTTCTAGTATGGTGCATATTACCTGCAAAATTTGTAAGCTAGACTCTGATCTAGCCCCACAGGCATTTTAATGGCTCAATGCCGACTTGTGCCAGCCCTTGAGTACTTAAAATGCAACACCTACGTACTGAGTAGTACTGGTTTGTCTGGTTCTGGAGAAGCAGGTCTGTGTATAGCTGAAGTGGCCTTCAGCGAGGTCAGTTTTGCTGCCACAGGTGTGATCATTCTCTGTTTTAACAAGACAGATTCTAAATTTATAAATGCAGCATTAAAAATCACATGAAGATGAATAGTGAACCTACAACAAATGCACAATCTTTGTAGCTTCCATTCAACCTCAGAACAAAACACCGCCCCATGGTGAGACTGTGATTTTGTATTTTGCTGCTTGAAAGCTTTCTTTTATATTGCACCTCCTTTTTAGCTGTTTATTTTTACAGGGCAGTTAACTGAAACTCAAATGCTATTGTGAAGGGTTAGATAGCCACATGCATTTTTGTGGAAGATAAGAGATTGAATTGCCTTACTACAGATGTGGTGTGGTTTTAGCTGTTTAAAGAGCCCATTATGTACGTGTGTGTTCTGGCTAGGATTTATGCCACCTTCAGCTAATCAATCTAGTCTGAAAGCAGAGACTTCAAAAGTACAGACTGTCTTTTTATCAAAGGTTTCAACCTGGATTAATCCTAGGACTCTTGTTTACTTGATTGTGTGTGTGGGAGAGAGGTAATTGCAACTCTTGGCAAATAGTCATTTTAAAGGCCTCCTTAATCTATAAAGGTGTAAATCAATATTCATGAAGGTATGTGTCTGTGTATTTATTGATGAATTCAACAGAGCTTTTTGTGAGACACAGATAACTGTAATACTGAGCTGCTTCATAAAGAAATCAGAAAATTGTAAACTGTTCAGGAAATACAATATAGTAGTCTATACAAATTCTTGGATAAAATTCTTTTATTTCTCTTCTCTGCTGATGTTTTCAATCCAGCTAAAATTTTATATGATTGTAGATTCTAGTCTCGCTGACTTATGCTATCTCTGCTTGTGGAGGGAGGGAGAGAGAATGAGGACATTTAATGACCTTTTTAAAAAAAAAATTAAAAAAATAAAGTCTTTTTTAATCCTACTTGTTCTTGCCTGGTAGGGGAGAGTTCTTTGGGTCCTTACTCCATCCAGCAAAAATTGAGTCCTGTGGCATCTTAAAGACTAACAAATTTCTTCAGGCATAAGCTTTCATGGGCTCCAGCCCACTTTGTCAGATGCATGAAATGGAGACAACAGTAGAGAGGTATATACACATGCCAAGAGGAGTAGCATCATAATGGTAAGTGCTGACAAAGTCAATTCAATGGGGCAGGAGAGGCTGTTGTCTCTGTCTGAGGGATTGGAGCCGATCCGGTTGTATTGCAAGGCTTGGCTGTAGACAAACACCTACAGGACGACAACAGAGTCTTGTGGCACTTTTAAAGACTAACAGATTTCCCCACCTGGGGAAATGAGAAAACAGATGGACCGAGCCAGACGGTACCCAGAAGTCATCTTCTACGGGACAGACCCGGCAAAGAAAACAACAGAACGCTACTAGCCACCACCTACAGCCCCCAGCTGAAATCCCTCTAACGCATCGTCAGATCTACAACCTATTCTGGAAGATGATCCCACACTCTCCCAAGCCTTGGGAGGCAGGCCTCTTCTTGCTTACAGACAGCCCCCCAACCTGAAGCAAACACTAAGCAGACACCCTACTACAAGAACACTAACCCAGGTACCTATCCCTGCAACAAACCCCATTCCCATCTCTGCCCGCACATTCTCTAGTGATACCATCACAGGTCCCAACCACATCAGTGACACAATTGGGAACTCATTCACCTGCACATCTACTATTGTTGTATATGCCATTATGTGCCAGCGATGCCCCTCTGCCATGTACATTGGCCAAACTGGACTCTCCTTACGCAAGAGAATATATGGACACAAATTGGACATAAAAAATGGTAACATCCATAAACCAGTAGGAGAACACTTCAATTTCCCTGGACACTCAGTAGCAGATTTGAAAGTTGCCCATTCTCCTGCAACAAAACTTCAAAAGCAGACTTCAGTGTGAAACTGCCAAGCTGGAGCTCATTTGCAAACGACACAATCAAACTGGGTCTGAACAGGGACTTGGAATGGTTATCGCACTACAAAAAGTAATTGTCGGTCTTCACACATTCTCGCCTTCTATTCAGCTGGTGTGAATGAGCCTCTCCTGCCCCACTGAATTGACTTTGTCAGCACTTACCATTATTAAGCTACTCCTCCTGGCATGTGTGTATATACCTTTCAACTGTTGTTTCCATTTCATGCATCTGACGAAGTGGGTTAGAGCCCACGAAAGCTTGTGCCCGAAGAAATTTGTTAGTGTTTAAGGTGCCGCAGGACTCTCATTTTTTGCTGTATACAGACTAATACGGCCACCCCCAATGGAACTTACTCCATCCAGCAGATCTGTTTTTTAATAGCAAGAGATGTGGGTCTGCCTAACAGCTGATTAAGCACCACATGGCTTACTGTTGCATCAACATGCAGAATGGACAACATACTCAGCTTATAAAAAAAAACATAAAATGGCCATAT
This sequence comes from Pelusios castaneus, assembly GCA_007922175.1. NCBI lineage: Eukaryota > Metazoa > Chordata > Testudines > Pelomedusidae > Pelusios > Pelusios castaneus. The sequence continues at coordinate 2,908,358 of ML685890.1, forward strand.
TGGATCAGACCAATGGTAGATCTAGATGTAGATCTAACCCAGTATCCTGTCTTCTGACAGTGACTAGTGCCAGATGCTTCAGAGGGAATGAACAGACCAGAGCAATTTTGAGTGATCCAGTCCCAGCTTCTGGCAGTCAGAAGTTTAGTGACATCCAGAGCATGGGTCTGCATCCCTGACTCTCTTGACTCATAGCCGTTGATGGATCCATCTATCATGAATTCACCTAATTCTTCTTCCTTTGAACCTAGTTAAACTTTTGGCCTTCACAGCATCCCCCTGACAACGAGTCCCACAGGTCGACACTGCATTATGTGAAGAAGTTCTTCCTTATCTTTGTTTTAAATTTGCTGTCTATTAATTTCATTAGGGGCCCCTGAGTTCTTGTTATGTGAAGGGGTAAATAACACTTCCATATTCACTTTCTCTCTAGACCTTTCATGATTTTATAGACCTCTATTGTCTTTTTTTCTTAATCATCTTTTCCAAGCTGAACAGTCCCAGGCTTTTTACTTTTTCCTCATATGGAAGCTGTTCCACGCTCTAATCATTTTTGTTGCCCTTCTCTATACTTTTTCCAATTCTAATGCATATGTTTTTGAGATGGGATGACTACAACTGCACACAGTATTCGAGGTAGAGGGGTAGCATGCGATTACATAATGGCACTATGATATGTACTGTGTTACTATCTATCCTTTTCTTAATGACTCCTAACATTCTGTTATCATTTTTGACTGCTGCTGCACATCGAGCAGATGTCTTTGGAGGATGATCCACAATGACTCCAAGGTCTGTTTTTGAGTGGTAACAGCTGATTTAGATTCCATCATTTTGTATGTATTGTTGGGATTGTGTTTTACAATGAATAATTTATTGGCATTGAAATTCATTTGCCGTATTGTTGCCCAGTCACCCTCTGGCACTTGGGTGAAGCCCTGAGGATCTGTCTTCCCATCAGGAGTTTTGACAGGGTTCTGCAGTTCCAGGCTGGGTGCAGCCCCCTCTGGAGGGACCTGTGCTCTTGTTTTCCTGGCACCTCTGGCCTGTAGTTTTGCTTTTCCCCATACGCGCTTCTTCCTGCTGGCTCAGGGCCCTGCAGGAGCCTTTTTGCCTGAAGACACTGTGGGGAATATCTGCCAACAGTATAGTCAGTTGTCTCACCCTTATAAGGCCCAGGTGTCCTGCCCCAAGCTCATCAGGCAGCTGGTAGACAGTCCAAGTCCATGGACCATGCTTCCTCTCAAAGGAATCAGACACCTTATGAAGCATCTGAAATTGCTGCTCACTTGGGCTCAGAACCCATGTTTACTGGGAAATCTCTAGTGAGGAAGGGATTGCCCCAATTTTATTGCCTGTGTATACAATTGCACCCATCACACAGCTTCTGCTTTGTGAGCTCCTGTGTGTGCCCTCTTCAGAGCGAGGAATAGCAGAGCAATTGGGAGAGCATGTACTGGGGAATAATTTTAGAGAAACTGGACTTTTTTTTTTTTTTTTTTAACCTCGCTATACTTTTAATAAAAGAGTTGCTCTGCTGGCAAGAGCACCATTGGACAATAAAGTGGTGTGTGTGTGTGGGAGAGGGAGAGGGGGGTAGAATAGCAGATGCACCTTTGCCCTTTCTACTAGAATTGTTACCGTGGCAAGTAATCACCAAGTACTTACCATATGGGAGCGTGCAGTTGCCCCAGGAAATGAGTGCAGAAGAGTTAAGGGTCCAACTCATGTTCAGAGCAGTACCTCCTTCCTTTCCCCACATCCTTTTATCCGGTCGTGTTGCCAACTCTACTGCATGATGCGGGAAGAACTGCAATGGTGTCATGTGGTCACATGGTTAATCTGGCTAGAGCTGATCATAATGACTACAGCAATAGTTAAGGCTCTGCCAGCAATGCCTGTGTAAACCTTGATCTTTATGGCTGATTTTATAAAGGTCACTTTTGTGATTTGTTGTCTCCACAAGGGTAGCGTCTGTTTATGCTAAATGGGATTTATACAGTGCATCAGATAGACTTCCTCCTCTTCCCACTTTTCAGGCTGAATGTGTGTGTGTGTGTGTGTGTGTGTGTGCAGACATGCTCTCATTTATTCTAAGTGTAGTTGGACAGCTTTTTAAGTTATGCAGTGTAAAAAAAAAAAAAAAAACTTCTTCTAAAAAAGTCATTGGCTTTCAAATTATATAGTGTCCTAGACTGGAGCAGTACAAACATTGTCTAGTTAGCTGATGGATGGACCGACAATACAATCGAGCTCTGCAGTTGTACCACCTTCTCTAATATGGTGATACAGCAGTGTATGGTGATGGCAGTGGTAGCTGCTTGAGTCAAGATGTAAAGTTACAATATGCAGAGCTTGAAAAACATTATCTTCCATCTGCTAGCTAAGTGTTTGTCTAATGGCAGATGTGAAAGGCAGAGGAGTTCTACAGGTTGGGTTCAGGAAAAGCCTTGGAGAAAATCCCACATGCTCTACTCTTCATTACTGGAAAGAGGGAGAGTGTCAGGAGCTCACCGTTGTCCTGCCCCAGGATCCTGTTTGGGGATCATCTCTTATATCTCCCTTTGGCTAATAGCTTTTCTCCGACGACCAAAAGGACAGAGGAGCTACCTGTATCACCCTCTCCTCTTGGATGCTGCATATAGAGGGGCAGAAGAAGCAGTCTGGTCCTTCTCGGGGAGCTTGGAAAAGTGTGAATGGGGGCATCAGGCAGAAAACCAACATTTCCATGTGTTGCGCTCTGTCTGTTGTCTTGTGTTTCCTTTGTAAGCTCTCTGGTGCAGGAACCCTTTTTCTGCTCTGTTTATGTTGTGTGAAGCACAATGGGGTCCTAATCCATGACAAGGGCTCCAGCTGGAACATCCACATTGCTGTGGATCTTTTATTCCAGTACAGACAATACCCTTAAATGGTCTGAGCTGAGGTCACAGCCCCCTTGTGCTAGGTGCTGTACATAAACACCTAGTAAGACAGATGCTGCCCCGAAGTGTTAGTCTAATAGACAAGACTGGCACAAGAAGTATCGCTCTCATTGTGCAGATGGGGAGCTGAGGCCCAGAATGACTTACCCCAGGTCACAAAAGAAGTCTGGCAGAGCTGGGAATTGTACCATTTTCTCCTGAGTCCCATCCTAATGTCTTAATCACAAGACTCTCCTTCCTCTGAGACCTGAGTGGTAATTTGCTGGGTTATCAAGCAGGAGAAGAGAAACAGGAGAAAGAAAAGCTAATAGAATTGCTTTCCAAACAGGCTCACTGTGAGCTCCCATTAATTCTCTATGTAAATCAGCATTGGGCCTCTCCTTCCCATAATCCTATTTCTAAGAATACAAGAGGATCTCTGGAAGATTGGTGAAGCTCCTCAAAAAAAATTCTGAGATCCTTTCTCCAGACTGCCAGTGATGGAAACCAAAGTTTGCTTGAATAGGGAGCTCAGGATCGGACCCTTGGTGACTGGAAAGGACAGGTAAAATGACCTTTGTGTACTATTCCTTTCAGTCCCACAGGAAGCAGAGAGATGCTTATTATGGGTGTGCTGCAGTTCTGGTATTTTATTTTAGTCTCTTCCCCCCTTCACCTTTTTTAATACTTCAGGGAGCTATCTTGACCCAAGGAGAGTACTATTCCCACCCCAGTGGCACGTCAGTTCCGGGATGATGGAAATACCACAAGATGTGGCCTCCTTGTGGCTGTCTCGGTGCTACAAAGGCCCTCAGAAGCAAACAGAAAAAACAAACACCAATACAAAGGTATTCAAATTCTTACAAAAACTTGAATGCATATGACTTCATCATCTCACACTTAGGCCTTTGGACTCCCCGCATGACAGCTGATTGCTGCCTGAGCTTAAACAGCCAAGATGGTGTATGGCTGGAGACAGAGCTTGCTAGAGCATGTCCATTATAGCCAGCGTGACGTTCATAATTGTCCCCACACTGCCGAAGAAGCCTTTCTGCACTTGCAAAGGAGGAAGAGACCGATTTTTGTGAAGTCCCCATGTAACTGGTTAATGCCAGCCTAATGAACGTGCAAGGGGCTCAGATCCTCTGACATACAAACCCTTAACTTAAGTGAGATAATTTGGGAACTGCTGCCAGGATACATGACGAGACTGGGTGAAAAGGAAACAGTCTCTTGTCTTTAACTAACTAGGTTCCTGACCAACTCCTCCTCATTTGTATTTGGATTGCTTAACATTTGGGTCTTTAGAAATGCTTAACTAGGATGCTCATATACCTGGTACTTGTGTCTCATGAGGTTAGCCTTTGGAATAACACTAGAGGAATGGGAAGAAGCCTCTGTATTTGAGTGGTGCTTTCTGACTGGCTGCTATAAACAACGTCCTATCCAATGTGAATGACCCCGAAGCACCTGTCGTTTCTTGCTCTTTTCTGCAACAAGCTGTGTGGGCCTGGCGGAGTCCAAGTTAACCCTCTTTAATAACTGCAGACATTGTGCCAGGCGTTGCTCCATATATAGGCTGCTAGACAAGGTTCTGCTAGTTTCTGGAGCAGAGAAAACAGAGGGACACTAGAGGGCTTGTAAAAGGATGTACACCTGCATTTCTAGAAACATGACTGTTTGTTTTTTAACCCCCACTTCCTGCATTTTAAGGATTAATTAGTGCTTTGCCAGGGAATTATTTCCCATCACCTGTGCCTCAGACTATGTGGCGATGCTGGCTGAGCTATTGTGCTGAGTTGCCCAGGAGCCAAGCAGCGTGCCAGGGCTAGTGACAAACTCCCCTAAGATCCTAACAGTAGTGCACTGCTTGGCTCCTGGGCAACTTAGAGCCTGATTGTGCAGCAGTGGCGTCCCCTAGCTCCAGAGAGAACTGCATCCGGCTCCTCCTAGACAGAAGGAGGAATGCTGTAATGCTGAATGCTTTTGTAAAGCAACAGGCTGCCCATGGAGAGGCAACAGAACAGTGGGGAAGGGAGAGCTGCTCTGTGGAGTTATCCCAGGTCAAACCAGAGCTGCTCTGGTGGCAGTGAGGAGGTGGGTGGTGCCCCCCTATTTCCTCTCTTAACAATGGGCTGACTCAGCTGCTGCAGTTTTGAAAGGCTGCTCCCTGGACTGTGGCCTGCAACTTTTAAAGACTCGCAATCAGCTACATTGCTTGGACAGGGACGGCCTTCCTGCCTGTCCCGTGCAGCACAGAGAGTGTCATGAGCACTTTAAAGTAATGCCGCATTTCTGATCTCCCCTCCGTCCCCATAACCCCCAACTGGGTGCAGCGGCAACCTTTAAATTACGGAGGCTGTTGCGGCTCTGCTCTGCCACAGGGCTGTTGACTGCCAATTGTTCTAGTAGTTTATTTTCCTAGATTACTTGTCATCTGTCTCTCTCCTGGCTGTGCAGGCTGCTACCTTTGTATGGGAGGGGCCTGTGGAAGAGTTATCTAACTTTCTGATGCATCAGTGCTGGCAGCCGATTGCAGAGCTCTGACTCATTGTGCCTGCCAGCGTACATACATGAAGCTAGTATGCGGCTCCACTTGTGTTCAGAGCTGTGTACTTATGATTTTCCTGCCCAATTTGAACAAATGGAACTTCTAGTGGGCGAATTCAGTCCGTCATCTCCACTCTTCCAGCTGTTACTCAGGGTTCCTCCCCAAAAGGGTACCTACCCGGTGTCTCCGCTGCACCGTCAGCCTGTTGAACAGTGATGAGGTTTGTCCCTCCTGCACTCTCATCACCTACTAACCAAGAGCAAATCCCTATTGAAATCCCCTGGCGTAGCATCGTTATGGCCAGGAGCATGGCCCTCCATCGCCTGGTCTGCCCTGTGGTGATGTGTACCCTCGGCTAATTACATAAAGCTGCCCATGGGTGCTCCCATTAGCTCAGCCACACAATTGGTGGCAGCGTTGCTAGAGATCAGAGCAGATATCTAGCCACCGGCTAGCTGATCTTCTTTGTGGGGGGAGGGAGCAGCCCAGTGTGTTTCATCAGCTGAGAGGTGGTGAAAGGGATCTTAATCAAAGATCTGTCAAAGCTGTCTACAACATAACAGGAAGATCACACTATCTTTGAACTTGCCTAGGGTTTGCTACAGAAGGGCCCTTTGTGTTCATAAACCAAGCCATTCATGGTGGGGGGAGGGTGATGGACCAGGTAGGAAAACCATCCAGCCGGAGTAGCTATTTGCTGGGGAAGTGCAGACCATTGGTTGGGGCCTTTGTGCCTGAGAAATGCACTGATGTTCAGGGTGTCATACAGAGTCCCCGTTCCCCCCGCCCGCCCGCCAATGTAGGGCAAACTCTGCCCAGGTGGAAGGTGTGGCTATTGCCGCCTGCCCTTTTTACGTAAAATGAAAACTACATCTGCACCAGCAATTTGTCCTGATTCCGGCCAATAGTGTAGTTGTCTGGCTGCAAACTCCTAGTGCATACAGGCAAAGCCGCTGTTTGCACTGTGAGTTGCAGCTTGCATGTTGCAGTTTAGCCTGTCTGTTACTAGAAGTTTTGCACTGTTGCAGGTACACCCACAACCTGGTAATATACCTGTCTATAGACAGGGCTGAGACTTCGTAAGAGTGTATCAGAAACAGTCTAAATTTATATCCTGAGTGCTTTGAGTCTCTCTCTATTAGATTTATTTTCCCACTGCCTGAGTGGGTTCTCTTGCCGTTGGCTCTTTATATTCCTCCAATATTCTCCGCTATTTAGAATAATGTAAATTGCAAAATCTTTATGGGAAGGCAACACAGCAGCCGAGATTTTAATTACCTACAAATGAGGAAATCCCCATCCACCCCCAACTGCATTTGGGATTGGGGGGGGGGGCGCGTGGAATCTGTGCAATAAAGTTAACAGCATGATTGCCTTTCAGCTTTTGCACTCTGTCAATCTGAAGCAGCTCATTTTGAACTGTCAGGTTTAATTAGACTAGAAAATAAAGATCGTCTTCTGTAGCTTGAGAGAACCATGACAGACAGCTCTGAACACAAATGAGCCAGGCTCAAGGGGTGGGGCGAGTGGTGGGATGTACATATTAAAAACCAAGTTGAAAAAATGGCTGAGAGAATGCCTGCTATTATCTGGTGTCCATGGTGTCACTTTTCCTTCTCCGCTTCCCTTCCCCCAACATGACCACATCCAACTCTCCCACTTCCCTGCTGCCTGTGACCACATGCTTAGCGAGAACTCTGTGTTGTTTCTCTGTTTTGTACTTCGAAATGACAGCCCCTAACACAACAGCTCTGTGGGGGAGGCTGGGGATTTCCCCTCCTTTACAGTGGGGAAAGTGAGGTGCATCCAGCTTGCATAAGAGAGAGAAATAGAATTTCAGAGGTTCTACCTCCAGACCACTGCTAGATCATGGGTTTTCTAGATCGTGGACCTCCCCACATGCACCAGAGAGATTGCAGGCAGGTTTCATTGGGGTTGTGGTCTCTGGTCAGATGGGAGTTGGAGTCCATAGTTGATGTGGCAATATAGGCACAGCATAGAGAAGGTCCGGAAACCCATCCCCAGCGATGCTGGAACAAACTGCCAAATACTTTCTAGGCTTTATTTTTGCCCTGATCATAGACTGCCGTTCATGTTAAGAAGGCCACATGCAAGATGTCATGGTTCAGTTGAAGTACTAGCCTTTCAGTGGGTCGGCTAGTTAGGGGCACTGGTGGGATGTGACATGTCTTTGTGTTTTAAATGCACCACATAAAACAGAATGCTTTGGGAACCCAGAAATCTCCATAATAGACAAATTTTGTCAGAGTCTATTTGTGCCATGGTACAAAGTTCATGATGGCTGTAATAGAACTGGAAGCATTGCCTTCCGGTTTCTAAATGCTATTGCACGTGTTAGCTGACCCTGACTTAATCTTGGACTTTCCCTTTTTCTAATGTCATCCTTAATGCTCACAAGGGTCCTTGGGGCCAGAGCACCAGAATATACGTGGGTTCTTCAACTATTGAATGACACAGCTGCATTGCTTTTGAAATGCTGCTTTGCCCTGTGTGTTGGAGAGACAATTGCTTGGAAGTGTGTTGGAGAAGGGCTAGATGGGAAGGCAAGATAGGGATGCTATGGTGCTGGAGGGGAGGGTTTGGGTGTGTGCAGAAGTGAGATCTGAGCAGGGTGTGGTAAGAGGATGTTTGATGGTAGCCGTGGTACTTACAAAAGAATGAATACATGGTGGGTGGTGTATGGTCTGAATGGATGAGTGCTTTGTGTGTTTCAAGTCTCCTGAGAAGATGCTAGGTCTCTTTTATTTGATCTGACCTCAGGATATCATTTGATGCCTTCTCAAACACTGTCTGTAGTGTGACTTTTTTCTATGCAAAGAGGGCTTAATGGGTAAAATAAATACCTGGGATGCAAACATATGCAAGTTTGACCGTAGTCAGGAAAAGGGAATTGGGTCTTGGTGCTATGGTGATGGAAAGGTGGGAAAGTACTCAGAGAGGCAAGAATCTCACTGGGGGGAAGGCATGTTTGTTGCAGCAGCAGCATGAAGAGATTCCGTTTTAAAACTGGCGAAAAATTAAAAACTACAATATAGGGATTTAATCTGCATTGAACAAACAAGGCAGCCGTAGAACTGTGGACCTAAAAACTAGCTCCATGCCCTCCAGTTCCAATAGAGAGACTCTCACTGTTTGGTGACTGACGTACAAATGCAGAATAGTTTATTCCAGGGGCTTGATTGGTTTTCAGGCTTGCTCTGCAACAGTTTACTAACCGCACTTGTCAAACATTTTCCTCCCCAAAAGCCCTAATTAATTTGGTGTGTCACTGAAGTAAATTGAGGCTCTCCCATGAGGGGGGAGGGTAGTTTAAATAACTGCTGCATCCCGTTTCATCAGATGACATTTTCCCAGGTTGCTAGAGCTCTGGCACCTGCTGCGATACGGAATCAATAGTCCCTGTCGTTGTGGTCTCTGGCAGTGGACAATGGAGTATGATGTGAGTCATGCATCCCCATCTGAAAGCAAGGGCGTGTAACAGCATAAAGGCTCATTATCTGTCCGTCCATGGGACCCAGGCGGGGGGGGGGGAAACGGGGCAATCAGTTCTCTACTTTCAAAAACAAACCCTCTTTTTATAAGCAGCAGTGGCCCCCTCCCCAACCAAAACTCAGACACGAACAATGAATAACTCCTTTCTTAGGCTCCTTTGAAGTGTAATCAGATTTGCGAGCTGTCATTGCCGAGTTCCCCAACTACCGCCAGGCGCTGGTCTCTGGCAGAATGATGGTTCGCAGCTATTCTCCCCCGGCGAGCCCACCTCTCAGCAGTCTGGAATGCTGCTCATGTAGGAGGCTGAGCCAGAGTTCACCCCGTTCCACCCAGTGCTCTGGATTTGGAGTGACCTGAGGTTCTGGGGAGGATTGTTTAATTTTATTTATATCGTCATGGTGCCCTAAAGCACCCTGATGGAGGCGCTTTGATCCAGGTGCTGTGCAAGTGCATTGGAAAATAGACTTCACCCCCAAAGCTTACAGTCCATCAGGCTCAGGTACTGTAATTAGTCAAGAAAAAACATGTTTGCTGCATTTTTAGAATGAGTGAGGGAGATGACTTCTTGGCTTTTGGGTGTATGAAGAAAGCTTATAGGAATGTGAAGGCCCTTTCTAAACAATAGAAAGTCATGTCTGGAAAAGTGTTAACACGTTCTAAATATAACTTTCTACCTAGTGTAGACAGTGCGCACATTTTTAAGTGTGTTAATCTCATCATCCCAGGAGGGAAAGCATGTTCTTAAACAGGCCTCTTTCTGAACGAGGCTCCGGGAGTACATCCACACTGCACTTAAGCACCCCAGCTGGCTGACTAAGGCCTTGTACACACTACAAAGTTATCGTGCAGTAAGGCTCCTTACCGCGCGATAACAATCAAAGCATACACACAGTAAAGCTTCTTGTTACGCGGCAACAGCCTCTTGCCGCGCAACATGTAAACCACCCCAAACGAGGGTGGTAAGGCTTACCACGGAACAGTTGTTCTGTGGTACAGCCTGTGTGGACACTTGTTGCGCTGTTGACAGCCTCCGGAAATGTCCCAGAGTGCCAAACCGGGCCACTCTGGGACATTGGAGCTGTCAAATATGTCAATTTCACTGCTCTAGCTGAGCAGTGAAATTGACATATTAAAATTGCCAGGTTTGGCAGCTGGGGGATTGGCTGGCTGGACCGGCGAGGGCAGCCGGTTCAGGTGGCGGCAGGGGCTCCCACCGCCGCCCGAAGCTCCGGGGATGAGCTAGGGTGCTGGCTGTGGGCAGTGCATGATGGAGGTGCCCACCATGCACTGCTCTTCTATCGCAAAGGAGCATTCACATAGTGAACGCTCCTTTGCGATATAAGCAGCAGGTGTGTACATACCAAAGCGCTATATTTATAGCGCTTTCCTTGTCCCACAATAGCTCTTATTGCGGGGCAAGTTTGTAGTCTGTACATAGCCTTAAGACTTAAGGGGCTGTTAAAATTTGCAGTGTAGGCACTTGGGCTTGGACTGCAGAGCTCTGAGACACCATGAAGTGGGAGGGTCCCTGGGCTCCAGCCTCTAACTTCGGTTTAACAGCCACTTAGCCTGAGCCTCACAAGCCTCAGTGAGCTGGCATGGGCTACCCATATCTAACTGCAGCATAGCACGCCCTGGCTTTTTCTGAATTTCACATTGTGCCTTGTTCAAAACGGACAGCATAACTTCCTCTTCCTTCTCTGCGGTATTGTAGTGTGTCTTTGCAGGTTATATAACAAGGCCTGGTTTGGGGGAATTTTTTATTATTATTTTTGGAGTGGCAGAAGTTTGTGGTAGAATGAGGGGGGTTTGGCGTCTTCCAAAATAAACAGTAGAAACAATGCCATGATTCTCTTCTAGGAGTAAACTTAGGGCAGATCTACACTACAGAATTAATACAGCATAAGTGTGCACTCAGGGATGTGAGAAACCCACCCCCCTGAGCAATTTGGTTACACCAGTGCTTAGGTGGGTGTAGACAGCGCTCTGTCGGCAGGAGAACTACTCACAGAAGTGGATTAACTGTGCCAGTGGGATAGCTGTCCTCTGTCGGCATAGAGCAGGGTTCTCAAATGGGGGATCATGGCCCCCCGGGGGGGCCATGAGGTTATCTGGGGGCAAGGGGGAAGGTTGTAAAATGTCAGCCCCTGTGCATGCCGGCAAGATGGCATGGCATGGTGGGGAGTCATCACAGCCTGAAATATTTTCAAAGAGGGTCCCAGCAATAAATAAATACATTTAATAGATAAAGTTTGAGAGCCCCTGGCGTACAGCGTGGCCATTCTTTCCTCCACTGTGCTGAGCACAAGCCTCTTTTTGTGAGACTGCCCCGAAGTGCTGGCCTGCTGATCAATATGAGCTCTTTAAATAAACAAGCCTCAAAGTATGTTAGTCTGTTTTTTGAGGAATAAAATACCCCGAGAATTACAGTGGCGATGTTCAAAGCTGCCTTGGAGATTTGGATGATCAGTTCCCATTAAAATCTCAGCCTGTGTTGCCTCTGCAAACATAAGAAAAACAAGTGATGCCCAGGGCTTCTCGCTGTCACGTCTGCCCTGTGTGCTCCAGATACCTTCTTAATATGGCGATAACGCCCGTTTTGAGGTTTTCTGATGAAAGAACTTACATAAGTATGAGGCGCTGTTGTTGAGCACGAGGCTTGATTAAATGCTGCGATTTCACTGAGTGACTCAAACACTTTGAGCTGGTTACAGGGAGGGGGCTGAACTTAGTTAAGTAATTGAATGAACTAAAATGTTATTGGTCATGCTGATGTAACAGTGTCTGCACAAGGGGCTTGCACTGATTTTTAAATTTAGAAACCAGTTTAGGTAAAGTAGCCCTGTGAGAGATACCAGGGCAGCAGCCATCGAGGGGCAGTTTGCAGTCAGTGGGTTCCCTGTAGATTGGGGCATGAATCCCATTGCCTATTGAGCACCTCAGGAAAAGCCTGATTACCCAAAGCTTTTCTGTGTTTTGAATACAAGGCTGCCTGCCTTGGCTGGTCTGGCTATGAGGACACTGAACCATTGCTAATGTCCTGTGGCATCTCTAATTGGGTGTTTTTGTTTTTAAGTACTGCCCTTGTCTGTGTGGCAAACCTAGACAGGAATGCTTCATTATTACTATATGATAAGGGACATGGACGAGGAAGGTCTTCCCCACTCCTAGCTATCTAGTTGCCTTCTATTGCAGGTCATCATATAGGAGAGAACCAACAAACACTTGTTAGTTTTTTTTTTTTTTTTTTTTTTAGTGTCTTTGAACTTTGGAGACCATAGAGCATCAAACTCAAATCACCACGAGGGCCACATGAGGACTAGGATATTGGCCCGAGCGCCGCATCACTGAAACCTTTTCATACAACAGGGCCACCAGTTTAATTAAAATTAAATTAAAAATTAACTAATTAAATTCAGTGATTGTAAATAGAATTAATTAATTGAATTTAAATGAATTTTTAATTGAAATTTAATTTTAGAGAGGTTTTTAATTAAAATTAAATTTTTAAAAGTTTTTTTTTAAAAGAGAAGGAAGGAAGAAAAAGAAAGGAGGAAGGGAGGGAAGGAAGGAAGGAAGGAAGGAAGAGGGAAGAGAGAAACAAGAAAGGAAGGAAGAAAAAGAGGAAATGAGAGAGAGGGAAAAGGCGAGCCCGGGGCCTGACTTGTGTGGGGCAGGCCAGCGCCGGCCCAGAGAGGCTTGGCCCCACGCACCCGTCCCGCGGTTGGCTGCTCTGTTTTCAACCCCAACCCCTGAGGGGAGGTGAGCAGCCATAGCCTGGCTCCCAGCTGAATGCTGGGAGCTGGCTGAGACCACCGCAGCCGGGGACCCCAAGCCACCGCCGGGAGCCGGCCCTGACTGAGACCGCCACTGGAAGCCAGCCCTGGCTGAGGCCACTGGTGGCTCGGCCACGGCCGAGGACCCACGGCTGCTGCTGGGAGCCGGCTCTGGCCGAGGCTGCCGCAATTGGTGCCCCGGCCGGCTGAGGCCACGCTGTCAGCGGGGGCCTGACTTGTGTGGGGCAGGCCAGCGCCGGCCCAGAGAGGCTTGGCCCCACGCACCCGTCCCGCGGTTGGCTGCTCTGTCCTAAAGGCAGGGAGGTGCGCTCCCCCCCGCCCGCCTCCTTCGGCTCACTGAAGGCAGCGGGGAGCAGGGCAAAGCACGGCCATGGGTGGCGGGAGGCCCGCGTGGCCCGGAAGCACTGTTGACGGCAGCGGGACCCCGGCTGGGAGGCAGGTGGCTGCAGCTGGCGGGGCGCAGGCCACTTGAAAAGCCGGCCAGGGGCTGGGAACCCTGTGGGCCGCATGTTTGAGACCCCTAGGCTAGAGCATCTCTCTAGATAGACATCCAGTCTCAAGTGATGGAGCAAATTACCAAGAGATATGGTAGATTCTCCAATGATGGTTGAAGTGTTTTAAAACGTTGCATCTACCTGGAGCCTGCGTCAGTATTGTCCATCATCTTATGCTAGCTTAGGCTAACGGCTTGTTTTGTGTGTGTGGTTGAAACTGAAACTCCATCATAAGGTATCACTCAGGTAGCAGGGCAAAGTGATTTACAATGAGCTGGTATAAATCACTTTATAGATGGATAGATTTTTATATCACATTAGGTTTGGTTTTTTGTTTTAATTTTAAACAGAGCCTCAATGTGAGCATTTGTGCTTTTACTACTTTATAAGTTAGTTCATTATCAATATTAATGTAATGGCATTTGTAATACCACTACTGCTAGGTTATCTTATTTGAATTTTACTTTGAAACTCTTAAAAATTAAGCTCCTTACTCTGCAAACACTGGGAGCAGGTACATAACTCTTAGGCCTGATCTACACTGCCACGCTGGGTCGACCTGAGAGATGCTAGTTACATAATATAAATCTCATGTTGACATGCTCGCATCTATGCAACACGGTGTCTTCACAATGCCAAGCTGATGGCAGAGTGCTTCTCCACTCAGTCAGTCCCACTGCATTGCAGCCTGCTGCCGTGGCGGTATAGACATGCTCTTAGTCATGTGCACAATGTCACTGGAGTGATTGGACAGCATATGCTTAAAGTTAAGCGTGTGGCATAATCGTTGGTGGCTTCTGGGGCTAAAATTGTATTTTTCTTTTTCTTTTTTTAGCAGCATAAAATCTTTTAACTTAAAAAAAAAAATTAACTGCTTTCATGTTCATAATTAAAAGCTGTTTGGACTTCTGATACATCAATGACCTATTGAGCCCACTTCATACATACAGGCCAAAATTTTTAAAAATAAGAGCTTAGGTTTCTGTCCCTGTGCTTGTAGGTGGAGAGTGGGGTTTTCCAAAGCCCTGCACTGTGACTGCAGACAGCAAACCTCGATGGAGAACTTTGCTCTGGTCAGAGCATTACAGCTTTCTTGACTTGTGTAAGTTCATCGTATATAGAAGGGTGATGGATGCTGAAAATAGAGCCTGGGTATTTGTTTATTGATTTGTGCATTTGGGTTTATGGTGTTAAAATGGCCCTGAACTATTCTTTATTAATGAAGATGGGCATTTGATATTTGAGGCCTTTAAAATAATTTCAGATTTGGGAGTTTCCCTACCCTGTTGCCAATTAGGAAATGGATTGAAGTCAGTATGAAACAGCCACATAAGCAATCTAAGACTTAAAGTAGGATGAAAGAATTGGCAACTTTATAAGAAATCTGATTCAGACAGATGTTAAAAATTAACTTTTTAAAATCTTGCTTGATTAAATAAAAATTATGGGTTTGTATCCACCCTGTTGGCTGATAAGTCATGCCGCCTTGCCTATAAACAGGCATGGTACCCTGATGCCTTGCCCATACATGGACGTTCTTTCAAACATTTCCAAATTTTGCTAACACCAGTTTGTCTCTCCCAACTCTAACATAGGTGGGAACCTTAGTTTAAACAGGCCCGTAGTGCGTTCAGCCTTTCGTGGCAGTTAGCTCTGCTTTGAGCAGCGCTAGAGGGCGCCGTGATGAAATAGCTGAGCTCTGTCTGCCCTAACACTGGTAAAGCTGCACCAATGGCGAACTCTGCATCCAGCTTGCAGGGAAGCACCAAGTGGCTAGAACAGCATGCTCTTGACTTAGAGCGTGTCTTCAGTGCAGTTAACTCAGTTGTTTGCACCAGGATGAGCCTGGTATGGGTGGGAGCAGCCACACTCAGGTTACTGTGACCTCTCTGATGCCGCGCTCACCCGTGTGTGTCTAGTGCTTCTGGAGGCCTGTCCTAGAGTTCTGTGTGCTGCAGTATGCTCAGCGCTTTCATTCTTCCCCATTGAATTATGGGAGTACGTCTGTCTTTCTGGGCACACGTAGGGAGTGTGAGAAGGCACTGGAGGACTATGGGCAGCATGAGTGGATTAGGGGTGAGATGTGGGCTTGTCTCAACCTCTGTTAGTGCCAGTAAGTTCCCTGAAGATCAAAAGTCTTTTCTGTGATTTGGGAGTAATAGTCCATCCCTCTCTCCTATCCTCTCTGGATCTGATTAGCCACTGAGGCCAACCTCCATCACCCTCTTAAGTTTTCAAACAAGCTGCTTTCTCTCACGCTTGGGAAGAGTTCCCCATACATAGAGTGTGTGATCTCAGACTCCTCCTTAAAAACTCTCCTTTGGCCTGTTGCCTGCAAAACAAGGAAGGGTTAGGCGCTGGTTTCAGCACCAATATTTTATCAAGCCAACCGGC
Source organism: Pelusios castaneus (assembly GCA_007922175.1). NCBI lineage: Eukaryota > Metazoa > Chordata > Testudines > Pelomedusidae > Pelusios > Pelusios castaneus. The sequence continues at coordinate 2,924,007 of ML685890.1, forward strand.
ATTGTCTCGCTGTTACTTGTGCTCCCCTGTCTGTTTCCATCTCTTGTCTCTTATTTTTTTACTGGGATTGTCAGCTCTTTGGGGCACAGTTTATCTTTGCGTTGTTTGTACAGCACCTAGCACAAAGGGGTTGTGGTGTGTGACTGAGGCTTTTATGAGTTACTGCTGTACAAATAATAAATGCTGGTGACTGTCTTTCTGGAAACCACCCCCCAGACATACCACACGTTCCTACCCTCCTGAGTAAAAGGCCAAGCGTGGGGTTCGAGTATGAGTGTCTTGTTGCTGCCCCCATCTAAAATGGAAGTGCAGAACTGTAGCTGGGGGTAAATTCAAAAGCCCCATGTAGCTGTTGACAGGGGGCCCAGTGAAGAGCAAAGCTGAGATGCGGGGAGGGTAGCTTGATCTTTCTGGCAAGGCAGTTAAGTAATCTCAATTATTTTTCTGGGGGTGCTTCCTTTTAAAAGGGATGTGTGTAATGAGTGAGTGCCTGGGAGGATTAACTGCTAAGAAAGCAGGATAGCTGGGCAAGATAAAGAGGTTTGCTTTGCCTGTGATCTGCTGGCTTTAGAAAGCTAGGTCTGTTTGAGCTGGTTTGATGTTTCCCAGCAACTGGTAATACCTGTTGCTTGGGGTGGGGGGTTGTGGGCTTTTATGTATGTGAGACCTCTTTAAAAAAATATGTGAGACCTCTTTTAAAAAAAACCCTCCCCCCCACATGCACCCCTTCTGATTTGGAAATGCTCCTCTTTTGGTTCAGGAACATGACACACATGCAAGGATGGCTGGCACAGCTCTTCCTGATTGTTGGGAATCTTTCAATTAAACCCCAGTGATAAAACGTCCAGATAAGCCCCTTCTGTGTTTGTGGAGGGATTAATGGATCATGGAGCCCAATTGTTCAGCTGTTGGGTTGCCAAGGAGGGGGAGAGAAAAATGGGGATGGGGGCGATGTCTGGGCTGTGCTCTGCAGGAGGTCAGACTACAACAGTGTTTCCCAAACACTAGGTCTCAAAAGTTTTAATCTGGTTGCCATGTCCAGGGCCCGATTAACCCATCACTGAGCCCTGGACTAGACAAATGAACACTTTGCCTAACCTAG
>ML685890.1:2930108-3022849 GCA_007922175.1 Pelusios castaneus
GGTGGCCGTGTTAGTCTATTGTAGAAAGACAACAGAGTCCTGTGGCACTTTTAAAGACTAACAGATTTATTTATCGCATGAGCTTTTGTGGGAGAAAATCCCACTTCGTCAGATGCTTTCTGACGAAGTGGGATTTTCTTCCACGAAAGCTCATGCGATAAATAAATCTGTTAGTCTTTAAAAGTGCCACAGGACTCTGTTAACTTCCATGGAGTAAGCTTTCCGACCTTCAGGAAGAGTCAATGTAGAATCTTTCTTCCTGAAGTGTTGGGAGGAAGGTATCTTGTAGGTTATTGCATTGTTCAGTGGTCTGCTGAAGGGGGCGAAGGGGTATTGCGTCCTCACAGAAATATGCTGGGCAGAGAATCCTTGGGCAGCAATGTCATACCTGGGGTGGAGGAGGGAGTCTTACATGAGCCATAAACAGGAGACACATTAATCACTGTAGCTATATGGTTAAGTGATTGTAGAAAAACAACCCTGCTTTGTGAGTAGCTACAGCTCCTCTGATTTTCTTTCCCCCACTCTCGTGCCCAGTGAGGGCGGCTGCTGGAGGAATGCTGGTTAATGATTGCCAGAGGTTGTCAGCTGGGGTAGGGCTACAGCAAATGGCACCTGAGCTAGCCACTTGTTTCTGAAATGTGCAAAATAAACGTTAACGGGGCATGAAAACCGTCCAGCTGTGTGTGTCTGGAAGTAGATTTTCAGAGTGCTGTGCAGTCCAACTAGCTTCCTCATCACCTGTTGAAGAACAAACGGCAAGTGAGTCTCACTTTTTCTTTGTTCAGGGGGTAGCTGTGTTAGTCACTTTTGGCAAAACAAACAAGGAGCTTTCTGGCTCTTTTAATAAAGACTAACAAAATACCCACAAAAGCTCATCCAGTAAATAAACGTGATCGTTTTCAAAAGTGCCACAGGACTGCTTGTTTGTTCAGCCTTTTTTTTGAGGGGAGGAGGAATTTCTATAGTTGTCTTCCCTGCCACTCCCTCCCTCCCCCGAAGTGTGTTCACATCCACACCTATCTGACTACAAAATCCTGGTGGAAACAAGGCAGGTAGTTTGTATCTCAGCATAGCTTGGCAAGGTCAACAGCAGGTGGGAGAGGTCAGCCTTCTGACCCCTGGCTATATATAGCAAGGTACGAACTCTCTGTGCCTGTCTGATAGTTACTGCGATGTGAAAACAAATCAATTTTTGCAGCAAGGATCAAATGTATGAACTAATCTTCCTCCTCCTCCACCTGATTGGCATCTAGAGAGAGGGGGTGTAACAACCAGATGGTCTGTTCAGTTGGTAAATGCTTTCCAAGAAATTCTGATGTCAGGAACCTGACATTGCGACAGAATAATGCAATTAGAAAATGTGAGATGCAGGCAAGGGAAGGATTACAAATACTTGACTTGATGGTGACAACTTGGATTAAAGGAATGCTGTTCACTTTAAATGCAGTCAATTTTTAAAAAATGAATGAATGAAATGTAGCTGGAGGTGGTACATGTGCCCCAGATATCTGTCCCTGTGTGTGGCGGGAGGTAGGGGTTGGACATTAATGTCATATTTACTGAAATGTTTCTTTTCCACTTTGTCACTAGAGACCTGTCCCAACAAAATACTGAAATGGGGGAATTGGTGTGTTGCTAAATGCAGAATAGAGGAAATATTTTTTCTCTAATTGTTCATTATAGTTTTGTGTATCGAGAATAGGATAAAATTGATGTGACAAATTGACGCTGTCCCTTTAAGACAGCAAACCTGTGGAGGTGCGGGGATGAAACCTGTTCTCTCTACCAGAGAAATGAGACAGAACTCATCATTTTGTGGACTTTGCTCTCCTGTAGGAATACTAGTAGGCTGATAATGAGGTTTTCCGTCATGAAGCAGTTGATGTTGGGGGTTTGGAGGGAGCCGGTCACCACAATCCATCAGAGAAATAATGTGGTGGGGTAAAAGTCTGAGGAGAAGACAATATTTGCAGACTAGCAGATTATTAGTTGATATGTAAAATAAATTGGTAGTTGCTGGGGATTCCACCTTTCTGGGGGGCAAATATTGCTCCTTATCCACCCAAGTTCTGTTCCTTCTGTGAATCTGAGTGCTTTAATATTCCGTTCCCTGTTTCCATCTTTTACCCCTGATCTGTGTCTGCCCTCATCTTCCCTCTCCTGTTGACTGACTTGCTCGGCCACTTCTCTCATCACCTTATGCAGTCCCCAGCACTTGTACTCTTCCTCCCTCCTGATAGTTCCATTTCCACGCTCCCAGGTCTGCCCCCACTTCCTCACCTGCCTGAGTCCTGCAGACCGGGACTGCACAGGGGAAAGCCTCACACAATTACTATGGTGTGCACTCTTAGTAAGAACATACGTCATACAGTGATTGGCTCTGCCTGATGCAACATGGTTGTCCTACTTCCTGCTGTGGCTAAACCGTAGTGGCGGAAGGGTGGCTAACATGGCTGCTGGTGCCCTTGGTACTGAGACCAGGTGGGGATCCAGCTCTGAGGGTATTGTGATTGTACAGGTGGCTCGTGAGTCATCCACGAGTCAGTACCTCCTGAGAGACGTTCCTCGGTTCCGCTCTCAAAGTGACTAACCCGCTCTGTCGGTGGAGGAGTGGGGGGTGTGGGATACTCGGGAGCAGACAGGACCAACTGACGCAGCTCTTCAATGCTCCAGTTACGTTGCCAGAGCACATCAACTCGTGTCTTTCTCGTAGACAACGGTGGTGCTTTCCTCATATGTGGAGTATGATTTTAGCATTACTCCTCAGTGTGCCTGACTCTCTCCGGTTCCCCTGCCACACAGCACACTTCTGCGCGTGTGGACATCTGACTCAGGCAGTGCCTCACACTCAATGGATCTGCAGCTCATGAGCAGTTGTGAAAGGCTCTGGCTGGGGCAGGTGACTGTCTTTTTCAGATCCTTGTTCCTGTGAAGCTGGCCATAAAAGAAAGGGGGCGATCAGGGAAGATAGAAGTATGGGTTTAGTTCTGCATCCAAGGCTAACAGGATGTCGCTTCAAAGCATGAAGGGGAAGCAAGAAATGAGAAAACAGCTTCTGGCCCAGAGACTGACTCCAGTCTTTCTTACAGCCTCGCAAACCTATGAGAATGAGGTGAAATAACTAGAGCCAATCAACAGAGGGGATCGGGGAGAATAAAAACTAACACAAACCATTCTCAGGCAGACTTTCCCAGCGGCAGACATACATATTTCTTATTCTTGTGACATTGGCCCAGCGTGAACCCAGTTTCGTGGTAGCGAGGATGGGAAATGGTACAAACTAAACAGCTCCTTGGTCGATGAGAGTCTGACGTTCCTTGGGGCGACTGGCTAAATGCAGTGTTCTGCATTAAGGTGTGAGGTCCACAGCTCAGCACAGAGGGGCTGGAATCGTATTGGAGTGGTTATTATCGGATGCTGTAGCCAAAATAGGGCTGCAAATCCTCCCGAGCAGCGTGATTCTGAGCTTGAGCTCCTGCAGCTGGACTGCGTGTTCCCAAGGGTCATGTGCTGCATGAGACACGTGATGAGTGCATCAGCTGCTCTTGTGTGAGGAAGAGGGCAGCTCCCTGTGAACAGTTATGCCTGCCCAGGTCAAAAAATACTGTCCAGTCTTCATCTGTGTGCCCATCGGCCTAAAAATACAGGTGGGTGGCTGTATGCAGACCATCTCCTGAGTGAGGAAGCCAGTGGGAGTTGAGGGTGGTGAGCAACGTGTAGTGAGTCTTGGGACCCTTCCGGATGTACTTGGCACCTTCAGGATTGGGACTTGGAGAGAGGAAGGGAGGGGAGGGAAATATACAGTAGAGAGTAGTATTCGCACCACTGACTTTTCAGACTAATGTAATCACATGAGCTGTGGTGTTCTCCTAAACAAGGGCCAGATCTAATGGCCATTGAAATAAATGAAAAGTCTTCTATCCATTGCAGTGGGCTTTAAGATCCTAAAAGTGTGGGGAAAGCAGCTTGTCACCATTGTGTGTCTTGTGAGTATTGCCTAGCAGCAAGTGTAACCCGTATGCCTAAAACAGGCTATCTCTTTGTGACCTATTCAGGGTGGGTTACTGTTGCTGGGCAGATTAGCTGCCCCCAACTAGAAACTTCTGGAAGCACGGAATGGTAGCATTTTGAGCATGCTCCACAGGGTTTCCAGATGGTGTGGTAAGACCACATGAGAGCAACCGGAGGAGCTGCAGTGAGAAGAGTCCATGTGCTCAGTGGTCATGAGAGAAGCTGAGCCAGGAGTGAACAGCAAGATGTTTTCTCCCTCGTATGGAGTCTTCTGCAGCAGAGTTTGTGCACAGGCATATGGGACTGAGAGCTGGTTAACCAGTGAGCTGACCAGATGGTGCGGGATTCCAGAGGAGAAAGAAAAGCCTGCATGGAATTCTATTGACGATTCCTTCAACCAAAGAAGAAGAGCACAGCTCCTTCTTTCCACTCGAGCCTTTGGACTTGAACCAAAGACTTTAGCTGAGAGTTGGGTGAACTCCACCTAGTCTTTGGGACTCTTGGGGATTTTTCTCATGGTGTTTTGCTTTTTTTTTTTTTTTTGATAAGATTTATTCTGTTAGTAGTTAATAAAGTTCATTATGTTTATTTTAATATGGGAGGGTAACTCTGAGCAATCTTTGCTGTGAGTCCCTTTGAGACTGGATCCTGGGTCTCCAGGTGCTTTCTCCATAGGGGTTGGGGTTTATTTCTGTATGGCACTGGAGAAGGGCAATTGAATTAATTTTAGCCCACCCGAAGGTTACATAAGCATTTCAGCTTTCAGTATCTCTGGTCACCTGTAGTGTGTTAAGTTTATCTGCAACTTGCCTCCTCTCAGACTGAGGCCTTGTACACACTACAAAGTTATTGCGCGATAAAGCCCTTTAATGCGCAATAACAAACAGAGCGTACACACACAACTTACAGTTATTCCGCGTTAAGTCCCTTCTTTTTGCGCAAAATGTAAACCACCTAAACGAGCGTGGTTGCTGCTAACGCGGAATAGTTGTTGCGCGATGGCCAGTGTGTGTACGCTTATCGCGCAATGTGAATATAACGGAAATGGCCCACAATTCAAATTCCATCCCTTCTGCACTTCCGCCTGTCCTCTATCGTCGTGACGTCATTTTTCCCGACCTCCTCTTCTGTCCCGCGAATTTTTGAATTCACCACTCTCCCTTCTGCCTCGCTGTTCGGTGCTGCTGCCTCTGTGTGCTTCGCTCGCAATGTCGTCGCGCCGCAGCAAACGAGCTCCAGCCTGGACAGCAGCAGAGGTGATGGACTTGATCGGCATCTGGGGAGAGTCCGCCGTGCAGTCACAGTTACGTGGCAGCCGGAGGAATTTTGACATTTTCGGTCAAATATCCAAAGCCATGACCGAAAAGGGGTACGAGCGAGACACCCTGCAGTGCCGGGCAAAGGTGAAGGAGCTGCGGATAACATTTCACAGAGCCAGAGAGGCTAACCGGCGCTCTGGCTCCGCGCCAGCAACGTGCAAGTACTATAAGGAGCTGGAGGCGATCCTGGGCGGCGATCCCACAACCACCCCGAACTGCACGGTAGACACCTCGGAGACTGCACCCCAAACAGAGAAGGAAGCAGAAGGCGACGAGGCAATTGTGGACGAGGAATCAGAAGAAGAAGACTACGAGGACGGAGAGAACGGAGCCACTGACCCGGGGAGCCAGGAGTTATTTTCCACCCAGCCAGAAACAAGCTCCACTGATTCCTTCTCCACGCCTACCCAGGAATCATCAGAAGGCAGCTCTGGTAAGTCCCGTTCGCAATGTCCTCTATTCTAGGTGCTACAGCTCAGCGTAGACATGGTTTTTTTGCAAGGGGTTTTTGTTTTCGGTGTCCTCAGTTCTGTTCCTTACAGAACTGTAAAGGTGTTACTAGCATTACTTAAAAAGGTCATCGATGTATGCCTCGATTTCCAAGTAGTCGTTCCCTTTCAACTCACTGAACGCGTCATCCAAATATTTCCAGAGTCTTCTCTTGAGATTACATGGTAGAGCATTCCTTTGCACTCCACCATTCAGGGACACTCTTCCTTTCAGACTCGCAAGCACTCCTGCGGGCAACATTGCTGCGCACAGTCCTGCAGCGTAAGGTCCCGGCTTGAAGTCGGCAACATGAAGGAGGTGCATTCTCGCTTGCAGAGGCACTCTAAGCAGTGTGAGATCTGCCTCTATTTCAGCCATCTCGGGCACGGGATCAGAACTTGGTGTGGCAATAGTCAACTCTCCGTTGTACTAGCTCTGCAACCCGTACCAAGCTTTGGGAAATCTGTTACCGCCCCCCCATAGGTCCCCTCTTGTGTATTGAAGGAATGTGTGGGGAGAACAACATCATTTGCTCGTGACCGTGGCGAGAACAATAGCGGCATTCTACATTTTTCATATCTGAACAGGAATGACCTTCGGTGGACAGTCTACAGCTGCAGCTGAGCGTCTGAGGAGGATAAGGCGGAGGCCTCGCAGGAGCAAGGAAGACGTCTTCCAGGAGCTCATGCAGTTCCATGAGGCTTCTGCGAGGGAGACAAGGCAATGGAGGAGGCAGTGCAGGCAGGACAGGAGACAGAGCAGTGCGAGGAGAGAGCAGCAGAAGGATGCCCTGATAGGCATCATGCAGGAGCAGACCAACCTCCTCAAGACCATGGTCGGTCTGCTACAGGCTCGCACCCCCCATCATCAGCCTCATATGCCTTTCAGTGCATCCACGCCACATTCCCCCCCCAGACAGTTTTTAGACCACCATGGACATCCATGGTGTAACCCTAACAGAACCCCTCCCCCAACATATGTAGTTGAGTCCCGCACCTACACCCACCTTTAGTCCCTACTCCCCTCAAACCCGAGTTTTGATCAATGTTAATTAAATAAAGTTGAATCCTTGTTAAACTTAATCAGACTTTCTTTATTTGTTTCATTAATTTAACATTAACGGTTTTTGATTCAATGAATGTTTACAGGGGAAAAACACAAAATTTCTAAAGCTTAATTTTTAACAGTTGAAACATATAGGAAATGGTTAGTAACTATATTCAAAGGTACAATTTTAACCAACAGTACTAAAATGGGTTTTTAACGCATCCCTTATGCGAACTGCCCTTAGCTGCGCCCCCCGGATACCCCTCGTGTCTGGTTGCTGGTAGGCATTTTCCAGACGTTGTGCCTCAGTGGTCCAAGAGTTCCTGAATCTCTCCCCCCGGCTTTCACATATATTGTGAAGAACACAGCAAGCCGAAATAACTAATGGGATCCTGTCCTCGTGGAGATCTAGCCTGCCATACAGCGCTCTCCAGCGCGCTTTTAAACGGCCAAAGGCACACTCCACAACCATTCTGCATCTACTTAACCGGTAATTGAAACGCTCCTTGTCAGGATCCAACTTCCCGGTGTACGGCTTCATGAGCCATGGCATCAGTGGGTAGGCGGGGTCCCCAAGTATCACCACTGGCATCTCTACACCGCCCACAATTATTTTCTCGTCTGGAAAAAATGTGCCAGCATGTAGCCTTCTGAATAGTCCAGAGTTTCTAAAGATGCGTGCATCGTGCACCTTTCCAGACCAGCCAGCATTAATGTCCATAAAGCGACCACGGTGGTCCACCAGTGCCTGTAGAACCATCGAAAAGTATCCTTTCCTGTTGATGTATTCAGAGGCAAGGTGGTCGGGAGCGAGAATAGGGATGTGAGTCCCATCTATTGCACCCCCACAGTTCGGGAAGCCCAACTCATTAAATCCTGCGATGATCTCCCTCACGTTTCCCGGGGTCACCATCCTCCTGAGCAGAATACGGTTGATGGCTCTGCATACTTGTGACAGTGCCACTCCAACGGTCGAGCGTCCAACCCCAAACTGGTTTGCGACCGAGCGGTAGCAGTCTGGAGTCGCCAGTTTCCAAAGTGCGATAGCCACACGCTTCTCCACGGTCATGGCGGGTCTCATCCTCGTGTCCTTGCATCGAAGGGCAGGGGCAAGCTCCTGGCATAGCTCCATAAATGTGGCTTTCCGCATTCTAAAGTTCTGTTGCCACTGATCATCATCCCACAGCTGAAGGACGATTCGTTCCCACCAGTCTGTGCTCGTCTGCCGGGACCAAACACGGCGGTTCAGGCTGTGTTGCTGGTCCGCGAAACTGATCAGAATGTCCGTTTGGTTTTCAATGCTGTCATCATCCGAGACCGAGTCATCCGTGTCATGCTCCGAATCATAGCCAAAGGCAAACCGCAACAGAATCTGGGCTGTGTTCACAATGCTGAAGGCAGCATTCAAGATCACAGCTGAATCCATGTCGATTCTGAAAAGGCAGTGCCGAGAAGAAGGTTGCTTCAATTTGAAATTCGCGCTCGTTGCTATTGGCAACCGCTGGGTAGCGTCAGTAGCGGAATGCACCACGGGAGATGATACTGGGGACTCTGGGATACGTACCCACAATCCCCTTCGCTTTCCTGGAGGACTGCGCTCAGAAGGGGGGGGGCTTTGTTCCGTTAGAGCAAGCATAGTGTGTACGCGATCTCGCGCAACAACAGCCACGGGAGAATTAATGCGGAAGAGGATTATTGCGCGTTAAAAATGGTAGTGTGTACATAGCCACAGTGTTTATTTTGACGTGAAACAGTTGGAGTTGAACATCCAGTGCCTAATTTATGACTATGGTCCCATAGAAACCTGTGGAGAAAACTGGCCAAATGCTCAGAATCGGAACAGCCCTGTCGTGTTTCCAAAGGGCTCCTTTCTGTGAGGAGTTTTGCTCTGCAGGCATACTTGTGAGGAACGCAAATAAGGAACCCTCTGATATATCTGAGCATTATGGATTAATAAACAGTGCTACAGGGCTTTGCGAGCTAATACATATGTTGCGACTGCTGGTTAAAAATGCTCTTTCGCATACATGCTTGTTCTTTTAGGCTTTCTTTGTAATAATTAGCAATTCTTTAGCAACATCAGAGCCACCTTTCTGAGGAAGCCTGCAGAACCATTTTCTGATTCCCCATTTGCTGTTTGTTGAATTAGGATATGACGATTCTTTGACAAACTCATTTGACTCAATAGTTGTGGTGGGAGGGGAAGCGGAGGAGCAGTGTGATGAGGTAGAAGGAACTATCTCAGAAGTTGGTGACCAGGGAAAAGGCGCTGTACTGGGAGCTGGGAGACTGGATTGTGTTCCCCACTTTGCCCTTGCTTTGCAGTATAACCCTGGGAAGTGACTTCACTTCTCTGTGCCTCTGCTTCCCCTTGCACGGGTCATGTCTTGTCTATTTAGACACTGAGCTCCTTGGATCAGGGACCATCCCTGATTAAGTTCCAGAGGGGTAGCCATATTAGTCTATTGCAGAAAAACAGAGTCCTGTGGCACTTTTAAAGACTGACAGATTTATTTATCGCATGAGCTTTTGTGGGAGAAAATCCCACTTCGTCAGACGCTTTGAAGATGAGAAACTTACAGAATGGGAGACAATTAAATGCAGAGGAGTGTATGACATAGGATTGGGTCAGGCTGTAACAGCGATTCAAACACTGGGGAACAGCACGTAGAGGAAGGTGAGGTCAAATCACCTGTTGTAATGAGAGAAAAATCCATAGTCCCTGTTTGAATCAGTTGCCTTGGGGTTAAACAGGGACTACGGATTTTTCTCTCATGTGATGTGATGTACATAAAGATGCTAAGTTGTTACTGCTAATTGGATCTTGTCAAATCAGACTCCCAGGGTTGACCAGGATCAGTTTGAATACAACTGGCTTTGTACACAGTAAGGGCAACCTCATATTAAGTAAAATGTGCGTTAATAGGTTCTCAGCCTGGACTCTGCAACAGCTTTCACGAGTTAGTGACTTTACTCCTTTCCTTTGTGGCTCTAGATGGTAAGGATGGGAAGATTTTTGAAAGTTACGGGTTGGGAAGCCCCAGAACATGGAGTCAGGGTGCTGAAAAGGTTGAGAACCACCCTACTAACTTAATACTTTTTCCATGTATAGACATGGCTTTCCAGTCTTGTTGTAAAGCATTAAGTAGCAAGTTTCACTTGAATGTGGATAGACTCAGTGCAACTCTCTGACAAAGACACTCTGCAGCCTACAGTGACAAGTTTGATAAAGGCAATCTGAGCTCTGGGGTGTTCTTAGCACTCTCCTCTTGATGCCTTGGAAACCATTTAATGTCTTTAGGCTGTTTTGTAAAGGCCTTTTTATTCCTCCCTGATAGCTAGGTAATACGTGTTTTTGAAAATAGCCATCCCAGTCATATTTACTCCCCACAGCGGGGCGGTGAAAGTGACTGAGGGCTGGCTGGCCTTCAATTCTTGCCTGGAAAATCCCAAGTGAGTTGATGCCAATTTGTTGGAGTAATTGGAAATAAAAAGAAGAAATAAATCTAGCTAACTCATGAGAGCCCTGCCCTCAGCAGAAACACCCGGGCATTATTGCCTTGGTGGGGGGAGATTTCCAGTCTGAAATAATAGCCAGATAAAATTCAGCAGCTATGATCTAGCAAGGCCACTGATATGCCATCTTGTTCTGGGTCTGTGTGTGCTGGGCTAGGAAACCTGAACCCCTTTTAAATAGTTTGAACCAGTTTCCAGTAGTAACGTGGTCTGTACTCTGGCTTTTGTGGATGGGGGTTAAAAGGAGGTCAGAGACTCTAGGCTAGAGATGAGTCCAACCTGAAACCCATGTCTAGTCTTTGTAAAAGGTACGATCTTCATCTGAAATCAGCAGCTTGTGCCCATCTGACTTGGCCCCATCCATGCTGGTCAGTCAGCATGTTAGAATGACCTGAATCCATCATGAAGTGTTTTAAAACCAGCTGTCCCCAGTCAGATGTAATTTTTTTTGGGGGGGGTGGGGAGGAGCAAGGGCCCTTTAACAGAACTACTTCCTTGTTGTGTATAATGTGACTGTCTCCATGAGTTAGCCAACCCAGGTAGAGGAACTAACTTAGTCCCTACCCCAGACAGCTTAGTTATATCTGTATGTTGTCTAACCCAATGGGGTGTTGATCGTTTGTTGGGCTCCTCAGGGTTACTGTAATAGAAATGAATAATTTTAAAATGTCCCTTCCCTCCCTCATCCCCAGCCTTCCCAAAACTCCAACCAATTTTATTTAAAGCTGTTTTAAAAATTCCTGACCGACTTCTATCATCACATACTTCAGCCCCTGAAAGTCCTGGAGGGAATAGCTATTCCTGGGGTGGTCCTGCCCACCTAAGCAGAGGCAGAACCAGAGGTGGAGTGGAGTCCCCTTGTTGAGCCGGGCTTCCATCATTCTTCTGTAGCACAGTGCATTCATGCTTCTCATTACACCTGCCTTCTCCCATTCCTCTGGCAACAGCTGTGAATAGTTTAGATACCAGAATTAGTCACGGATGGTATGGAGAGAGAAATCCAAAGCATTTAGCCAAGTTCAACCTCCCACCCAACTTTCTGGGCATCTCTGAGCATTGTTTCTGGAGTTTGCTTTGGCTGATAGAAGGGAACATACCAAGGTGTGGCATTGTGTCCAGTAGAATGGCTTTCTGGTTAGGATTCCAGTCTGTAGATAGCAGCTCAAGCTGCCGTCACTCACGATTCTTTTCATAGGTTAGATAGGAAGTTGATTCGCACCATGTGAATGTTGTTGTTGTTAGATACCTGGTTAATGTCAACCCTGTTGACTAACACCTGGGTGCCTGGTGTGCTTCCTGCTGTGCTTCACCCAACAAGAACAAGGGAGAAACCACCTGACATTTTTCATATTTCTAGAATTAAAAGTACAAGCAGGAAGACACCTCAGGGCCTCTAAATAAATCAAAACAAGGTGCCAGACCCATTATGTATTTGTTCTGCTGAGGGAGCCCAATTGTCAGATAGGCCCTGGTGTACCAGGCACCGCACAAACACAGAACAAATATATTTCCTGTGTTGAGGAGATTGTAATCTAACTATAAGACCAGAGACGGCAGATGGGGCACCCAAGGAAACAAAACCCATTTTGGCTGGCCAGTGTAGACTGAATCAAATCATGCCAGCCACTAGCTTAAGTGTTTGCAGTGAACAACATATTCACTCCAACGCTTTCATTTTGCTTCCAAATTCCATGTGAACGGTGACTTTCACTGGTGACTCTGTTAATTGTTCAAATGTTTTCTGGGACCAAATTTTAGCCCATCAGCTGTTAGCAAGCTGTTGAAAATATTTACTAGTCACAATTTAGGAAGGATATGGAGAAACTGGAAAGAGTGCAGAGGAAAGCAACAAAAATGATAAAAGGTTTAGAAAACCTACTCGGGAAAGGTTGGGGAAAAAAGACATTTAGTCTTGAGAAAAGACGACTGGGGGCAACCTGGCTAAGCCTTCAAATATGTGAAGGGCTGTTTATAAAAGAGGATGGTGATCAATTGTTCTTCATGTCCACTGACGGTAAGACAAGAAATAATGGGCTTACTCTGCTGCAGGGGAGATTTAGGTAAAATCTAACCATCAGGGTAGTTAAATTCTGGAATAGGCCTCCAAGGGAAATAGTGGAGTCCCCATCACCCGAAGCTTTTGAAAACAGATGGATAAACATCTGGTTTTACTTGGCCCTGCCCTGGTGCAGGGGTCTGGCATTGATGACTCCTTGACGTTCCTTCCATCCCTACATTTCTGTGATTCCAAGCTTTAAAGCCATACGATTGGTCACCCAAGCTGCATGATATGGTTTCTGCATTTTGATCAGATGACTGTTATCAAAACTTCCCTTAACCTGCAGTGTGTACAAAGCCTTGCCTATTTTGAATGTTGGCAAACAGCAACTAAAAGAGAGAGCCACAGTGTTTATTTGCAGCATTATTTATGGCTGCTCTAGACACCAGGATCTGGTCAGTGTAGAAATATAAAATGTTCAGTACTCTTTCTGATCTCAGGCCAGCTCTGTCACGCTGGCTGACCACATCCAGGCATTGTATCCTGCTAATTACTGTGGTGTCTGGGGGGTCACGAATTGTTCTAAAGTAGGGCACAGAAGTTTAAATGTACCATACTGTGGTTAAGATCCCTGTGCGGGTGGAGCTTTGAAGAAGAGGCACTGTGGGAGGCAGAGTAACTTTTAGTTAATACATTAAGTGCTTTCTGAAGCTGCCTGTGAATGAAGGATTATGGAGTGGTTGTGACGTGTCAGTTTCACCATTATTATTATTCAGGGTGGATGGTGACCTATAAAACTGGCAAGAGAAACTTGTGTAGTAGGACATAAAACCGGAGTGTGGCATATAGCCTGTTCTCGTGCCAGCTGCAACCAAGTGTGAGCAAGAGATTCCAGCTGGGATTAACCTGCGACTATTGGGTGGAAAGTGCAAGCTAATGAAATCTGCTGGATGCCGGGACTGCTACCTGGGACCTGTCTGTATTACTGGGTATACACTGGGACAAACGGCCTCTCCTTGACTTCTGGGCCTGATCTTGGACATGGGACAACACCCTTTGAGATTGACTAATTTCTGGCTTTCTTTGCAAGAAAACAGGGAGAGGAGCAAAGAACTGACTGAGGTGACAAAGGGTAGCTGAGCTGAGAGTGGCTTCAAGCAGTTGGTTGTTGGTCCAGTGAAGTACGAGACATTACTTACTGCTGTGAGATGATCTCACAGAGATGTCGGCATTAAAAGTGTGTTCCCTCTGCCTTTAAAATGTATTACTGTGTTCTTCTAAAGGTCTTTGAAATTGGCTGCATCAAAGGGTAGCTGAAATAGAAACATGGCTCTATTAGGTAACTCCCATTCTTGTCATTAAAAAATGGTCTGTTGGCCATTTTGAGTAATGGCCATTCTGCAGGGGATTTTTACCCGTGTGTTAATTTGATGTTGCGAAGTGTTCAGGGGCTGGCACAGTAGATCAGTCAGCAGAGGTGAAATCAAGCACTTGTTTCTCTATCCCTACAGGGAAACCATCTTGCAATGGTCCAGAGAGTCTAACTGCCCTGCAGCTTTGGAGATGGAGCTGAAGGTCTGGGTCGATGGTATCCAGCGGGTTGTGTGCGGTGTCTCAGATCAGACAACCTGCCAGGAGGTGGTCATAGCACTGGCACGTGCCATTGGTAAGTAATGTGTTTCAATTGCTGTATCTGGTGAAGTTTGGTTAATGACTCGCATCAATTTCTATTACAGTATCCGAGAAAGTGCTTCTGTAAATTCCTGGGTCTTTCCCATGATGTGAGTGTGGCAGGCTGCTTTCCAGATCTGGTCTGGTGTGCTGCTATGACCCCTTGAACCCCACTCCTGAACCTCAATTCACCCCGCCCTGCTGGGTGACCACTCCTGAGTCAGTCACACCAGCCACTAACGTGTAATTGTTCCAGGCAGAGGTTGTAAATCCACTGGTCACATAGGTGTCGGTCTCCAAGCAAGCACCCCCAGCCCCAGATCCCATACCGGGAGCCACTGCCTTACGGGGATTGGGACCCACTCCCAATCACCATAGTCTCAAATTCGTCCACTTAACAAAGAAGTGGATTGTACCCAGCCTTCCACATCCACACCCTCTAAAGACCACATAGCTTTAGATAAAACAAATACTAGTTTATTGATCCAAGTACGATTTCAAATGAGAAAATAGCCAATCAATGCAGAATCATAATATAAATAAGTCAGGAGTGACTACATTCAAATAAAAGGTGTAAACCGCACACTAATCTAACATCTCTACCTAAACTGACCTCATAGTCCAAGATTATGCGCAAGGTGTTCAGCTGTTCCATGTTTTACAGCCGTTCTCTGCCTATTACAAGGCAGGGCCCAGATCTTGCTTGAAGTTGGAGAAAGTTGCAAGATGGAGTCTTCCAGGTGACAGACTGCAGCTTCTCCCCCCAAAATGGTCCGTCTTTGTTTTTTACAAACTCCTGAGAGTCCCTCCCCTTCTGTCCTGCGGTGTGATTCTCTTTACTTCTACCTGAGCCAGGGAGGGCATTAGCATTCCCTTTGTCATGTGATTCTCCAGCCACTGTGCTAGAGAGTCCTGAGAATCTGAACCCTGTAACATGCTTCACATCTGTGTACACGTTGCTGTGGGAGACATGGCATCACAGCAATTATGTAGAACATGTCATGAGCATTCACAAAGGAACCTGGTGTAGCATATTTATCATCAAATCACATAATTACATTGCAAAACTGGACAGAAAAGTTACACAGATCATACCCTAGGGGTGCACAGATGTGCACCCCATGATGTGGACAAAGATTATTATCCACTTTAGAGCTGGATGAAATGGAGACATGCATATTGCATAACTTGTCCGAGGGGGTCTCGTTGTGAGTGGCAGAGATGGGAATAAAACCCAGGAGTCTCAGTTGTTCTCACCAATGTTGCCTCCTGGATTAGGTCGAGAACTCGTACGCTTCCAACAGAAAAGGCTTGACCCAGGCCAGTTCTTCACTGTTGACAGGTTTTAACTTTCAACCCTTTAAGATCACTGAGATAGTCCAGCTTCTCCCCCCACATCCCTTCCCTACACCTCAGGTCTTCACAAGTAAATTTGCGTCACTATCTGCATAGTTATCTCTGGTTGAGGGAGCAGGAGTCCTCAAGGCAGCCTTTTGCCATGGGGGTGACGCAGCTAAACTCTAGATCTTTGTTTGCATGACTGTTTACATGGCAGTCGGCTGTGGGGGCACAAGTGTTGAATTGTTTTGATACAGTTGTGCCTCGCAGCAGTGTCGCATTTGGGCTCGCAGCAGCTTGGCTCCAATGGGGTGGGATTGCTGAAGAGGGGGGAGTACACCATGGGGAGCTAGGTCAAACAATAAAGCTTCCTTCGTTCAACTGTGCATGTGCAAGAGTCTTTGCCTGCAGTGGCTGCATCTGAGAGGAGGTGTATGTGTTCTCTTCCTCAGCTATGTTAGGGAAATCACCTTCCTTATGGGGCTAGTACCTGTCTAGGTACTGTTCTAAAGAGTAAAGCCTGTCCCACAGGGCATAGCAGAGCATGGTGTGTGCAGCTGTTTCTTTTTTCCTCCCAGACTGCGTGTTCAGAGTAGGCAACGACCCTGACATGAGCTCTAAAATGTGGTTCTATTTAATTGTCGTGGGCCCTGATTCAGCACAGTCTTTAAATGCATGATTATGTCCCATTGATCATGGGCTTTAAATACATTCTTGAAGTGATATCCATGTTTCGCTGAATCGAGATCTCTGTGATTTCCCATGCGCTCTGCTTGCGGGTAAAAATGAAAATCTGCGAGCCCTGGAAATTCAGCCTGCAGTCTAAGGCTTAAGCTGGGTTCTTCCATCTTGCACAGAACCACAAAGAGTAACTGGGGCTTCAGCCGCACTGTTGTTTTTGCTAGGTTTGCATAGGTATGGTGGAGGGCCATTTACTGGAGTAAATGGTTCTGGTTTAGGCACAAGGAGGACTGGAACCCAGCTGTTTCCTTCCTGCTTAGTCGTGTTGGCTCTGTAGGACTAACTAGTAACCAGCATAGATCTATGGTTTTGTCACTAGAGTTAGCAGATCTAAGACTGAGCACAGCTAAGACTATGTACACGCCAGACTTGCCCCGCAATAAATTGTTGCGGGAAAAGCAAAGTGTTATGACTGTAACGCTTTCCTCTGTCCACACTGAAATCCTTCTAACACAAAGGAGCGTTCACACACTTCTTTGCATTTTCATTAGAAGGAGCAGTGCATGGTGGGCACCGATCCCACCATGCACTGCCCAGCCAGCCTTTAGGTTGGCAGCAGGGCTCTCCAGCCGCTGAGATCGCTGGCTTCTCAGCACGGGAGTCCCAGCGGTGGGCACCTCAGCAGCAGCGGCGCTCTAGCCACCAGGAGTGTTGGTGGCTAGAGCCCCGCTGCCACAGGGAGTCCCTGAAGCTGCCCGGCTTCCCAGCAGGGAGCCAGGAAACCGAGTGGCTTGAGGGAATCCCCGCAGCAGGGCTCCAGCCAGAGCCGAGGTGCAGGCTGACAGCAGCTGGAGCCCTGCTGCAGCCCAGGATTCCCTCTAGCCACTCAGTTTCCCAGCTCCCTGCTGGCAAGCTGGATGGCTAGAGGGAATCCCGGGCGGCAGTGGGGGCTCCAGCCGCTGTGAGTGCTGGCACTCAGGGCAGCTGGAGCTCCACTCCGCTACTTATCAATTTCACTGCTCTGCTAGAGCAGTGAAATTGACAAGTATGACAGATCCCGTGTCCCAGAGTGGCCTCGATTGGCGCTCTGGGACATTTCCGGGGGCCGTCAAAAGTGCAAGGAGCGTACACACTGGCTCTATCCGCGGTAAGCCTAACTACCCTCATTTAGGTGGTTTACCTGTTGCGCGGCAAGAGGGCTGTTGCTGTGCAACAGGTAACATTGTAGTGTGTACGCTCACAGCTGCATTGCGCAGTCTGGCTGTAGTGTGTACAAGGCCTAAGCTAGCAAACGAGGAGTTGCCATTATTACATACACACTTTACAGAGTAGAACGGGAACCTAAGCCTGGCCTGCAGGGCTGTACCTTGATGTAGCCTTAGCCACTGGATAATTAAAGCATTTAATCTCCATTCTGTTTCTAAGAGAAATCCCTGTAATCATATTAATAGTCTGTCCTTCACTGTTCCCTCCCATTGGAGGATCAAGGAGTGCGTCACAAACCCCAGTGAATTACGCCTCTCGGTACCTCTGTGAGTCAGGCAGGGCTCCGGCCCTGTTGAGCTCCATGGGAGCAGGGTGTGGTGGTGGGGAAGCAGAGCGCACTGCACGCGGGGAATCAGTGGATGAGGACAGTGACAAAGCTTTTGTTAATGTAGCTGATTTGATTTCAAGTGTTGTTTTTACAGCTCAGGCCATGCCCCCTGCTTCCCCCACTTTCCTATGGTAATAGCCAGCGCTGTCCCATGGGGAGAGCAGGGCCCGGGGCCAACTGGCCTAGGCGGGGCCTGGCACACACCCTTCCCCCCCGCCCCCCGTGCTGGAGAGCAGCTGAGTAGTCGTCATCCCCCTCCCCTCCCGGGGAGGCTGAGGCCGCCGGCTCGCTCTGGGCCCGGACCCGGAAGCGGGGGCCGCCGGTGGAGGGAGTTGGCCACAGCCAGGACCCCAGGCTGCTGCGGCTGGTGCCCCAGCCCCAGCCGGGGACCAGAGGCCGCCACCACAGAGGCGGGCCCCAGCCATCTGCTCCGCCCCGGGGGTAGGGAGGGTTAGTCCAGAGGCTGGGTTTAGTGCTCCCAGCCTGCAGAGCAGGGAAGTGTGGGGCGGGGGGGGGGGGGGGCGGCGTGGGGCCCGGGACAATCACCCTATTCGCACCCCCACCCCCTCCCAGGGACGGCCCTGGTAATAGCCAGCAGCACTCCCAGAGGCAACCCTTGCAAGAGAGGTGCTGGCCCAGTTTCTTTACTGGTGTGAAGCTGAAGACAGTGGGGCTGCCCCATTTTCACTAGCAGAGAATATGGGCTAACGTTAGCATCTCTCTGGAAACCACTGAGAGTAAATCCCGAGCCCGGCCTCAGGAACCCCAGCTTCAGTTGGCTTGTGAGAAGACCTGGCTCCATGTACTCTGAGTTTGCCCGTGGCTCTGACGGTGTTTAGGATACCCTTCCTGGGATGTGACTGCAGCTTGTGTGCAAGCACCTGAGCTCATTTTAATCTTGCTACTTTGGGTCCCGGGTGCAGCGAAGCCAGGGTGGCATGCACTTCAGCCTGGGCTGTACAAGTCTCCCTGGAAGCCGTGGGGAATTCCTCACAGGACTAGCCTGCACTGCCACGCTGAGTGTGTCTGGGAGCTGCAAGCCCACCCTGTGATTGCAGGATAGATAGGCATTCAGGGATAGGGACTCATGGCTGTCTGGCATCGGCTTTTCAGACAACACCTTTCTATTTAATCTCTAGTCATTTGGAAGCTCTGTAAATACTGCTAGGAAGCTAAATAAGTTGCCTGGGGCATAACACAAGCTGTGCCTACCAGAGAAACTTGGTAGAGAGGGAGGGGGGGAAATCTGTATTTTGGTGTGCCCTCCACTGTGAGAGGCAGCATGCTTCATCAAACTGCTGATTCACTGGGGTCTTCCGGGTGATGGTGGCAGCTTTGGGTTTGATCCAGGTTTTTCTGTTTGAATTAAACATGTTTGTTCTCCCATGGAGGCTGTGAACTTTACCAGGAGAGAATGCAGCCGATGTGGCAATGTCTGCCCGAGGTTACAGCAGCTGTAGAGGGGACAGACTAGCGAATACCTTGTTGTTTGGTGTTAAGTTTGCTATCATTAAAACCTCCCTCCTGCCTCCTCTTGGTACTGTCCAGTTAACTTATTCCTTTTCTCTCCCCTTCAGCTACACTTGTAACTTCACCTCTATTCCACTCTGTTTGTTTTTTCCAAAGTTTGGTCCTAAAAGAAGCGATTGCGTCAGAGAGGAATTAATGTCACATAAATATGATCTTTGATCCGCCACCTGGCAGGATGTCTTTGTAATTGTGATGCAATCTCTCATCCAGTTGTTACCTTTCTCTCTGGGCACTTGTTTGTGGCTAGGTCCTTGCTTGGGTGGCTGCAAGATGTTTGCCCTGAAGGGTCTATCATGGGTTATGGATGGGAGTGTTTGGGGACTACAACCCTGAACTGAAGGAAGAGAGCACAAATAATTTATTAATTACTAGCGAGGAGGAAGAAGTGTGGCATCTCTCTACAGACATATCTACTAACCTCAGCCGTCAGACTGGCTGTGGTATCTGCCCATCCGGCCTTGGGAGCTAGAGCAGTGCACGGACCATTGGGCTCCCAGAAGGACGAAGCCGTTCATACAGAATGGATAACGAAACCCTGCCTTTGAAAACTGCAGTTAAGCATGGGTTAGAGAGGCCCTGTTAGCGTTCTGATTTGATACCTGTTCTTGGACTTGGGTCAATGGCAGCTCCCTCCGTTTAGATGCCCCAGTCTCCAACGATGCCACCGTTTCATAACACTCCACTCCCTGGCCTTGATTAGTTGCACAGCTCTGATTCCCACCCCCTCCCCCCAATCCTTCCCCCAGAAGTGCTGAAATTGGTGTTTGGCTTCTAATCCGCAGGGACAGCAGCCCTACGATGGGCTGCTCCTTGCCTGGCAGGTACACTGGGGCTAGCGCATTGAAAAGATCCCTGTCTCCAGATTAGTGTCCATTTCAGACTCTCTCCTTTGCTGATCTTGCCTCACAACTTGCAATGGAATAAACGATCTTTAACGTTCCTGTGGCAGGAACCAAAGGATTCTTCATGCACAGATTTGGGTTCAGAGGGCCAAGGGTCCCGTGTGAGCCAGGACTCAGACTTGGACCTGTCTGAGCAGTCTGTAGCATGGCTTTTCGGAAGTGGTGGCTGCTGGAGCATCTTGCAGTGCTATGTTCAGTCTCGTTTCCATAGCACTTAAATACCGCACTGAGAGTCCTAGATCCCCTTTCACATGGCATTTCAAGTCAAGAATGGCCCCCTTTCCTTGATCGCCGGGGTGCAGCTGTATCCTGATCTGGAACTCCTTCTGACTATCTACATAAGAACAGACATGCTGGGTCAGACCAGTGGTCCATCTAGCCCAGTATCCTGTCTTGCAGCAGTGGCCAGTTGCAGGTGCTTCAGAGGGAATGAACAGACTAGGTGATCGTCATGTGATCCATCATCTCCAGTCCACATGCCCAGCTTCTGGGGTGTAGCAGGATGTCTGTAGGACTGTCAGAGTCACTGTGTGACCTCTGACCTCATGATCATTAATGGACCCACCCTCACCACTAGCCTGTGATGCAGAGAAGTGGGGAACCCCACGTTCCACAGAAACTGTGTCCACTGCAATGAGAAGACCTTGTCAGGTGGCTCAGGCAGTGGTGTGCTGTTTAACTGCACTGTAGATGTTTGGACTCAAACTCTGGGACCCTCCTGATTCACAGGGCGCCAGAGTCCTGGCTCCACTCTAAGCCCTGGCATCTGCCCTGCAATTAAACAGCCCCTTAGCACAAGCTCAAGTCAGTTGGCGTGGTCCAACTCTGGGTTTTTAATTGCATTGTAGATATAACCTAATGGACTTCCCCAAGGGAGAAGTTGTCCTATTTGAAAAAAACGGGAAGTGGGCGGGCGCAAGCCCGCCCCCTGCTAAAACTCCTCCCCCAGCCTAAGGGGATGGAGCACTGGACCCGGCTTCAATTGATTGCGGGGGACAACAAATGACGAACAGGAACAGGTGTGAAGGTCAAAGGGTTAAAATCAGGGACTCGGAAGGGGACACCGTGCAGAGAACCCCGGACAGCGCCCACTGCTCCCGGAAGGTGTCGAGGGAGCCAGCGGACGCTGCCCCCAAGGGAGAAGTTGTGGCAGGCATGGAAACTGAACCTGGCTCTCCCGAGTCTCAGACCAGTCCCTTAGCCACAAGTATCCCACCTGCCTTGCCAGCCTGCACCAAGAGGGAGACATGCTGCTGGCTTGCAAGTACATTGACTGTCCTGGAGAGTGAGCCACGCAGCAGGGGAGGGTCTGGGCAGATGTGTTCCTTCTCTCAGCACACTGCGCAATGCAAACAGCCCCAGGTTCTGCCTCCCTTGGTGTTTGGTGGATCCAAACAATATTCAGTGGGCACGAGCTCTTCTGCATGCAGAAGCCAGGCCACGGCATGGGAGTGTGAGTCACCCTTGCCCGTGCTTGCAGCTTACCTGAACTTCAGATGTGCATTGCACCATCTGGATATCCTGCAGATAATGGTGAGCGGTGATCCCGCGTGATTTGGAAATTTAAGATTGCCACTGAAGTTTCCATCAACTGCGCTCTTGCCCTCCTCCAGGGTTACATCTGCCTCTGATTTGGTGCTGCAGATCAGGTCAACCCGTTGCATTGTTAGAGGAAGTGCAAGTGGAGAAGTACCAACATGTTTAGGACCGAAATCTTGTGACTCAGTCTCTGAAGCAGCAGAAGGTGTTTGAAGCTGAGGTGTGATGTTTCTGCTCTCAGGAAACCTGTTGATTCCTGACCTTTTAATGATTAATATCCTTTCCATCCAGCAGGCCTAGCAGATGGAGGCTGCAGCAGCCTGGCCCTCCTAAACCCAGGTTCTAATCCTGCCTTAGGTCATACATGAAAATGAATGTGGTCTTTTAGGCTCATCCACGCTAGGTAGTTACAGGACTTAATTTTCCTACTGCAGACAACACTGCTACTCAGTGAGGATTCTTCAATGCCTGAGGACTTGCAGTCGTGGGGTACTGTTTCAGAAGAATTCAGGCTCTGCAGGGGTGGGGGGGGTGCAAAGCTGTCAGTATATAGAACTTTATATGGAATTCTGTTCTAGCCTACAGAGTTGGGGGGGTGAGGCGAGGACATAGGCCTATGAAAAGTTGGTGTGGGAGGTGGTTCTGCTGCATGGAATGAAGGTGACCTGGGGCTAGAAAGGAAAGGGGAGCCGTAGGGCAGGATGGAAGTGCATTGACAGAGCATTGTGGGGGAAGAGCACACGCTGGCTGGCTGCAACCACTGACTCTGGCCTTTGCTGAAAGCAGAAGTCACCCCCAAGGGCCTGGTTCTTTCTTGAGCAGGGCTGTCCTGGGGGGGGGGGGGGGGGGGGGCGCGAATGGGGCGATTGCCCCGGGCCCTGCGGTTATGTGGGCCCCGCGCTGTCCTGCTCCCAGCTCTCCCCTCCCCCCCATGGCCGCACTTTGCCCTGCCCTCCCTGTCTTTTGGCAGCAAGCCAAAGGCGGAGGGGTGGGGGTAAGGCAGGAGGCTTCTCCCAGCCTCTGGCCCTGGGTTGGCCCACCCCACCCCCAGGGCGGAGCAGGCCAGTCCAGGGGTGGGGCAGTTGAGCAGGGCCCTGCCACACATGGTTGGCCAGCTCGGTGCCAGCCCCAACTGGTGGTGGGGCCTCAGCTGGCCAGATCCCGGCAGCGGCCTCAGGGCCCACTCCCTGGCTAGGGCGCCGGTGGAAACCTGGGGTCCTGGCTGGGGCCGGCTCCGGGGACCTGAGGCCGTGCTGCTGCCGGGAGCTCGCCCCCGGGCCTGCTGCTCCTCCCTGGGGCCGGGGCGAAGGCCAGCCTACAGGCTGGTCAAAGTCCGGCCTGGCGGGGGGCTGCTGGGGTCCCCGGCCATGGCCAGCTCCCGGTGGCAGCTCCTGGTGGCGGGGCCTCGGCTTGCCGGGGTCCTGGGGGCAGAGCGGCCGACCCAGTCTGCCCTCCCCCACTCCAGCATGGGGCGGCTGGGGGCCCCCCCAGGCCAATTGGCCCCGCTCCCCCCTAGGGACGGCCCTGTTCTCAAGTGATTGTCCCTGTTGTGTTCTACTGAGGATTGTGCACCTGCATAACCCCTCAGTGGAATACAGGTAGGGACCCCACATCTCAAAGACCCACTGCTTACAGGTAGGTAACCACCTCTTTTAGTGTGACGGGTGAGAACTGCACAATGGTAATGAATGTGAGCTGGGCACGCTCTGTTTATAACGCTGACGACATCTTGGATACAGATGGGGTGGGGGGGGTCACGGCGTGCCAGCTGTTTGCACTTCAGGAGCATGATGAAACCTTGTTCACTGTGGTGTTCCACATTTCCCTCTGCGCTCCTAGTGACTCATACTCATCTCTTATCTTCTCAGGTCAGACAGGGAGGTACATTCTCATCCAGAAGCTGCGGGAGAAGGAGAGGCAGCTTCTACCACATGAGTGCCCTCTGGAGTCACTGGCCAAGTGTGGACAGTACGCCAATGATGTGCAGTTTGTATTGCAGCGGACGGGTCCCAGCCTTGCCGAGCGCCCTTCCTCTGACCATGCCACCCAGGCTCCTGAGAGGACATTCATACGGGCCAGCCTTCCCATCAAACCTAGGCCGGTCAGCACAGAGGTGCCAAGATCTCGGGAACCTAAAAAGTCTATGACCTTTAACTTGGGTCCTATGGGCTCCAGTGATAGGCTTGCCAAGAGCAAGCTGAGACAGCACAAGAGGGACAGTGTAGACTTGAAGGACAGCCCCAACCGCGGCTATCCATCCAAGGAAGAGCTCTTTAAGACTGTGCTGTGCCAGCAGGAACAGCTGCATTCCCTGGAGGTGCATAGGGATTCCCTGGAAATGGACCTGAGGCACTGGGAGCATGACAGAGGCCCCAGCCAGGAAGATGAGATCCTCTATCTGGAGCACCTGATCAGGCGGAATGAGATGGAGCTGGGTGAAGAAGAGTTCTGGCAGAGTGAGCTCCACCTGGAAAAGGAGTGTGAGAGAGAGCGGCAGGAGAAGATGAGGAGCCTGCGGGCCACCATGGAGGAGTACACGCAGAGGATCCATGAGCTGACCACAAAGACAGAGGCCCTGGAGAAAGAGATCCAGTTAGAGATTGCAGAGAGGGCCAGGAGGGCGAAGGAGTCTCCTGCGGATCTCGAGGACATGGCTGCCAGAATGAAAAGAGACCTGGAAGCCAAGGCCAAGCAGGCCACACAGCTGGAGAGCAGCCTGGCAAGCGTGGGGAAGGCCTTGGAGGAAGCTGAAAGGAACTTCCAGGTATGGCCTTGATAATGTGCACCCCTGGGGTCAGCTGCGGAAAACAACCGTGTTTGGCTCTGGCTCTGGCCTTCCTTCTGAGCTAGGCTGAACAAGACCGTTAGGGGGGCTGTCCCTGGCTCAGCATCTATCCCCATTTAACAAAGTACTTCAGCACCTGCCTAAATGCTGTTCTGCCCTGGGCCGTGAGCTCCAGGATCCCCCTTTCCCATTGAGATCAATAGAGAGCTGTCTACAGCCCTTCTGCTGGTGTGGGGGGGGGGGGGGGGGGGGAGGGGGGGGGGGGAGGTGAGAGGCAATAAGGACAGACAGGAGCCAGGCAGGACAGACAGCAGTTGGGTGTGTAGTATCCCTGTTAGAACTGTCAGATGGGGGCCTGATCCATCGAGTGACCCCACTGAGGTCAATGGCAGCGCTCTGGTGGGTCAGTGTGTTGCTACTCACTCCCGTGTGTGATCAGAGCTTGGGACAGACTCTTTGTAAACCTTAAAGGGACGGTGGGATGAGGCATTCACTCTCGCTGAACACACAGCTCTTCCTGATGGGGCTCGAACTCTCATGGACACATCCACACGTGAGAGCGCTCATCAGGTGTGGCTCTTTGGAGCACTACTGACTTCATGGTGCTGGGTCACACTTGCTTGGGCTGGGAGTGGGATCCGCACTGGGAACAGTTGTTGGTGCTTGAGGGGCATGTTTGTGTCTCCCCATACTATGGCAACGGGGACTTCCCTCCAGAGAGCATGTGCGCAGCCGGTCCTTTTCAATGTCAGTAGCCAGCAACAGGGAAGATTTGAGGGAAACATGTTTTTTAAAAGCTTTAAACCCAGGAGGAGTTTCTGAAGCTAGGGGTGAAACAAGGCCTTCTCTCTGACTTCTCTGTCCACCCCAAGTGTGGATCACAAGAAAAGAGGAAAATACACCTGAGTCACATATTTACAGCAGTTGCTGCGGTGAGCTCCAGCTTTGACTTAATTAGCTCATTGTGTAATCTTCTTAAAGGACTGTTGGGATGAGGGAGAAAATCCAGAAAGGCAGAGATCAAAGAATTGCCTTGCCCATCAGCATCTCTAAAGTAGCATGTCCGAGAATTTGCATCTTTGAGTGTGTGGAAAAGAAATGGGACTTGCTGAAAACTACACGGGCTGCTGTGGGCAGCAGGGCCTAGTGTGTGAACAGCTCTCGCAGGCCATAGGGATCCCCTTAGCATGAAGACCTGGTCGATGCCTAAAAATGGGGTTGACCGAGCGGCTCAAGGCTGTGAGAACACAGCATGAAGTTTAGATTGACCTAGCCCCCACTGTGGCCACAGCTAGGTGGACAGAATTCTTCATGGGCCTCGCTAGAGCCTCTTGGAGAAGTGAACCGCTTGCATCGAAGGAAAAACCCCTTCCATTGACGTAGGAAACATTGGCACTCTGGCGCCGGAACAGTGCAATGGTAGCATTTTAGCTGGCTGCTGCAGTGTAGACCTACCCTTGGCCGGGCTTCTTCCCAATATTTAAATAGCTGATGAGGGGAGATGTCCTGCGTAGCCCAGATCTTGCACTATTTTTGTCGTCAAAAAAATAACCCTGTGAAAAGCACATAGATAGGAGGCTTTTTGTATCCATGGTGTTTCCTGCGGAAGCCAAATGCATTGCCTCGCTAAGAGCAACGCACCCAGCAGTATAAAGACTTGTGCTCTTCTAGCCGTATGAAGGAGTAGAGTAAGCCAAGGTAGCCGTGCGACTGGAATGCCGTCTGTCCAGGAGCTCTGCTCTGACTTGGGGCCGGTGCTGCTCTTCAGCTGTGCATGTTGCAGAAGGTGCTGGGGATGGAATTGACTAGGACAGGGGTCGGCAACATTTGCTGGCCCCTGTGCCAGCCCCGCCCACCGCACCCTTAGCAGGTGCCGGGGGCGGAGCCAGACCAGGTGCCCTGCCGGCCAGGGCCTGGGCCGGCATCTGCTGGCGGGCGGCCTCTGGTTCCCGGGGCCGGATCCTGTCTGCAGGGACGGCGTGGGGCTGATGGCCAGCAGGGACCCTCAGCCACGTGCCGCAGCTGCTGGCCACACAGTTTGCAGTGCCAGTGGGGGAGCCTGAGTGGCTCCGCATGCTGCTAAGGCTCGGCCCGCGTGTCAGCTGTGGCATGCGTGCCGGGGGTTGCCGACCCCTGGACTAGAAAGTGTGTGGAGGCGACCTCTGTGACTCCTCTCAAGCGCCTGTCCAACCACGAGCCACACATTTGCCAGTAGGCTGGAAGATGATGATAGCTGTATGACAGCAACACTTAGTCTGTCCACACTGCAGTAAAAAGTGCGCCTGGTGCTGGTCAATGGCTGGGGCTCAGGCTGCAGTGTAGTTGTGTGGGCTCTGGGGGAGGGATCAGAGCCTGAGCTGGAGCCCGAAGGTTACATGGCAATTTTATAGCCCTCCAAGCCCGAATCAGCTGATTCAGGCCAGCCATGGGTGTCTAATTGCAGTGTAGACATACCCCTGGAAGACTCCATTGTGCACAATACATAGCAATCCCCTCCTTGCCGAGACGACAGTCTCAATAGAGACAGGGTGGGACAGGAACCGGGTGCAAGAGGGGAAGCGACTCACCCAGCGTGACGGCAGAACCCAGTCCTCCGGAGTCTCAGTCCAGACTCCTGTTGTCTGGGCCGCGCTACCTTCAGTGCGGGAAATGGATGGCAACCAGATGGCTTTTCTCATTGAAATGCAGTGCCTAACTCCTTCCTCCCCAAAGCCTGGCCTAGGGCGCCACTCTCCCTGTGATGGCTGAGGGAGGGAGCAGTGAGTGAGTGCTGAGATGCTCCGGCCATGGGTTTCCTCACACAGGTGAGGCTTGTCTTGTTGGTGACACAAGGGTGCTGGGCTGGGTGGATGCTGTGGTATGAGGGGCGATGATGTTGGTGGAAAAATCCTAGGAGGAAGATTTTATCAGACTCTCCTGTGGTGTGTAAAAGCTTTCCTCTCCCCTGAACCGCTAGAAAAGCAGGGCAGCTTTAGTGTGCTGCCTGTGTAGCTGTTTCAGGCAAAGTCCTCCCCACTCCCAGGCCTTCGATATTAGGATCACTTGGGGCTGGCCGAGTCTGTGATCACAGCCTATAGTCTCTTGTGAAACAGACAGAGTCCTGTGGCACTTTTAAAGACTAACACATTTATTTATCACATGACCTTCTGTGGGAGAAAATCTTCTAGCATCTGACGAAATGGGATTTTCTCCCACGAGAGCTCATGCGATAAATAAATCTGTTAGTCTTTAAAAGTGCCACAGGATTCCATGTTTGTTTCGCACGATTTTAGTTTATCTTCTTTTCTGTTTAATAGACACTGGTGCCCTCTTGTGGATATATGATGAACTGACAGTGCTTAAAATGGGTCTGATTATCCCAGTAGGAAGTTCCTCTTTGCTGGTATAGCTGGGGTCACGTTTCGGAGCATGTTGCCAGTGCAGGATACCAGTTTTCCTATGCCAGTTAACCGCTCCTCAGTCCGTATCCTCCTGCGGGGTGTTGTCTTGGCATTCCAGCCACTTGAATTCTGACTTTGAAAGACATTCATGTTGTCACAAAGTATTGTGGTGACATGCGACTGACCATCTGTGACTAAAGCTGTTCTGCAGTCTGGTGTTTCTCTAAACTGGCTTCAGCAGCAGTGGGGTAACTGGAGAGCAAGGGGATTCCCACCCCACACCAGCTCATCTCAGATGAAACTCATTAGATTACTTCCCTGTGGCTCTGTTCTCCCGTCAGACTGGGTGAAAGCAGGATGACTGATTCAGCCTATCATCTGGTAACCGGCCGTGGGGCAAGGACAGAGGGAAGTACTAATCCTAGGCTGCTGGTGCCTCTTTGAACCTCCTTTGCCCTCCAGCTGATGTGCCAGGTGCTGCGGCAGCTCGATGCTGAAGATGCTGCGTGTTCTTGGTGCACAGACTGCTAGCCGTAGCCACAAGGATACGCATCTCTTTTGTAAAGCTCTTTGAGACCGACGGAGGGAAAATGCTGTATGAGCGTTCGGTATTGATGGTCATGGTGCTAGAGATCGTTCCCCAGGTTATGCTTAGCTTGTAACCAAAGCTCTTCAAACCCTAAGGTCGACCGAACCCAGCTTGGTTTCCTGTGGCCCCCTCTGCCCTGGGGTTGAAGTCCAGTCTGTCTTGCTCCGTTGTCCTCTCTTTGGAATAGTACCTAATTTTAATATGGATACTATGGTACAGCCAAACTCGGTCTTTCAGGGACACCTGCCTTGCTATACTTCCTTGGTGTTGCAAAGAGGAGCTGGAAGGAGGAAGTGGAGGTGGATGCATGTGGCACCCAGAGAGTTCAGAGTGTGCCCTGTATCTCTCTGCAGACAGGCTTCTCCACCAGAACCCTACTAGGACGCCTTGAGCAATAACCCTGCCTGCCTACGTTTGGCTCGCTGGGAAGCATGCTCTGTCTGTGTGTGACTGCCCTAGCAAAGAGAAAGGAGGCTGAGTGTGGTGCCTGGCTGAGCTAGCATACTGGGGTGTTGTGGCAGGAAGCTAAAACAAGCGTGTGCAGGACAGACGCTGCTGAAATTGGAAGCCCTGTTGGGTAAGGGAAGTAGCAGAAATCGTGTTTCAGTGGGTCCGATGAGGTGGCTTTGGAACCCCTTATGATTCAGAATAGACTCTCTTCTCTCAAGGCTGGATGAGAGCCCCCTCAGAGAAATGTCAGCCCCCGAGGCACTCGCTGCTTTTCTCAGGACTTGGTGCCCTGTCTGAGTTCTAATTGACATTACAAATGAACACAGGCCACGTCAGCAACACGGCCTTCCGAGAACTGGCCTGCTGGGGCGTAATGATCTAGGCCAGTGGTTCTCTCCCAGTGCTGGGACACGTCACTGTGTCGTGGAGAGCCGAGGAGATGGCTGGATTTGGCCTGGCGGGGGGGCTGGTAGGGTTGAGGCATGCCGCCAAGTGTGTTGCGACCCACAAAGGGTTTGGGAACCACTGCTCTAGGGCCATGCTGGCTCTCAGCGGCGTCAGGTCTGACTCACCAATGTTAGTGCAGCCCCAAAGAGGTGCCCAAACACCGTTACCAGGCAATGCCATCTGGCGTGTGTTTGGCATTGATGGGTGAAGCTATTGGTGGCCCTGCCCCCTCTTGATTTAGGGACTCGGAGAGGTAGTGGGAAGAAGGGTGAACAAGAGGAGTAGAGCCAGGAGCCTGTGTCCTGACCCCCCTTCTGCTGGGCAGGTGAGACACAGCTGTGGAGCTTATCCTGTTCCCCCTGTATTTTGCAGGCCCAGAACCAAGAGCTGGAGGAGTTAAATAAGGAGCTGAGGCAATGTAATTTGCAGCAGTTTATTCAGCAGACGGGAGCCACAGTGACTCTTTTGCAGTCCAGACCCGAGGATGAACCCCAGCTGGATCAAACTAACCACGAACTGCCAGACGGAGGTCAGAACGCAACGCTTGCTTTAAGACCTGCCACTGTGCTGGGCTGACGTGCTCCTTTTAAACCCTCCACTCTGTTTATCTGTAGCTTTCTCCTTCTCTAGCCCACCACTGCTGCCTGGCTGGTTCCTTCACCACTTGGGCAGAATTAAAATATCGAAGCAGGGTGGACTGGGCCACAGCAGGTCTGTAGGCACATGGGTGGAGATCAGAGTCACCAGGACTCATGTATCAGTGTTGGCACAGCCACCACTCGGGTTGAGAACGGATGGACCTTGCTGTGGCTAGGTGCTTTATGGGGGTCCACCATCCTTCTGCGCACAGGGCACTCGCTTTTTCTAGCAGCAGGACATAGGGCCTAGAAGACCCATGGTCTGTTCTGTTCTGCTGTAACCTTGCGTGGTGTTAGATGCTGGGTTAGATGGTGTGCTTTCGGGGTTTGGCTCGCTGCCGGAATCCGCGGCCCTTCTACTCCTTTAGAAAATGATTGTGGGACACAGTCAATTGTCAGCACTTTCAAACCTTGGTGCCGTAAAAGAAAAGCAGCTTTAGTGGGAGCTGGGGTTATTCCCCCCTGGAAAGACAGGCTGCTTCTACTTACAGGCCCCAGTGTGGTTCTAGGAGCCTGGCTGTCGGTACTGACGTTGAAAATGTTCCCAGTAGCGCCTTCATGGGCGCCGTCAGCAAACAATGGCAACAACGCTGTGGCCTGGCCTCCCTCCCACACGGGGCTTGAGAGACCCAATTCCTGGGTTCTAGCAGAAGAGACTAGAGGTCTGGGGAAGAGGGGCCCATCTGCTGAGGTGATATTCCTGGGGCTTCCTACCCCATTCAGACAGGCGTATCCAGCCATCGAGAGGCACATGGCATGCTTGCTTTGCTTGTCAGTCCTTCCCTTCAAACCCTCGCTTTGCTGTATGTGCTGCAGAGATGTTCTGCTCAGCCAGGAGGCAAGAAGGAGCTCAGACGGGGAGAGGCCATGGCCTCAGTCTGCTCTGTGGCCATTGGCAGTCCTGCTCTGGGTCAGGAGCCCATGTGTCTGAATTGCCTGCTCTGCACTGCAGCCTCTGGATGACTGAGTGTGACCACCTGTGTGGCATTACTAAACGTATCTGGGTGGAGGAGCAGGTGGCTGAGAAACTGAGGCTACCCTACCCCTAACTCCAAAGACTGTGGTAGCTGGCAGTGGGAGGAAAGAAATGCAGTGCTGGGACGGTTGACTTGGGGATCGGCTGCCGTTCAACTACAGCTCTGTACAAAGACTGCAGGCCAGATCCTCCACTGGTACAGTCCGCTGACCAGGGTAGAGTTGTGCCTATCGACACCAGCCTGGTCCTGGATCTTTTCAACACACTGGGATTCCAGAGACCAGATTGGTGTCTTCTAACGCACGGAGACAGTTTCGTCTCTGTTCCGGGGATAGTGCATTCTGGTCAGCCAGGGATTACCAGGCAATGATGGGTTCTTCAGGCATCCACAGGGAACTTTTGAAGTCGTGGGAGGAGTGATCTTGGCTTCCTTGTGGCTGTGTTGGCCTCTAAAAGCAGTTCAGCCTCTTTCAAAGGGAGGCTAAAATCAGAAGAGCTCTTGATTCCAAGGCTGAGTGCAGAGATCACTGTGCGACGGCATGATTAGCTCTTTTGCTAATAGGGAAGGAAGCATTAATGCTGGCTGGTTTTTTTGAAGTATTGCATGCACTTTGTAATAAAGCAAGAAACGCAACCCCATGGGGACTAGATGCTGTTCGGTACAGGAAGAGCGGGCATAAAGTAACGGATCTGTCCTCTCTAAGACGTGCGATTCGTGCAACGTCCACATAACCTGCCAAATCTTAGCCGAGGAAGCGAAGCATTCACTCGCTGCTGTCACTTGAATGCTGGAGTACCGAGATCTGTGTGGACGGACCATTCAGATCAAGACTGGAATATCTGCATTGACTGTAGCACAAAGCCGAGCGTGAAGTATGTTATCTAGTACAGAGCTGTGCGGGTGGCACAAAGCTAGTCCAGAGAACACTTGAGGTATTGGGTGTGAAAGGCTACAGAGAAGTATTTGTGATGGGGATTATTCACAGGGATCTGAGTTGACGGAGATGAGGAGGGGCGTGAAACAAAGGTTTGGCCACTTCTTCCGATAGCAAGGCTTGCTGGGCCATGAAGAAGCTGTTTTAGTGTAACGGGTAAAAGTGGCCTTGAATCATACAACATCTTTGCATAGTTAAAAAAGAAGATCCCCAAGTTGTCTCCCAAGACTGGAGTCAGGATAGGTTTTTCTTCACAGCAGACTAGAAAAGAGGAGGCCCCTTTGTTCCCCTTTATTATTTGGAAGAGTTGCAGGTGCAGCCCCCAAACGTGGTTTGCATGAGCGTCCCTGCTGGGGAGCTCCGAACGAACACATTTAAATCCCACCTGACGCTGAACTGAGACCTTGTTTTTCCTCCGTAGGCCTTCTCCCTCCCAGCACAGAGTCTCCTCCTCAACCAAGCGCCAAGCAGTTCCTCGGCCATCCACGGAACCTTCAGAACCCACTGGTGTCCAGCCTGAACCCGGAGGGTGTGTATGTTTGAACTGGCCTGCGTCTTCTTGTGCTCCTAATGCCCAGTCTTGCCGGGCGTCCCTGCAACAGGTCTAGTCTCCTTGCAATGGTGCCATCCATCACCCGCATGGCGGAGGCCATGATCCAACTCTCAGACCGCTCGGTGTTTCTGTCCCACTCTCCTCCTTTCTCTGGCGTTGAATTGCAACAAATAGCTGCTCTGAAACAGCAATGGCGTGCTTGTCCGGTGTGCTGTGGCCCTGAGATAATCGTTAGCAAGTGGCAAGCGGAGCACAAGGGATGGGATGGGCCCTCTGGCAGCCGTCTAACTGGAAAGGACAGGCTGGGCCATGTGCCGTGGAGTGCAAGGGTGCATTTACAGCAGCGTGCTGCGTGAGGTCTGCGCCGGGAATCGGTGCCAACCCGCACCTTGTAGCGTCCCCTTCTGTCTCGCCCTAGGGGACGCTTCACTTGAAGGATCATCTCTGCTAGTTCAAGCCTGTTAGTCTGATTGTGCCGAGTGCGAGCTTCCTAACCAGCAGGGACCGGCATGACTGTGGCCGCAGAGCGTTTGCCTGCAGCCTGACTCCCATGAGGCAATCTCCTCCCTCTGTGCTGGTGGTTGCAGGAGACATCCCCTGGCATTACTGAAATGGCACCATGGGAGATCCCGGCACAGAGCAGCCACAGCTCCCACCTGGAGAATCTCTTGGGTTTCGTGATTCTGTGCAAAGAATTGAGTCATTGCTGTGCCAGGTCAGTTGGCCTGGTACTTCTCCAGCAAAAGATGTCAATAAATGGGTGGCTGGGAAACTAAATGGGGAAGGGGCCTAATGCTGGAGGGGAAAAGAGGGATTTTTAGCAGGCATTCAGTCCTTTATCTTGACAGATGCTGGGACCTTAGGCTGAGCCTGCAGGACCCTACCCTAACTGAAACGAAGGGAAAGAGCCTCCCCCACCTCCAGCCCAATGCACACATCACTCCCAGGCAGAAGGACAGCTAGAAACTCCACCCATCCGTCCGAGACCACCTCGGTGCATGTAGCTATGGGGTTGGAGGGTTGCACACTGCTCTGTCCCGTCCATTGCAAATAAAATACATTCCTTCACAGGGCAAGCCGTCACTTCCCACTCATTTGCCTTTCCTCGCAACTGATGATCATTTTGAATCCTTCTGCTGCTCTTGCTGGTCATGGTGGAGGCGAATGGGGGTCTGGAAAGGAGAGGATTTTGGTCCTGGACCAGAGTCCAAGTCAAGCAGAGGCTTTCCATTGACTCACTGGGCTGTGGTTCACACCCTTTAGGAAAGTGTCTGTTGCCTGAATTCTCCCTGGATGGTGTTCCTCATTCCAGCTGCTTGTGCTGGAGGGGCAGGGGTGAGACATTGCCCAACACATTTCTGGGAGGTATTTATTAAGCACCGCAGAGGCAGAAATTGGGGCCCATGAGGAGAAGGGAGAACTTCATGCTGTTCCCAGCAACTCCCTTTGGAACTTGGCATCCAGCCCTACTCAGTCAACTTCAGCTCCCAAGAACTGCGTAATGCAAGCCAAACCTGGTGACCCTCTCTAACCACCTGGCGTGAACGGCCACGCTGTGTGTGGAGGGGATTGGCTTTGCACAGCTCTCCTTCCTAACAGTGCTTTTCTGTCCCAGGCCTTGGCATCTCTGCTCCTCCCCCAGCACCAGCTTGGGTGCTATCCAGTTAATTAGGCTTATTTCACTTGCACCCTTCTTCTTGCTGCATGTTTCTTAAGTGAAAGCAAGTGAATTGTGTTGATCTTTTCTTTGGCCCTTCTCCTCCCTGCTAAACATTTGTGCTTTCTAATATTCTAAGAGACAGTGGCAATAACATTGGTTCAATAGAAGAACACACCGTAGATGCACTGTCTTGGGTACTTAGAGATGCTGCGTAACATGAGCATTTCTCCATGTAGTCCAGTCTGCAGTGGTACAGCAAAGATCTGCCTGTGTTCTTCCTTCTAGCATCTTAAGAGTGCAGCCACCAGACCTGAAATATTGTATCTGCTCATATCCGTAGAGGAAATTCTCATGGTGTCTGTGGGTTCGTCTCCACTCCCTTTTGATTGAAGGACATATTTTTATATTGCAAATGCATGGTTGTAGTCTACATCTTTTTTCCTTTCTTTTCTTTTTTAAAGCACTAACTAACCCACCTGGATGGGGTCACTTAGTTTATTTTTGTATGTCTTGCAGTCATATCAACAAGGCAGAGCATCTGGAGGTAGAGAGGCCCAGCCAGTGGAGGAGTGATTGCCTTGCAAGCGTAACTGTATATAAGTAAAACCATATTCCATATTTTTTTTACTCCTTTTTTATCATGAATGGATGTTGATGGCCATACGAAGGATTTTTACAGACTGATTTGTTTTTAAAAGAACCCCCCTCCCCTTTGGATGAAAAGACCTATTGTATTTTTAAATGCTTTATATGTTTTTTTTTTAAAAATGAAGATGCTAATACTTCTGGAAAGCCATGTAACCCTCTCATAAGATGCAGCAAGCGACGAAAGACCCTTGTAGATAAAGCCCAGTGCTGCCTTTGAGAAGAGGGTACAAGACTTGTCTGGACTAGTGGGTCCTGTGTGCCATGCTGTGATGTTCGCTTCCTAAGGCAGGTTACTGCCGTGCAATGAAGGAGCCATGGAAGCCAGGACTGGGTTCCATATAACGCCTTGTGACGCTCCCATGGTTGCTTTTGTTAATACTAAATGTGAGGAAAATGGATGTTTATCTGGAAACCTAAGGGAATATCCAGCTGCCTGGGAAATGGGGAACTTTGTTGGTAGTCCTGCGGAAGCAAGGTTTATACAACGCAGGGGAGAACTTGTACAAACTGGTGCTCTTTTGACTGGGCAGAATCATGACTTGGAGCATCTGCAGATGCTGAGCAGAGTCAGCAAAGACCTTCCAGGTCAGTGTAACAGGACTGCAGTGTCTTGCTCTTTGTGCCTTGTGCATCATCTTCCAATGGTGTCATTTGCAAAGTAGAAAGGAGTTGAGATGGAATAGCAGGAGTGACGTCCATTTCCTGATGAAATACAACTCGTACCCTGTGGACCTTGATAGTTTTATTACATACTGGACTCCGCCTGCCTCCTAAAACACATTCAGGTCTTTGAAAAATGGAGTAAAAATGTTGGTAATTGAATGGCAAAATGCATAAGCATGAAGCATCCAGTAGAGCTGTCTTTGCTACAGATAGCTTCAGATGGACCTGGGATTCATTGTCCTTCAACTTCCGCCCATACAACTCCTGCAGGAATGTCTGTCTCTATGTCTCAGGGGCCAGTTCAGTAAGTCGCAAGTCCACCCATCATCAGCAAAAGGTCTGGCTACATCTGTTCCCATATTGCACTAGCCCAGTTGCACATCTCATTAAGACCCGGATTGGATTGTATCCGGACAGATCCGTGGGTTAGGGAAAAGGAAAGTTGAATGCTTGCTCTGTGGGGATTGTCTTTGCCGTTATGCCCTACTATTAAAATGCAATATGTATTGTTGCAATTAAACAGTCCCCTTTTTCCTACTGCCATTCTGAAAAGGGTACTTTATTTGTCAGGAATTCGCTGCTCCCATTTGTCAAGACAGGTCTCTTGTACCTGCTCAGCACTTACATTGTCAAGAAAGTTTATTTGGGTGGTGGCTTACTCTAATCTGAGCCAACTTGAGCCACCCATCAGTTTTCTGCTATGGTGCAGCTGCCCCAGATGGCTTAAAATACACACCAGCAAATTGGAATGCTCCTCTGTGAAAACACTCTGGTTCAGAACCAAGCTCCTCTTCATCACTGTACCATATATATGAGCTGAAATGGGAGGAATAGAAGGGAACCAGCATCTCGCTGCTATTCTTTTATTACGGTAGTGCCCTTCAGTTCAGAGCCCAGTTGTGGTAGGTACTACACCAGGTGTAAGATGACACGGTTCCTATCATAAGAAACTTGCTGTCTGGTCTTTTATTGTAGGCTTATTTAAAGATCTCAAAGGATGGAACCCAAATATTCTTCCCTCCTGTTAATTAACAAAAATCTAATGCATGTTGCATTGGTAATATTTCTGATCTATATGCATCCAAAACTAAGATGGCCATTGTGTTATGCTTCTCCTTGATGTAAGCAACAGGCTGTGTTGCTGACCTGAGATTTTGAGGAGCAGAGAGGGGAATTGACTTCAAACATACTGTAGCGCTCATTCACCAGTTTTTATAAACCTCTGCTTTCCAGGGCGGAGTAAGTGCCTAGCTTTTCCTGCAGATATCGGACCCATTTTACTAGGTGTGACTGGAACCATTCAACTTGAAACTCTCCAATGTGCAGGGGAATGGAGGAAGAGAGGAGGTATGGTCAGAAGAGAGACTGTAAAGATTCTGAAATTGATTGTCCTACCCAATTCTAAAATTCTCCATGTTTTTCCCAACATTCTCAAATCTTACTCGGTGTACAGATGCAATGTGGTTGACGGGCAAAAAACTTAAATTTTTATCTACACCAAACAGGCTTGAACAGCAAGAGACTGGGAACAGGCGAGCACATCACAGGAGTTGCTTTTCTCATCATAATCCCATTTTTAAAGTGTTATCAAAACCTCTGCCAGAACAAGTCCTTTAACTGCCCGTTCTTGGAGTGGGTGACATATGGAATAATGGACATGCTAGCTAACATTTCATGCGGAATGTGTTTACTTGATGGCCAGTAAAAAATAAGTATTTTTTTAAATACTGTCCCAATATGTTTTGCTGCATTTTAATTGTGAATTGGAGATGACCAAGTCTAGGGAGGGGGACTGGATGTATGTAGAGGGCTTCAAAACCCTGATTTTGTTTTACAAATGTCCTATATATAGTGTACAGAAATGTGATGTGGATGCTGCGTTCTTTGTAAAAACGCTTTCCATGTATGAATGTATCCTGTGTTCTCAAACATTGTCCAGTTTAAATAAACCTTTAGAAAGAATTTGTCAAGTGATTCCTGTGTGTGTTACTTCAAACACTTTGTGGGTGGCCTCTTCTGCTCTCCTTCAAGTTTCTGAACACGAAGCCTATGCACCTCCACAAAGTGATCCCACTTGCTTTCCATCTTCCCTCCAGAAGCAGTGCACTGGAGAACTTCCGAACACACTGACACAAAGTAATAAGTTCCTGGAGTCTGCAGCTAGGACCTTTGGACTAGGTGTTGACCATACCCTTAGTAAGAGACCAGCACTGCCTTGATGTTTACATTTGATGGACGGGATTTTCAACAGCATCTAAGAGGCAGGGACATAAATCCCACCGACTTTCAATGGGGCTTGTGCCCCTAACTCCGGAGCTTCTGAAAACCCCACCTGAAACAAACCAGGCAGGAAACACATCCTCATTTTACCAGCAGGAACTGAGGTTCAGAGATTGTGACATGCCCTAGGTCCTGGAGTCTGTGGCATAGCTGGGAATCAAATTCAGTTGTCTTGCATCCCAGTCCAATGCTTTATTCTTCCGTGTGTAAATAAATACAAACCCCACTATAACATTTCCCTAACTCTTTTGAACACCCAGTGGCTGACTGGGAGGAATTAGGATATAGGAGGGTTTGATATTTATTAATGCACATTTTCTCCTCCTGTTGAGCTGCAGAATACAAGCTACTCCGTACATGCCCCTGTTTTAGCTACATTCTATTACGGGGCGCTACTCATCTGAAACTCTAGCTCTTTCCACGTCACGGGGCATGCACGTAGCCCCCTAATTGTCAGCTAGTGAGGAAAGCTGAGAGCTTCCTTTTGGTTTGTGTGCAGACCCGCCCTGCCCGTTAGTTTCTGGTTTCATGTGTGCTCTGCGTGTCCAGTGAGATTACCCTAACCTGGAGCTGTGCTGTGTTCTTCCCCCTCCACATGCCCAGTGCTTCTCTTTTAACTCTCTTCCCAGCAACTTAGTGCATCCAGCCTCCTAGCAAGGCACCCGGCAGACTCATTGAGCACGTAATATAATGGAGCTGAGCAGGAGCAGCAGGTAAGGCTGTGTACAAGGAAGAATTGTTGAGAATGGCAAGGAGTACTTTATCTTTCCCTGCTCTGAGCTCATCAGGGACAAATCCCCGTTAGACTTGAGGTGCTGAAGTCTAAAATTATAACTTGAAGAATGCTGTACATTCAATGTCTGGAATGATATCTTCATGGTAAGTAAGCATTTTTCTTTACAATCAGCTTCTTGCCATTCACCACTGCAGTCAATTAGAGCTATAAGTATTTTATGATAAAACAATATTTACATTTACAGTGCCTTTTTTTAAAAACCCAAAGTGCTCTACAAACAGGATCAACTGTACTGAAAATGCAGCCATGTCTGGGCTGAAACATGGCTGCTTTTTAATATTGCACAACCCTGAGAACAGGAATTGTGAGGTATTAGATGACAAATGCAGGGTTAGTTGGGCATAATGTGATCAGGTAATGTGGAAACATTTAATTGGCTTCTCAAAACCTCTAAGTTGATTCGTTCAAAAAAAAGAAATTTCTCATGTAGAAAATATCCACAAAAAGCCTTCTGACTCACCAGAAATGCCTGCTCAACCTTTCCTGAAAGCCTGAGAACAAAAGTCTTGCAGCAAGAATTAAGTACGTAGATCTGGGATCTCTCGATCCATGATCGTGTGTGGCCTATAATAAAGGATCTTTTCACTGCAGGTGCCCTGCCATCAGATCCTGCTTATTTGAAGCTGAAGGCTGTTGGCTTCAGTGCCTCAGTTCAGGACACCTGCCATTCAGTTGCATAAAGTGAGGGGAGAGATTTTTGCTTTTACTTTGAAAGAATAGAAAAGTAAATTTGCAGTAACGAAAAGTAATTGCAAACAAAATTAATATACTGGGAGAATAAACGTGTATAGCAAAAGAAAACACAGAAGGCACCTTGATTACTTACTTTTGTTACTGACTGCTATTTAATGGGCTATTTAAATGGGTATTTCCAGATCAAAGTGTGTTTTTTCCACGGACCCTAACACAGTTAAATTCCCATCTGCTACTAAATCCTAATTTAAGAAGAGCAGAGGAAGAGAGACAAATTATGATACATGTTTCAAACAGACTTCTATTATAAAGCCTTATTTTAGCTCTTAGTCTCTGGTTCAGAAAATCTGCTTGCCCTGGAACTTTTATCTGGAGGGAAAGGAGACAGAACACTTCCCATAAGTTTGAAAAAGAGTCAGTTCTACTCCTGAGTTGCAAGCTCTTTTTCAGATCAGCTAAGGTTTCTCGTTTTAGTTTGTTTGACTGCAGTGTAACGTTTGCCTTCCTTTTAGTTCAACACCCATATGTTACTGAACCCCCTCAAACATTCATTTGAACGGAATCTTTCAGACAAGCCATTCACACACTGGCTATGGAAAAAAAGTTGTAATTAAGCACCATTATTAACTTCTGTGGAGAGCTTTGGGCTTTATCATGGCTTGTTTTCAGTGGGAGTGCTATGCCACACGTCGGTGAGAATGTGGGGCAGGGACCTATGAGGATGGATGTTGGGAGTCTTGGAATCTGTTCTGGTGTTTGCTCTGTGCATGGAACGAGTTGGTCATAGTGCCTAGGAAACTGACTCTAAAAATCCCACTTTTAAGCCCTGCACCCCCCCCCCCCCATGCAATTCCTTGTTTTCAGATTTTTTGCGTGAAGTCACCTCTAGCATGGTCTGAAAACAATTACTATGAGAATAAAAAATAAAAATAGCTCTTAAAATTTTTTGGTATCTTACACATTTTACAAAATAGACACAGCAGAGAAATGAATAATTAGGGACATTCATCTTCTAAAGCAGGTCAAAAACATGGGAAAAATGGCAGAAGTTTTTGCTATTGCTTTCTGTAACTTCTCACCATTTTTCTTGGAAACTTTCTTTCAAAATTATTTTTATAGGGGGTTGGGTTTTTTGAGGTGTCAGGGGGCAGCCTGTCTCACTTGAACTTTTTGTCTTCCTTCCTCAAGAGCTGTGACATCTTCGCTGCTGTGGTGGGAGCAAAGCTGCTGCCTACTGGAAAACATCCTGCTTTCTCAGGAAATGGTGTTCTTGAGAAGGACGGGAAAGAAGTACCTTACGGCCAGGAAGGATGGGTTCTGGAAGTAACAGCAGAAAAGCTTTCTAGTAACAACAAAACACTAGTATCTTCTTTGCCTTCTGTGTACAAATGAATCCAAGGAGTTAGGGTTGGCTGCTTGCTGTAGCTGTCTCTCTTTTTTTTCTTTAAACCCTTTTCAGAGGCTGATGAGTTTTTGAGGCTCGCAGGGACCTTGGTGATCACATAGTCTGACCTCCTCCAGCACAGCCACTGAAAACAACTCAGATGCAAATGGCCTCCAGTGTGAAAACAACCCTAACTCCTAACCCAAGGTGGTAGAAGAGCTTGCCCCCCTAACACCAGATAGAGCAACTCCCCCATGGCTGCATCTGCACCGACTACTCTCAGATCTCCCAGGGCTAGTGCAGAAAGGAGCATTAGGGTGGGCCAGGGAGCGGTGTCTGTTACTGGGTCTAAATGATACAAGTGAAATATTTGCACCTGGTATACACCAGTCATTCCACTCGTGGAGCTGCACTTGTGCTAGACCCTTGCTGGGGGAAACCTGCAGGAAAAGGTTGTCCGCAGAACAGGGTATATGGGGGTTGGGAGGGCTTAGTAGTGTTGTTATGGCTTGGTTTGTGAGCAAGGACACTACCCCCTTTTCCTCTCTTGAATTTTCTAATAGGCATCTGTTAAATTACATCTGCGTGCTGCTTTCTTTCCCTACCACTTTCCTTCCTGTCCTCTTGGCGGGGGCTGGGGCCAGCTAAGCACCCTGCTATGCTCTCTGCTCCCATGAGATGGAGCCCTGCTAGTTCCAAAGTACCCACCACCCTCCCAGGGACAGAAGAAGTTGGCCTCAGGCTGCCGTGGCTCAGATCCAGGAGGCAGAAATACTTGATCCAGCTGTGATCAGTTAATGACTGAACACCTGAGGCCAGCAGCCAGGTACAAAACCCACTTTATATGGAGCCCACCAACTTAAAAAGGAGCCATGGTCTGAACTGGATCTTGAGCGAGTTGCTACGTGTAACCACTCTTCACTTCCTTCTCCAAGGCAGGCTGACTCACTCTGGCCACAGGTCACCAGTAAAGCCAGGGATCCAGCTGCCTGCAGCATTCCTTCTAAACAGGCCTCTGCTGGGCTGTAGTAAATAAGCTCCCTTTAACTCCATGACTGCAGTTGACGTGGGAGAGAAGTTCCTCTGGTATGCTGCCTTACAGCTGTGAAGCTGCTGCTTTCAGACCTCTGTCCTGGGTTAGAGCACAGAGCTCCCCAGGACAGTCAATGGGGCCCATGCTCCCAAGTCCCTGAGGTGTGACAGAAACTCTGCTCTTCAGTTCCGATCCAGTTCCTCTATTGCTTTTAGCTGCGCTCAGCCCCATGTGAATTGATAATAGTTTCGTTTGTTAGCGGGGCCTCGCTTGAAGGATAGGAAAGTGCTTAATTTGGGGGAGCTCCCACAACCCCTGAGCGGGAGGTAAGTGTTGCAGGTGGGGACAGTGAGTGAGGCTTAGATGTTTAGGGATGTGCCCATAGAGTTGTAACCCAGGTGGTCTCAATTTCCATCTTATGATCTAACCTCCATGCCCCACTAATGCTACGGGCTGTTCAATACGACTCCCACTGGCTGTTTCTCTATCACACTCATTACTTAGTGTTAAACTTCCAGCAGAGCACCTGCCCTTTGCTAAGGTATGTCGCTTTGCCAGATGCTTGGTGGTGTCGGTTGGGAAAATGTAGGACTCTGTCTTGGCTGGCATTAGCCCCCAGAATGGCTGCTGTTGGCCAAATGCTGCTCACCTTGGCTTGGAGTGGTTCTTTTCTGCTCTTCCACATCGCTGCACAGGCCTGGAACTGGAAGGGGGCAGTTTTGTGGCCTGAAGTTGGAATGAATGGATGTGTCTCCCCCTTGGACAAATGAGCTCTCTGAAGCTGCAGGGGCTCTGCTGGTAATAAGTAGTAAAGTCAGTAATAAATGGAGCAGATGATTCTGAATCCACACGGAGCACAATTGTGGAGAAGGGAGCTGTCACTTTTACCTGTGCACTC
This sequence comes from Pelusios castaneus, assembly GCA_007922175.1. Taxonomy (NCBI): domain Eukaryota; kingdom Metazoa; phylum Chordata; order Testudines; family Pelomedusidae; genus Pelusios; species Pelusios castaneus. The sequence continues at coordinate 2,972,556 of ML685890.1, forward strand.
TTCTGACCACCTCCTCACTTGAGGTTCAACATGCTCTGAAAGTGCTCAGGTGGGTTCTGTGTTCAGTCAGATTGTATTAGAAGGAAACGGTTTATTGCACAGCAGTAACTCCTTTGGTGTGTGCAGTTAGACGGTGAGCGTCTGCACGTGGGGCTGCCGATCACACCCACGGCTAGGCACACATAACTCCCCTTGACTTCCGTGAAAGCTTTCGCAAGCATGCCCTCTTGAAGGGCAGAATTTGTTTTTCTCACTTTGTATCATAAATGTATCTCCTTCCTTGTCCCTGCTTTTACAGCACACCCTGTGAGTGTGGACAGAGCTGCAGCACACAGAGTGGGATGGAACTAACCCTCCCCACCCCCAGAGTACAGCCAAGGAGACACATCCATCTGCAGGGTGTGCTGTAAAAGCAGGGACAAGGAAGGAGATACATTTATGATACAAAGTGAGAAAAACAAGCCCCAGAGCCCTAAATAAAATCCAGGATGGGTTGAAGTTCTCAGCCAAGCCCATTGCTTTGAATGGCAGAAACTGAACTCCTCCCATTCATAAAGGAGAGGAGGGTGTTAGGGAACAAACTCACTAGGAAGGGCTGACATGAGCAATAGACTCAGAGACTTTAAGGTCAGAAGGGACCAGTATGATCATCTAGTCTGACCTCCTGCAAAATGCAGGCCTCAAGACCTCACCCACCCACTCCAGCAATAGGCCACCAACCTATGACTGAGTTATTTACCTCCTTAAATCATGATTTAAGGACTTTAAGATACAGAGAATTCACCGGTAGGTGAACCATGCCTGTGCTACAGAGGAAGGCGAAAAACCCCCCGAGCCCAGGCCAATCAGCCCTCGGGGAAAATTCCTTCCCGACCCCAAATATGGCGGTCAGTTAAACCCTAAGCACGTGGACAGGCCTCATCAGCCCATTACCCAAGAAACAATTCTCTGTAATAACTCAGAACCCACCCCATGTACTCTCCCATGTGCAATGGTCTACACTACTTCTGTCTGTCAGGTGACTACCCTGCAAAAGGATTGAGCGTAGCTTAAGATTCAGCCTCTTTCCAGAGTAAAAATGATCTGCCAGGCTGCAATGTGCACTTTGTTTTCCCAGAACCCTGTTTCAAACTAGTCTTTTCTGAACCCAGCTATCTATCTTCTTTTGGAACCCAGCTTTTTCTCACAGTTACATGACTTTTGTCCTCAAGGAAGACATAGCTCTTGTGACTCTTGCCTACATATGACGCAGGTGCACAGTAATTTCTGCAATATGGAAAACGTCCTCTTTTTTTTTCACTGTCTACTTAACAACCCAGTTGTAGTCAGGGGTGTTGCTGCCCCCCCCCAAACATTTGGGGCACACAGGCCCGATCCCCTGCAGCGTCCTCCCCCACCCCATGCGCATCCCTGGGCCCGATCCAACCGCATCACCAACCACCCCAACTCCTGAGGCTGCCCCGCCCATCAGCAGCACTTACCTGCTCTGGAGGGGGACTGGAGCCTCCAGACACAGCGGGTGGAGCCAGCTGTTTACATTTCCCACCCTAGGCTGTGCGCCTGGGAGTGGAGCAGGGCGGGAAATTTAAAATGGCCCCACCGGCTCTGGCTGCTCAGCAGGACTTGGGGCACTGCTGGACACATTCGGGGCATGTGCCCCCCGTGCCCTACAGTAGCAACGCCCCTGCTTGAAGTGTAGCTACTGTGCTGGGAGTTTTGTTCAAGGCTACTTTGTTCCAGCCTTGCACGCTAGCAAAGTAATGATCGTGTAAAAAGCCCAGATGCATCCAGTTGTCATGCAGGTAACCGTATCCCTCATCTATGGCAGGATCGCTCACTCATTGGGCAAGGGGGGGGAGGTATTTCCCAAGCACACTCTGTCCTGGGCTTTTCCTGAATGAACTCTGCTTATCTTGCAGTGGTTCCTCCTATCGCTCAGAGACGCCACTTGACCCATGTACCCTGTCTGAAGGCTCTTGCTTTACACACAGCGCAGGGACTGGATAAAGTGGGTGAGTGTGTTTCAATTCCTATTGTCTCCAGGCACAAAAAGGACTGTCAGTCACTTACAGGGAGGATTTAAAACCACAAACCTGGACACTGGACACACTCAGACTCTGGTCTGCTGCATTGCTGGTGGTCATTAATCTTCAGGGTGCAAAATGTGCCAGTCTGCCACCAAACAAAGGCCAGAGACGTCTCTGCCGCTTAACCATTAACCATGCCATTGCTGGTTGAACTACCCAGCCACTGCGTTTAGCTGTTGCAGCAGGCATGGAGCTGTCACGGGCCTGATGATTTTATTCACTGGCAACATGGCTTCAAGTTCAGACGCTGGGCACTCGATCAGGGGCTCTTCTGCTGACTGCCATAAGGGAGATGCTTGCTCTTGTCCCCTAAAATGTGTGTATGCATGGACAGGCGAGAGGCAGCCTGCAGGCGAAAGTGGAGTTAAATTCCTGCAGTGCGGCCAGTGCAAGCTTGCGTGTTGTGTATAAAGCGTGATCCAGCAGCTGCAAAGGCAGTTGGCATTTATTGCCTTATTAAACTCTTTGATTGATGATCCTTGTGTCTTACAATGTCATCTGGCATTAGAGAGGAGTAAGCCAAACAGAATAGAAAACATGCCCACCAACTTCCCCTTCGTCAGTGAGACTGTGCTAACGTTCCTGGAAGCTTCCAGTGATGGTAGGAGTTTGCAAGTTGATTCTTGGATAGTGGCTTGCAATTAGACAGGCTTGTCTACAGCCTTCAGGACCCAGGTTCCCACTGTTCGGACAATACAGAGGCAGGGACATGCTCCCCTCTGCCACTTCTGCTATTTGAAGGTTTAGCTTAGATTGTGGCCCTTTGCGTGCCTTTCTAAATGTTGTGTTGATAGCAACCACGTTTATGAACGTCCTCTCCCAGGCGTGTTGAAATGGGGCCAGTAGTTAGTGCTTTGCCAGCTGAGAGTTACACTTTCTCCAGAGACGGTACAGAAACGGGTTTGATAAGGGGTACCACTTATCACTGCAGGGCCCTGGCTCAGTTAGCACCTGGAGTGAGTGTGGTGCTGGGACAGTGCCATAGATTAGTGTAGTGCTGTATACAGCTAGGATGGACTGGCCGGTCCTGCGGCACAAAAGGGAGCTCTGATTACCAATCATGGCATGAGCCTTCTGTGGTTTTAGGGAAGCAGCTTACAGCATTTTCTCTACTCTAGTTAGGGGTTCCCAGAGCCTGCCTGAACCTCAGCTGTTGCCAACATGTATAACCAGCCTCTGATTTGATGGAAAGGGAATCCACTCTCAGCTGTTGTTGGGTAAAGGCCTCAGGTCACAAAATCATGCCATTGTGCTGCCAACTCAGTCCTCCGCGCTTGGCTCCCGTTTGCCTGTTTTCTGTGTGAAGAGGGAGGACAGAGCAGTGCAGCCTGACCTTTTTATAACACACTTTGCTGCTGAAACCTCCCCTGGAGATACATAACCCAGGCACGGTACCTGTTTGCGAGCAGGGCAAGAGCACAGAGCTAAGGGCAAAGCTTTCTGAGCTTCCGTCTTGGCAAAGCGAATTCTCTTTCGTCTCCAGCCACACCACTCGTCTGTTAACTATGGTTCCCGTGTGCTGCAGAGATCAGCCGCGTGGATGGAAGGAACAATCTAGGCAGAGTCTCCACTATCCTGCACACACCCCTAACCCCGCCCCACCAATAACCATACAGAAGTGCCAGAATCCTTTCTGAAGTGGCTCAGTGGCTATGCTTCACTGCCCTATGGCCCCACAGCTGCTGTCGCTGAGGGAGTGCTGCTACCCGACCAGATCCAAGCCAGCATTCCCTGCATGCACCTTCTGCAGTGAGCACTTGCTTCTGTTTAATGCCATATGCATTTAATTTAATAAAACTGAACTAGCAACCAGAGCTCTTAAAGTAACTAGCCCCAGCTCTCTGCCTTTGGGCTCCTCCATGCTCTAAGGCTGTGTCAATAATACATTTTGCCACTGAATGTTTTATTGATGATTTGACTTTTGCAGCTTTCAATGCCTGTTTCAAGGCAGCCTGATTGTTCCTAATTAAAATTTTATGCCCTGGGAAAAACCTGTGTGCTCCAGTGCAGATGATGCTGTCCTTTTCTAGGCCACAACAGAGGAGTCGGAAGGAATTAATCCTGTGCTACAGGATTTAAAAATATATTTAAAATGAAGCATGCTGCGTGCACTGGGGACTGAAGGGAAAGGAGAAAGGCTGCTCTTGTGCTTAAGGTGCTGGAATGGGAGCATGTGCTGTGTTTGGCCAGACGCACTGTGACCTCAGGCAGGCAGATGGGTGTGCGTCTTTCTCCAGCTGGGGAAACAACTTCTTTCCTCCCAGTACAGTGATCGGAAGCTGTAATGAAGGCATTCAGATACTATGTTGTTAAGCTCCACAGAAAAGCCTGTAAGTGAAATGGGTGATCTGGACCAGTTTTTTGATCACTGTGATGGAGTCCCTATGCTGTTCTAGCTGTGTGACCACGCCTGCTGCTATTTTTCTTGTTAGGATCAAGCTCTTCAGCAAAAGGCAAGATGTCCATTAACAGGTCAAGGGGTGCACTCCAGGGACCACCTCTGTAGTAACGTGTTAATAGTAAGTGAAAAACTTATGAGAGCAAATGCCTTTGTAAAGCGGAGGGAAAGCCTGTTTTTAAAAAAATCTCATCACTGGTTGCGTATGTTCAAATCTGCCATCAGTCACAAGTGAGGAGAGTTTGCCAGTTTCCTCCTGTGACTGCTTTTCTCAGGCAGAGGTTATGTAGTAGGACAAGCAGGAGATGCCCAGTGCAATTTAAGGCTGGGGTAGAAAGAGAAAAGCTGGCACCATGAGATTGTAAATTCAAGGTGCTATCTGTCCTTCTGCTAAACAAAATCCAATCCCTCCCCTGTTCATTTTGGAAAGTTCATGGCAGCCTGGGCATTTTCCCACTACTTGTAAATCAAGCAGTTAATGACGGCTTTGAGGTTAGTGCAGCTGGCTGGCACAGTAAGGGAAAGCACAGCTTCCTGGCTATGGGCTGATGGCTTCTAGAGGTCTGGTCAGCCTCAGGAAGTGGCTCAGAGCACTTGAGTTCATCAGGCAATGTAACCCAGATACAGCCACAGTCCCTCTGCCTCTCAGACTGAGGAAGGGCTCATGTTCTCCTTCAAGCAAACGGAAATGTCAACTGCAAAACAAAATTCATTCTTTACATGGACCAATAAACCTAATGTGTCTGCCAGGAAAAGAGTGATTGGACATCTCAGTAATTATTTCAGGGGAGCTGGTAGATGACATTCGTGGAAACTGGGAGTCTAAAGGTGTAGCCAGGAGTGAGGAGAAATTCTTTGTGTTTAAAATGCAGAAAAGCCTCTCAAGGGCAATACAGCAGTGCACAGGCAATCCAGGAAGTTCCTGGAGAGTGTTGAGGACAACTTCCTGGTACAAATGCTGGAGGAACCAACTAGGGGCCTTGTATCTCTAGACCTGCTGCTCACAAACAGAGAAGAATTGATCAGGGAAGTAGAAGTGAATGGCAACCTACGCAGCAGTGACCATGAGATGGTAGAGTTCAGGATCCTGATCGATGGAAGAAATGAAAGAAGGAGAACACACACCCTGGACTTCAGAAAAGCAGATTTTGGCTCCCTTAGGGAGCTGATGGGCAGGATCCCTTGGGAGGCTGATCTGAAGAGGAAAATTCCAAAGGGGTAGCCGTGTTAGTCTATTGTAGAAAGACAACAGAGTCCTGTGGCACTTTTAAAGACTAACAGATTTATTAATCGCATGAGCTTTCGTGGGAGAAAATCCCACTTCGTCAGACGCTTTGAAGATAGGAAAGTTACAGAGTGGGAGGAAATTAAATGCAGGAGAGTGTATGACATAGCATCAGTTCAGGCTGTAACAGCAAATCACAATAGGTGTTAGGATTCAAAACACTGGGGAACAGCACATAGAGGAGGGGGAGGTCAAATCACTTGTTGTAATGCGAGAAAAATCCATAGTCCCTGTTTAACCCCAAGACAACTGAGTCAAATTTGCATATAAGTTCGAGTAACTCTGTAACTTTCCTATCTTCAAAGCGTCTGACGAAGTGGGATTTTCTCCCACGAAAGCTCATGTGATAAATAAATCTGTTAGTCTTTAAAAGTGCCACAGGACTCTGTTGTCTTTCTGAAGAGGAAAGGCATTCAAGACAGCTGGCTGTATTTTAAAGAAACCCTGTTAAAGGCACAGGAAGATAACATTCCGATGTGCAGAAAGAACAGCAAATGTGGACAGCCCCCAATGTGGCTTAGCAGGGAACTCTGCAGTGAGCTGAAACATAAAAGGGAAGCTTACAAGAAGTGGAAGCTTGGACAGATGACAAGGGAGGCGTATAAAGATATTGCTCGGGGCTGCAGGGATAAAATCAGAAAGGCCAAAGGACAATTGGAGTTGCAGCGATCAAGGGATGTGAAGGATAACAGAAAGAGGTTCTATAAGTATGCCAGCAACAACAAGAGGATTAGGGGTGGTGTAGGTCCCTTACTGAATGGGGCAGGCATCCTCATGGTGGATGATGTGGAAAAGGCTGAAGTACTCAATGCTTTTTTTTACTTCAGTTTTTACAGGGAGGGCCAGCTTCCAGGCTACTACGCTGGATAACGCAGAATGGAAAAAAAGAAGAGCGGCCCTCGGTGATGGAAAGTCTGGTTAGGGAACACGTAAAGAAATTGGATGTGCACAAGTCCATGGGGCCGGATGAACTGCATCCGAGGGTGCTGAGGGAGTTGGGGGAAGTGATTGCAGAGCTGCTGACCATTATCTTTGAAAACCCGTGGCGAATGGGGGAGTTCCCAGAGGATTGGAAAAAGGCGCACATATAGTACCTATCTTCAAGAAAGGGAAGGAGGAGGATCCAGGGAATTACAGACTGGTCAGCCTCACCTCAATCCCTGAAAAAATCATGGAGCAGGTCCTCAAAGAATCCATCCTGAAACACTTGGAGGAAAATAGAGTGATCAGGAACAGTCAGCATGGATTCACCAAGGGCAAATCGTGCCTGACCAACCTTCTATGATGAGATGACTGGATTTGTGGATGCCGAAAGAGCCGTTGACGTGGTATACCTTGACTTTAGCAAGGCTTTTGATACGGTTTCCCACAGCATTCTCGTCAGCAAGTTAAGGAAATATGGGTCGGATGAGTGGACCGGACCGTAAGGTGGATAGAAAACTGGTTAGATCAACAGGCTCAGCAGGTAAGAATCAATGGCTCAATGTCTAGTCGGCAACCAGTAACGAGTGGAGTGCCCCAGGGGTCGGTCCTGGGGCCAGTTCTATTCAACATCTTCATTAATGATCTTGATGATGGGATAGACTGCATGCTTAGTAAGTTCATGGATGACACCAAGTTGGGGGGGAATGGTAGACACACTGGAGGGCAGGGACAGGATTCAGGGAGACTTAGGCAAATTGGAATACTGGGCTGAAAGAAACCTCATGAAGTTCAAGTGCAAAGTCTTGCACTTAGGACGAAAAAATCCCATGCACTGCTACAGGCTGGGGACCGATCGGCTAAGTAGCAGCGCTGTAGAAAAATACCTGGGGGTTATGGTGGACAGGAAGATGAATATGAGCCAACAGTGTGCCCTTGTTGCCAAAAAGGCCAATGGCATATTAGGCTGCGTCAGTAGGAGTATTGCCAGTAGATCGAGGGATGTGATTATTCCCCTCTATTCGGCACCGGTGAGGCCGCATCTGGAATACTGTGTCCAGTTTTGGGCTCCCCACTACAGAAAGGAGGTGGACAAATTAGAAAGAGTCCAGCGGAGGGCAACAAAAATGATTAGGGAGCTGGGGCACATGACTTACAAGAAGAGGAACTAGTCTTATTTAGTCTGAAGGAACTAGTCTTATTTAGTCTGTAGAAGAGAAGATTGAGGGGGGATTTGACAGCAACCTTCAACTACTTGAAGGGGTGCTCTAGAGAGGAGGGAGCTAGGCTGTTCTCAGTAGTAACCGAGGACAGAACAAGGAGCAATGGTTTCAAGTTACAGCTGGGGAGGTTGGATTTTAGGAAAAACTCTCTCACCAGGAGGGTGGTGAAGCATTGGAATGGATTACCTAGGGAGGTGGTGGAATCTCCGTCTTTGGAGATATTTACAGTCCGGTTAGACAAAACCCTGGCTGGGATGATTTAGTGGGAGGGGTCCTGCTTTTAGCAGGGGGTTGGACTAGATGACCTCATGAGGCCCCTTCCAGCCCTAAGATTCTATAATTGGTGTATTTCGTTATTTTGTGGCCCAACCCTGGCTTGAATTCTGTTTGTGAGGAGAGGTGCAATGATCCCCTGAGGACTGGTTACCAACAGAAGTATCACAGTTACATCTTAGCTGTATAAGGGACACCAGCGTGCCTCAAGTCTCTCATTGCTGGAGTGCTAAGGGGGCAATGCCCATGCTTTCCAGTGTGGTATAATGCATATGAGATGAATGGCATGTGCAACTCTCCACTTCATCACCAATGCCTCATGATGGTGAATGTGATCAGCTGCATTTGAAGTGGCAACAATATTAAACTTAGTCTGATGTTCTTTGGGCTGCACAGAGGGCACCCCAATGTTACACCTGCTGTTTCCTAGCCACACAAGTGGGAGGAAAGGTCAGAACAGCTGAACCCTTTGATGCCCTCATCTAAGGGAAACTCACCATGGATGTGAACTCTGTGTGCTTACTGAAAGCAGTTCTTTCTGTCCCCCCGTCCCCCCCCAGGAGTCAGGCCATGCCTGTTATATATACAGTGTTTCCCTGTGGTGGAGCTATTCTCAGAAGCCAAAAAAGAAATGGGCTTTAATAAACTCCTGTACCAAGTTCTGATATGTTTAGAGGATTATTCCAAAAGGGGGAATGATGCTGCATAACAGCTCTCTCTCTTGTGCCCTTCACCCTATAGCTTGTCTCTCTACAGCTACCTCACCCAAAGCAATTTTCATCTGAAATAATCACAAAAGGTTTCCTCTGGACAATATGGGGCCTTCTGAGAGATGCCAGAGTTATTTGGAACTAACTGGCTGGCTGTATTTGAACAGCAAGCAGCTTTTAGTGGTGTCCGGTGTGTACTGTCACCAGACCCATGTTTACTCTCCAGCAAGGACACCTGCTTGCTTTAATCAAGACAAACAAGGAATTCCATGGCACTTTTAAAGACTGACATTTATTTATCACATGAGCTTTCGTGGGAGAAAATCCCACTTCAGACACTTGAAGATGGGGAACTTACAGAACGGGAGGAAAATAAATGCAGGGAAGTGCAAGTCACAGGATCAGGCCAGACTTTTACAGCAAATCAAAGCAGTTGTTTAGATTTTAACAGTGGAGAACAGCCTATAGTGGGAGGTGAGGTCAAATCACCTGTTCTAATAAGAAAAATCCCCAGATCCCTATTTAACCCGAAAGCGAGTGTCAAATCTGCATATGAAATTCATTCAGGACACTGCATCAGAATGCCCAGGCTCCCGCTCATCTGCCCATTTCAACCACTGCATGAAGACACGAAGACTCCATGCTGCTTTCACTAACCTTCCCAGCTAGAGAGAAATACTGTAGATGGGAATTCCCAGCATAGCTCCAGCTTGCCCACTCAATAGTGCCCCCCTCTGGCTGATTCATGTCTTCCAATGGTACTGCCGCACTGAGCCTCAACTTCGTATTTTGAACCAACTTAACAGTTTCACATTCATATTTGAAAGGCAGCTATTGTGTAGGCAGAGCAGTCACGTCATTCTCTAAAAGCCAAAGACGTCATCCACTGATGTAAACAGTACCATTAGCAGCCATTATTCCAATGGATGTTCTCAGTCTGTTGACTTTTCACTTCCAGCCACACTAACAAGTCTTTTACAAACGTCTTCAGCTCCCACTACAATGGAACTAGTCTCACACTTCCATGGACAACCTTAGAAAGCAAATGCCATATTCAGACAAGCAGACTGTCAGAAAGGGCCTGCCCTGCTCATCAGTCCAGGATTACACTGATTCTTCATGCCTACCTGGCCACAAGTGATGTATTGTGTTGGACTTCACTCGGCTCACCATAGTGAAAGAATTTGATTGTTTTACCAGCTAAAAGACCACACAAACTAGTCTATCCTAACTGGCCAATGATTCACCTAATCCAGCATCAGCTCTCTGAAGTGGATGAGTAAGACTCCCATAATGCCTCTACAGATTACATCAGGATGGAAAGCTCCTGGGTGGAAATAATCACAGCCATGGGCAGAATCTCAGTCATATTGTGCTACGTGCATGATTTTTCTTCAAAGGTCAGTGAACCTGCATGCCATGCATTACACTGGAAATAAAAATAAGTGCCACCATTACTAGATGCAGGCAGTTGTGTTGTTTTTTTTCCCGCAACTCTCCATGCACCACTGGCAGATGGGAGAGTGGGAGAAATGGGTTTAAAATTGGAGATCATAAAGGAGAGGTGATTAGAAAGGGAGAACATGGATAGAAGATTCAGGATGTAAGGAACAAAGAAAGAGAGGCTACAGAGAATAATTGTCACAGCACTTTACTCCTCTCCCCACCCTAAACTATGCTACTGTGCCATGAGTTCTGTCTTTTTACTATAATAAGCAGTCATATTTAGGCATCTGTCCACTCTTCCCACAATGAAATTAAGATAATACATTTGTAGCTTGTCTTACATGCTCACCCACCAACCTTCAACACAGCACAAGTTACCAAAAATGCACATACCAAACACTTTTCTATAGTCATCTGCCTAGCTTAGAGCAGGTCCACACTGCCCGCCATTTTCAGCAAGTCAAACGGAGATATGCAAGTTACTTAAAATAACTTGGTGTCTCAGTTTGACTGCCCTCTGCCTGGCACGTCCACTGCACTGAGCCAAAGGGAGGGGCCTCCTTTCGACTCAGTGCTATTCCAGGTGCCTGGGTGGTCTTAACAGATGGGGAAGGTCAATCTGATGGCAGCAATTTTGCTGAGGGCAGTGAAGACTAGCCCCTAATTTCAGTTCTTACACCAGGCATTTGGCTTTATCTTAAAGTCGTAATTGAGATTGCTTGTAAGAGCTCATTAAATTACTCTAAACTTTGTGGTTTCCATTAGGTGAAACGAACAGAAACAACACACACATTTTCTGACTGTTTCATACACACTGCAATTATGAAATGGCTTGTTTAGCCCCCAGGCCCTGGTCTGACCCCCTATGGCCATTCATATGGTCTTAATTCCTGCAAGTAGCTTTGACGGAGTGTGTTTCTTCAGGATTCAGCATGTTATATCATGCAAGGTGTAAAAGACTACAGGAGAATGCACCTGCAGACCCCATGGGCTCTCCAAGTGATATACAAATGCTCCATTTATTGTCCCTGGATGTACAAACCATAATGGGGTGGGTTATGTTTTAGCAGCAGAGTAAAAATCATTTGAAGAATAAAGATCAGAGTGAAGGGAAGTAAAGCACATAGACATAATATTCTTCCTTATGATGAAAGTAGATAATACTCTACAAGGATAAACAGAGACAAAATAGATTCTATCTTGCTTTATGATTTTTCCAGTGGTTCTTGCTCTGTAATGGAGGAGTCTGGGAGGTTTTCTTGGTTTATGAATGAGCAAGTTTCTCTCCCAATGGACTCTTCTGACAGCAGATTTTTAAAAAAGCATTATATAAGCTCATCCTTGCACTTTTGTAAGAGTAACAGACTCCCTTTTACAATTTTTTATTCCTAACATACTAGATTTCCCCTTCATTTAGATTCAGATCTAACTGCACCTAATAAACTACACACCATGCAATTTAAAACTTGCATGTGCATTAGAAACACAAACAGGATACTTGCATTTCCTAGCAATGACTGATAAATTAAATCTAAGTCTCTCTGCCTCCTTTTCAAGGCTTTGAAATCAAAGCAAAGTAAGTATCTTCAACATTTCTGAAGGATCTTTCTGCTTAACAGGCTTCATTTCAGCATCCTCCACTGCTATAAGATACTTGCTTTTTTGACTGGACAACACATTGCACCAGTTTTCACCAAGAGCTTTTAAGCCTTTGCTTTAATTTAGCCGTGAACATTCCTGCTGCAAGTATGAATAGTTTACAGTATGTCTTTAAAATTGCTCAATTTTTAAATCGTATATAAAACTCCCATGCAAATGACACACCCAGCCCATTTAACTTGCAGTGTATTTTCTCAGAAGTGAGTGGCTATAATCCACCTACATCAAAGGGTTTTTGTGCTTTAAAGCAGAAAGGTTCTCACAGCTATTGGAAAGAGGACAGTAAAGTGAACAGTAGTAACATTTCAGCTCATTCTTGTACAGAGAGACAACTCCAGTCACCACACTCCTTCAGCGCAGCTCATACACTCCACTTTCCTACTCAAGCTGATGGACATTCTACTGCTGCTGAGAAAGTGACAGGAGAGGCAAAAAGAACTCCAGTGGCTTTAATAGTCTGTATCAGGGATACCAGAAGAACACGATTCACTTTTCAGTTGTTTGAGACAGCCTATCATGTCTCATAGCTGGATCTGCTTACGCTTTGATCATCCCAGAACCATGGATGCGTACACAATTATACTGTAGTATTTATTAACAGCTTCAGCTGACAACAGTCCAGTTTGAACATGTCATTAGAACCTTGCCCCAAAAGCAAATTTTCTCTCACCAAGAACCACACATTTCTCCATAGGGAAATACACATGGGGGGAACATTTGTTGCTTCAATGAACCAACTGACCTTACTAGAGCTGCATAGGATGTTATACAAGTAGGGGGGACTTTCAAAACATTACGAACTGGGGGGAGGGGGGGGGGAGGAGAATATGATTCTCAAGTATAGTGTTTTCACCCTTTGGTATCATGGGTAGACATGCAACTACCAAGAGGGATTCAAAATCATCATCTGCAAAGGTAATCTCATAGCCAGCAGGCATCAGCCGAGAACTTATGTTTTGACACCATAAAGCCCCCTTATGCCCAGTCCAGGGGTTTCTTTTTTCAGCCCCATGCATTTATAGGAACACACATGAAATAAGGTAGTGTCCTATTGCATAGCTGTAAGTTTCAGCTGCAGACATGTTATCTGGAGGCTTCCATACCAGAGGCAGAGCCAACTTTTGTAGTCAGATGAAGTGACAGTCATGGGGAAAGATGCAAAAGCACACGGCTTTGTCTACACTAGTGTGTTTCAAGTTTCCCCATGCTGTGCACCATCAATGCACCTCTGTGGGCAGAAACACTAGTGGAGCTAGGCTGCTGACTGGTGATGAGAAATATAGTGATCAGCATAAATGGACTCAGAAACTGACAGCCTCGCTTTGGCCAGAAAATTGTGACATCACAGATATCTATAATACAAGAGAACCCTGCTCTGCACTTCAACTGACCAGCCTCCATCCTGCCCAAGGAGCAGATAGCTAATTCTCTCTGGCCTACTCAGTTCTCAGCCTCTCTACTGAACAAGGCAACTTTGGGGAGAGGGTTATGAGTTTGTGAAGATACTTGAAGGTGTATTTGGGGGAGAGGGACCACAAACACCCTGACCCTATTTTTAACATTGTAAGATAGCCAGGCTGCTATTCCATAGTTGCAGCCACTAACAGCTGCCAAAGCTACTCTCCTTCCTTCCAGGTTATTTAGGCTAAGAGGACACAGCTGTGTTTCTGACCCAGCCAGCTGGACTTAGTTACCCTGATCACAGGACAGCAGAGGTTGACTTCCTCTCAGAAGAACAAACATGCCCACTGCAGGATGTGAAGGGAAAATGCTTAGTAAGAATGTTAGTCAGGAAGGTACAGACTAAAATTTTCTCTTTTAAAGCAGTTTCTTGCTTCACTTGATTTGTAGCTGTATGAGGAAGACCTCAATTGATGCTTCCTTGTGTAAATAGCTATATACAAACCCTAGCCTTTTTGTCCTCTAAAAGAACATCTGTTTCTTTCATGAAGAAATTATAGATTTGTCACAGGGTCTGATTGGACTGAGATGGATGGCACCAAACCCATTTCACAGAGGCCAGTCAATGGCCCTCAGAAAGTAGTATCTAATCACTACTAACCTGGGTTGGATTCATGAAGTCATCTAGAAGTAAAACAGACCCACATCACACCCTAAGAGCAAATGCTGCAGCTATTGAGTTTCCATAATGGAGCAAAACTGAAAGAGCGTTATACAAAAAGCAATTTGCTTGGTCACTTCCTCTGTCCTCTTTACTGTTGCTATTTAATGCAACCACAAATATCTGAAATTTCCTTCTCATCCCAACTTCACTTGCTTGATGCAAGCAATAACGTCCTGATTCCGCATTTGTGATATCACATGCTGTTGCTAGACAAATGAATGGAGTCACTTGTGTTTATCAGTAAGACTTCACCACAGGATCCAGGAGAGAAAACTGGCTTGGAAAGGATCACAGCTCTCGTACTAGACACAGCCAGCTAGAAGAAACTGCAAAGGCGGTAAGAAAGAAAGCTGGAAGGTGAAACTGCTTTATGCTTTACTTTTAAACAAATTAGAGTCTTTAAAGTGACTCACCAGGGCAATACTAAGCATGGTTTATTCTATTTACACACCCTTGGCAGCAGCAGTTCAATTAGTCATTGACTGGGTACCAAGATGTCACTGGCTAGGTAAAGCATTTCTTCAGCTAGGATGATTTTAACAAAACCCTAAGTCACTAGCTTTTTGGAAGGGATGGGTGAGGGGAAGGAAACAGAGGTCTCATTTTCAAAGACATACTATTGCATTTGCAGTCGTCTTAGGAAGGCTTTATAGCTGCTTCCTCTCACAGCAGTCCTAGCTCATGTCCTGATGTACACAGTTCACTGGATTCTTACTGCAGAAGGGCCCAGAAGCCTTAAGTCTTTCAGTGTTCTACCACTGATGATAATGTTAAAAAGTAAACATTCAGAGGATCTGAAAGGCACAGGTATCAAGGGAAACTCACTAGACAGACTGCAGTTATGAACTTATTTTGACAAAAGGTACTGCGCTCCCTCTCAGCCTGTGTTTTGAGGTAAAGAAACAAATTTCAAACTCTTCTGAAGATTTTGTAATAACTTGGGTCCATGAACTTGTCAGGGGCTGCTGCTGGGATGCAAACCGCTTTCTCCTACCATGTTGATAGTTAGGCACAGTCCACAGGATCCAGCATTGCCTCTTCATGGGGCAGGGCGATGGCATACAAACTGTGATGTCCGAAAAGCAGGTTAGCCGCTGTCACACGCACAGTGGTCACTCACAGCACAATGTGCGTTAGTCAGTGGCTCACCTGCTTCTGGAGGATTAACCCAGTGCAGACAGATGCACATTTCCATGCAGCCAGCAACAACCCCCCACCCCACCACAATGACCTGAAACACACAAGAAACAAACAAATCAGATCAACAGCCAGGGAGAGACAGGATACCATTATGCATTAAGATGCGAGTACTCTACTTATGACCTTTCCCAGCCTAGCATATGACATGCAACCTAGTCAGTCCTTAGAAAAGCTTTCATGCAGTGCTTGGTCATCATAACTTGCAATATGGCTACGGGTATGTTCGACTGTCCATTTAGTTTTGAGTGTGTGTGTGTCAGTAACAGCTCATGGATCCTTTAAACTGGTTCCTTTCACTGTAGCTATTTAAAACTTACTGCAACACCCACTGGAAACCCCCGGTGCCCGTCAGGACACCCATTGCAGGGCAGGCTCCACACACGTATCAAGCCATGGTCCCTGCCCCAGAGGATTTACAGTCCAAGACGATTTTTGACATGATGCAAGCATTGATTGCTATGCTGCATCAGGTCCATCCAGACCGGTATCCTGTTGGCAAAGGAGGCCAGTACCAGCTGCTTCAGAGGAAGACGCAAGAGGCCTTGCTGTCAGCAGTTATCCCAGCAAAACCCACTTTAAGCACCGGCCTGTGTAAACGGAACACCTTGCTCTGCAGGTTTCCTCCGCCTTTTTGGGGTGACCTTTTACACAGCAACCCCTGCCGTGAATTTCGGCGGCTAATAAGGCCGGTTTCCCTAATGGCCGAACTTTCTGCTGCCGGAGAGCCGTTTGGCACGGCTCAACCGAGGCCTCTCTTCGGGGCGGGCGCACCGGCCCCTTCAGCACTTGAGACTGGGAAGCGCCTCGCCCGCCCATCCCCGTCCCCGTCCGGCGGCCAAAGGGAAAGCGCAGATCGCGCGGGCTAGTCGGGTGTCCGGGCCGCTGTTCTGTGCGCGCGCTGTCCGCGGAGCTGGGGTGCGTGGGGCTGTAGTGCAGCGCTGGCACTGGACACCGCCAGGACTGCGGTGCAGGGAAACCCCGCTGGCAGGGGCTCCTGGGTACTGTGCTGCGCTGTGCAGCCGGACACCGCAACCCCCAGGTAACCCCTCGTGGGTGCGCCCCCAAATAACCATGCACCCCGCGCGTATTGCACTCCCAGACCCGCGCTCACCTCAACTTCGCAGCGCTGACGGCTCCCGTCCCTGCCTCCCCTCGGGGCCCGTGCAGCTGCAGCCCCAGCCCGGCGCCCCCAGGTCACGCACGCCCCGCACAGCTGCCAGTACCAGCCCCAGCGCGAGCCACCGGCAACTTCGCCCGGCCCAGCCCATGCCGCTGCTGTGCAACCTGCCCCCCCTCCCCTCCGCTGCTTCATGCAAATCACCCATTGTGACGCGCGCTTCCCGTCAGCCAATGGAAAGTGCGCCCGACGACCGGGGGCCACGCCCTACGCCGCGCCCTCCAATCAGCGGGCGCCTCCTTTGCACAGCGGGCTAGGCAGGTCCTCCCTTCCCCCTCCCCTGCCAGTTACAGTGCGGGGTGCGGCGCGTTCGGTTCTGCACGTCCTTAGTTCAGGGCGGAACCATTTGTACCTGTTGAACCGTCTCTCCGTCCTCTCGCCCAACTTGACCCCCTTAGTTCCCCGCAATGAACGACCCCAGCCAGGGGCCGGCTCTCAGGAAGGCGCGTGCTGAGGGGGAGGACGGAAGGCTTTGATTTAGCAGTTGCTCCCGTCCCTTACCTCCCCTCCCGCTGGGGATAGCGCAGTGGTACGGTCCGTTTGGGCTTTGCCATGAGGACAGTGTCAATGTGCACGTAGCAAGCACAGCACAAGCGGCAGGACAAGCCACTGGTGGCGCGCGGGGCTGGCTGATATCGTGGCCGCCCCGCCGCGCGCCACTAGGGGTCCCTGCTGCGGCTGTGCAAATTCTCTGCCGGCTGGAGGGCAGCGGCGTCCGTAGACTAAGCGCTGCACACTCCGTGGCAGATCCAGCCTTCTGCTCCTGTGCGGGTGGTGTTTCCTGTGCCTGGCGGGTGTTGAGCGTGCTAATGAATAAGGGTAACCTGCGATCACCTTCGCGACACTCATTCTTCTGTGTGGAGTGGCTGCGGGGAAGGTTGAAGAGTGCAAAATTAGTGCATCTGTTGAGCGCCGTTCTAGTTCCTCCAAGCGTATATAGTTTCCTGTGCAATTTGAAAGTTACGTAAAGTGCAATGCTCAAGTAATATGCCCGGGGAGACCATACAATGTAGCGCGTTTGCACTGCGCACCGGAGCTCATTACATGCATTGTACCAAATACCCCCCTGCACACACTATGCTATGAAACCTGTGCAGGTGTGGCTGGGGGCGGGGGACCGGCGCTTATGATGTATGTTGGGGAGCGGGGAGCAGGTAGAATTTGTACAGCGCTGATAATATGCGGGATTTTCAAACCCCTGATCATCTGATAGGGTTTTTTTTGTGACTATACTGTATGGATGCACTGTGTCCCCTGGCTTGTAAAAATCCTTGCCTGGTGTCTGTAGTCCCTCTGTCTGCTCATAACACTAGGTGTATTGGTGCTGCTCAGCAACGTGCAGATAATGTGGTGATGGGGAAATTGTACAGTACATGTAGTTGTGTACTGTGTGAGGCTACTGGCGAGCACAGCTGACTCATTGCAGGGGATTTATTTATATTTTAAGGGTTTTAATGTGGCCAAAGAAGTTAGCATTTCCCCCTCAAAATATGATGGGCAAATAAGGCAATCTTTTAAAGATTTGAAAGGGGCAGATATATTCTCTAACCTTTGGGCTTTTGAAGTTTTGGGATGCAATTTGTGTGTGTGTGTGTGTGTATGTAAATTTGCTGGGGTGGAGTCTATTCAGAAACCTGTTTTAAATCTAAATTATTTGCCAGAAAATGCTGTCCTCTCAACAAATTGTAGCCCTTTGCACTTACATAGTATCTTTCACTTGAGAATCTCAAGAGTACTTTGCAAGAGTTAAGTAAACCTCACAACACTCCTGTGAAGAAAATTCTACTAAATTAGGTTTATTTTATGGACAAATGAATTAAGTCCCAAAGAATACCTTATTTAAAGGTGCACAATGAGTCAGTGGTAGATTAGAGCGTGGCACACAGCTTCAGAATCCTGACTCTCATCCACCGTTTTCTGACTGATAAACAAATCTGTTAGTCTTTAAAAGTGCCACAGGACTGTGTTGTTTTTCTGCAATATACTAACACAGCTCCCCCTTTGGAACTTGAAACCACACACTTTCCATAAACTGTATTAATTACACTGAATAAATTGGAAACACTGATACGATGCAGAAGTTCTTTGCTCATTTCATTTTCTTTTGAGTGTCCTGATGAGGTGAAATCACAACCAGCCTGCAGTTTTTGGAACAACTAGCAAAGCTAAGTAGTGGTCGTCAGGATCAAAATAAAGCACTGTATACATGGGCTTGTATTCTGCAGAGCATGTGTCTGTAGTACTAATGAAGGAGTCTGCACTCTGTTCCATTTTACACAGAGTAGGTTTGACCAGTAGAGTCCTGTAAAGTTGCCAGTGCAGTCCTCAGCTGGGAAAAGTTTGGGCAGTCCCTGCGAAGTTGGTGAGAAATTCATTAAATGTACGAAAATGGCCACCCACCAAAACTTCAGTTTTGAAATTATATTAAGTCTCATAAATGTCTGTTTATAATAACACAATTGTCTGTCTTAGAATCAGCTATACCATTTTTTAAATTTTTATTTTTTATTTCTATGGTTATATTTTGCATTGGAGTATCCTATTCAGCATTTGTTACTCAAGCAAAATTCCCATTGGCCCTGATTCAGCTCTCATTTACACTAGTGTTCATCCAGAGTAATGCCATTTAAGCCAATGGAGTTATGTTGGTGCAAAAGCATTGTGCGATCAGGATCATGCTCATGGACTTCACTGAGAATTTTGCAGAAAATGTAAAGAGCCTCCTGCATAGGTCATCGGCAACATTTGAAAACAAAACCTTTACCGTCTTCTACCACTTGAGCAACTCTATTAGCTGGTAGCAGATTGCTATCCTTTAAATCAGTCATTAAAGGGGATCAAGGCACACACTTTGCCAGAATGTTTCAAAAACATTCACTGTCAGTACATACACCACCACTGAAATGCAGACAACTTTATGGTCAAAGACAACAATTATCCACTAATCCCAACACACTGCACATAACCCAACAGAGAGGGGAGGATCATGTGGTCTGAGGACACTTGGATGATCCCCTTTCCTTACAAAGAGTGCCATGGGTCTTCACAGACAGGCATCTGTTTAGGATGCATGAGAAAGGCTTTTACACAGTAAGCTGTACAGAGCCAACTTTATTTTCACTGGCAAGACAAAGGGCTGAGACAACACTGATGAGAATTGGAGCTGGGGCACTTGGGATTTCAAACCTGATATTTAGATCACATCACTGGTTGTCTTTGCTAATGTTTGCCCCAGAGCTAAATGATGTGAACTCTCAGAATGGGGTTTCTGAGCGGAATGTGGTTGCAGTTCTAATTATCACAGTGCCTAGTTGTGCGTGACACAGTGTGGAGAGCAGACCTTGGAGTAGGTTCAGATTTACAGTGTGAAGACAATAGGTGGTTTTTAGTCAGAAGCCAAAGTACACTTCCTCACTGTGTAACACTAATGATACCATATGCTGTAACGCAGAAAGCCAGTGCTAGCCAGCCCATGACCTTTGAAAGAGGTGGTGCCCACCCACTATGCTACACAGCAATGCCGTTTTCTTTTTAACTATTCATTTAGGGAGTTTTAACAAAATTACTACACCTCACCATGCAAATATCAGTATTGAAACAATCGCTACAAGAGTTAGCTTTTGTTTACCGAGACATTCTACAAAAATACAGTCATCAGAGCTTTCTATTTAACAGGGTGTTACCATATTACAGGGGGAAAAAAGCATCATTACATCACCTAGGTCATATCTAGTGATTTTATTAATAGCAATGACATTTTCTAAGCCATGGTCCTCTGATGTGTAGCCAGTTTGGACGATAGAATGAGGCATGTGTTTTTCAGTGTGACAGCACAGATAATGGCAATCTTTGGTATTGTCCAAGGATCAGCCATCGGTTATTCAGGACCTTGGGAACAGTCAGATGTATGGAACTGAGGAGTCTGCACAAGGACGTAATTGTAGTCAGAATGGAATATGGAATACTGGGGTCCAGACAGGCACTTGTCACAGGGAGGGCTTGATGGCTAAGTCTGTATGGGGAACTCAGTTTCTCTCCTCAGATACATTTAATTGCATCTTATGGGGAACTGGCACCTGTCCATCAGTCCTGCTGTCTGCAGCAGCATGCCAAAACATTGCTGATAACCACTGACCTGGCCTGTGCTTGACTATGAATGCCCCAGAGTGCACTACACTAAAAGGGAATCTGTAGAACTGATAGCACTTCAAAGAACAGAGAATGCTGAAGAGCTGTGCTCACTGGTGCCTCTTTGGTCTGCGGGCTCTGAGTTGAGAGGCCATAGTGGACCCAGAAAGCAGGGAAGGATAAGGTGCTTTATTCAGTTACTTTCGAGAACACAAACTTGTCTCTTTCCAGCCATTTGCTTTTGACATGTTTTTGGCAGTTGCGAACTATCACATGATTCCATGGTAACTGGCTGACATAAGATTCCTTTTAGATTCCAACACCAGGCTAAATTCAATTATGGATACAAACAAGTGCAATCTTCTTAGTGGGAGTGACACCTGCTTACGCTAGAGACTACCTCTGGGTTTGGTCCTGTGATTGCACACTCTGTAGTAGATTCTCCATCCCACTTGAGCACGATGGACATGTAGCCTAGAGAAAGGCTGCTGATTCCTGATCTGCAATCACCCAGCCCCGCACAGGGCCTTATTAAGGCAGGGCTTTAGGAGCTGCAGCCTTGGGCCCTGGTCTAAAGGAGGGCCCCACCAAAATCCAGCCCTGGGTGAGCCACCATAGGTCTGCCCACCCTGCCCCTGCTCGGGAGTGGGGCAGGAGCACTGTGATCTCTGACCCAAGGGACCCCTGGTGGCTGGTTGGGTCCCAGACCCCCCCCCCCACAGCACCACCAGGCCACAGACCCCACCCCACTGCAGCACCACCATGCCACGGGCCCCCTGCAGTGCTGACCTGGGGGCCCACCTCAGCCCTGGACCCATCCACCCCCCAGCACTGGGTGGGAGGGGTGGGGCCTTGGGCCTGAGACCCAAAGTAAGTTTCAGGCCCCCTACCGTCTCTGTGCCCCTCACCTTGAACCTGGGACAGTCCTGACAGCTTTCCACTGTCAAAGAGCTCCCTAGCACAGTGTGGATTCTCCACTAGCCCTCGAAGTAGCTTTCTCTCGAAGTAGCTTTAAAATTTAAGGCCACATTGCGCTATGGACCAGAGAATCTGATCCTGATATATATGTGCATTCAGAAATGAAGGCTAAAGCAATGAAGGATTTGTCTCTTTGTTTTCCTGCCTGAATCTGGCCTGGGTGATCTTGTAAACATGGGAGAAGAGGAACGGAGGAGAATCATGTGAAAGCCAGTTTGCTGTGTTCCCTGCTCATGACTTGAGTTCTATCTGATAGTAACAACCTCAGTGTTGGAGTTCTTACCTAGAGCCCTCCAGCTTTCTACAATTCTTTTCGCCCACCGGCTGTATTTGACTAGTGCTCCAAATCCTGTTCCTGTGAGTCAAGATGGACCAGTAGATTCTCTGACATTGATGTTAGTTTAACTTTCAAGACACACTTCCTACCTTCTGTGCTGTGACAGATCTAAGGTTTTCTCATGTGAAAATATCCTTTCAAACTGTCATTTTTATTTATTAATTTATATGTAGCAGTGCCCCACACTCAAATCAGGGATCAAGGCTCCATTGTACTAGACTCATAGACTCATAGACTTTAAGGTCAGAAGGGACCAGTACGATCATCTAGTCTGACCTCCTGCAAAATGCAGGCCTCAAGACCTCATCCACCCACTCCTGCACTGTACACACATTAAATCCTATTAAATCTGAATGCAAACCTTAGGTGAAAAGCAAAGGAGTGTGTGTTTTCAAAGCAGCTTTCAGTTGCCTGACTCACACTGTCAATACAGTAGGTGTTGCACATGGCTTAATCTCTGTCTCATATAGAAAACATATAGTGCAAAGCAGGGGCTGAAACCAAGACGTCACACAGCAATATGCAAAACAGCAGTGTCCATGAGCAAATAGCTCTGTTTCTTATACTAGAACATGGAAGAGGTGTGATCTTAAATCCAGTTTTGTACCCACTGAGATCAACAGAAAGACCCACACTGACTCTAAAGGAGGCAACATCTAGCTCTTAATTTCTGGGATTAATTTTTACTACTGACACTCTTGGGTATGTCTACACTGGAGGCTCTGTTAAATCGACTTAAGCTTGACCTTGTTAAGGCGACTTAGAGAGTCCACACTGAACACTCCTGTCGACTGCCTGCGTCCACACTGGCAGGTGCTAGGTCAACAGAAGAGTGGTGCATTGTGGGTGGCCCTGGGAGGGGGCTTGGAGGCCAATTAGGTCAACAAGGGCTTTCCCCATCTACATTGATTTAAGTCGACTTAATAAGGTCTTAAGCGTTAAGTCAACCATAAGAGATGGTGTTATTAAGTCAACTTAAGGAAGCGCTTAAGATGACTTAATAAAAGCCCAATGTGGACGCAGTAGTCTATAGGTCGACATAACCTTCCTTAAGTTGACCTAAGGCTCCAGTGTAGATGTACCCCTTGTGTGTTAGTGGAATAGTACCTGCTTACCCCCCTTGATGAATTTGGGTCTTTGTCCCCAGCTGAGTTTCAAATCACACTGAAACCAACAATTTGCAGAAGATGAAATCTGTTTTTAAAGACAGTCACATTTTGGAATGATGGCAGGTGCCGTCTCTTGTGTATTATAGGACAGGAATTAGCATGGCTCTTTCTCTTTGCTAAAGCCACTCCAAATCAGAAATTAGTATCAGAACTGACATAAACAAAGAAAAACAAAAATATTTTACTAATTCTTTTAGTAAAAAGAGAGCAAGATCAGACTTTTCCCTGTAATTAAAAATTGTTCTCTCAGGGGGCCACGAATGCTGTTTTGTATCAAAACTGTGCAATTCCAATCTTAACAATGTTTAATTCATATTTTCATAATGAAGGTCTTGTTTTTCTTTTAAAGTGCATAGTGGTTAGTTGCTGGCTGTTGATTTAAGGTAGCTCGCCAGCCCCCTTTTGCTTCATCTCTTTGTCAGCTCTGTAAAAAAAACTACAGAATACACTGGCACATTCACTTAGCAATGTCTGTATCATCAGGACTTCTGTTTCCCTCTTCTTTGGCTTCTGACAAGGTGCCAGACTAATGCTGGGACTGGAACATGCATGATTCTTGGTCGTGTGTATGCACGTGTGTGTAATTGCTCTGTAGATTTCGCAGATCCAGGAGCAGTCTTAGGTTTTCCAGGGTCCTGGGCAAAAGTTAAGTATGAGGCTCCCCCACACCTTGACTCCCCCCTCCCCTGTGTGCCTTGCCGGGCCACTCCACCAGCCCCCCAGTCCTCCACCGGACCCTCGGCTCTGCCGCTGGCTCCCAGTCCTGCCGCTACAGCCCCTAGCCCTTCCCCCAGCCCCAGCAGGGCCTCTGCTGGGCCCCCGCTGCCCCCTGCCCTGCCCCCCTCGCTGGCCTTGCCAGGGCCACTATCATCTCCATGGCCTCACTGGGGTCCCTGATGGCTTTCTAGCCCCACTGCCAGCCCTAAAATAGCCGCAGCACGGGGCCTTGACCTCCCCATGGGGTCATGGGCAACTGCCCACACTGCCACCCCCGCTAAGACCACCTATGCCCAGATCCTTTTGTTTTTTACTTCCTTTTTTATTTAAATAGCTAGGACAGTTTTCTTGACTGTCTCATGGGTAATAGGGGTTCAGTTCCCCTTTCCAAAGGACTGTTAAGATTTAAAGGTAGGCAGAAGAGTGTAGAGGATGAAATAATACAGAAAGAATTATTTTCTCTCTACATGTGTGATCTCCCTACCAGGTGATCCAAACATCCGAGTTGAGATCAGCTGTGTAGATTTGAGAGGGAAGAACTCTCAAATTTTTAACCAGAGACTAACCCGGCTGCTTTAAAAAGATATTTAAAAATCTCTAAATATTCTAATATACAATATTATGTATTTATTTATTAATTTTACTTCTAGTGAGTTATTTTATGTTAATTTCACTTTCCCTTCTGGAACATGTCTCTGTGAATCCATTACAATAAAGGCAGAATCCCCAACTACAATGGCTGCTCATACAGTTTTTATCAGGATAAATAATCTCAGCAAAAGATTCAGGCTAACATGTCACGGTGCATAATTATCACTTGTCCATGCTAGTTAGCTAGGTTAAAAAATCTCTCTGGCAAAACACTCTGGAGATGGAAGGGGCAACCATTGACTCAAACATCTCAGCTCCTTGGACAAGAAAATCTGAGGGAGAATGAGAAAGAGGGATAAAACCATAAAAAAAAAACCAAATATAGAGCCATGTGATGTGCAAATTACTCTTGTTTCATTTATTTAGTTCCGTAGGTAGTAGGCGTCAATCCTGTAAATAAAGAAAGAGCCTGCTGGCTAAGGTGGCATCCAATAACACAGTCTATAGCACAAACACAAATTAAACAGAGCTGCTACTACCTTGCTGGTTTGTGTCCCTGTGTATCTGCTAAGACAGTGACATTACTGTGTGGCCACACAGTGGTAAGTTTGTTGTGGAGATTCAGGGATATGGCTGGAATTGGGATGGGGCAGCTGGGCTGGTGCGTCTTGTAGAGTCATGACATGCCACCAACCATGTCACAACCCGCAAAAGGTTAAGAATCACTGGCTATGTCTACACTAGGAAAAGTTAGGTCGACTTTGTTAAGTTGACTTAATAAGGTTGACTTTAAGTCGACTTAAAATTGACCTTATTAAGTCGACTTAACAAAGTGGTGTCCATGAATCATAGAACCATAGGGATGGAAGGGACCTCACGAGGTCATCTAGTCCAACCCCCTGCTAAAAAGCAGGACCACTCCCACTAAATCATCCCAGCCAGGGTTTTGTCCATGGGTGAGGACTTAGTCCACTTTGTTAAGCCGACTTAATAAAGTGGACTTAAACGTCCACACCATGCTTAGGTTGACCTAAAGCAGGGTTAGGTTGACCTAAGGAGGGTTAGGTTGAACTAACCTGCTGGTCTTACTAAGTTGACCTAAGCTTTCATTAGGTCGATTTAAGGATTTCTTAAGTTGACCTAACGAAAGCCTGGTGTGGACAGGGACTAAGTTAGGTCGACTTAAGCCTCCTTAAGTCGACCTAACTTGCAAGTGTAGACATAGCCTCTGTGCTAGAAAATAAGAATGAAGCTACTGGCCATTTTTATTAGTAAATGACAGATAATTGGGGGAGGAGAGGGAGAAAATAATCTCAAATTCCAAAGCAAAACAAGAAACAAGATGTCTGACAAAGGAGTTACAGTCCAGCAAACTCAAAGTTGCTCCGAGTGAGACCTCATAGGCTGATGGTGAACTCCTTGCTGCAAAAGATCTAACTAGATGACACAAGCAGTTCCTTCCAAGCCAATCATCTATACATAGGAATACTGACATTTTCCGTTCAAAACGAAATTTCCTAATCCAATGTCAGGGATTTTGTGTACAGGAGGGTGGTTATTTATTGTATGGGGTTAGTGAAAGATGCCTGAGTGAAGTCCTCCGCTTATCCACTGACAGAGCAAATTTCCCCAACACAGCCTATCCTTGTGCCTTATCCCTTTTTTTGAGGCAGGAGAGGGTCACTTCTAGGGAATCAGAGGGAAATTCTGTTTGGCCTTCCTGGTGAGTCTGCTGACAGGGCTGGCTCTACACAAAGGGGGGTTTTGTGTTGTGTTATGGATCCCTGCAGGCCTGATGATCTAAAACTCTCTGAAGCCAATGGGTGTCTTTTCAGTAGTCTTTGAGCAAAGGCTTGGCACAAGAATTGACACCACCAAACTCCTTTCACGCTGGACATCAACTGTCAGATGATAAAAACTTCTAACCTGGCAACCTAGAAACTCTGTATCCTATGACCAGCTCCTTTCTCCCTTCTATAGCCAGCTCTTTGTACACAGACAGTGGAACAGAGCCACCATAGGAGCTTAAGCCCAGCTCCGCACAGCTATGCAGGCTCCTAACTTGCATTGATTGCAATGCAAGCCAGGCACCTCAATACCTTTGTGGATCTGGGCCTTAGGAAAAGGGACTGCAGCCCCATGCAAGCCTCATCTGCACTAGAGAATCATATTGTGCAATTTGCATCAGCGAAGGCTGCAATGCATCCACGTTTGCAATCTAGTTTTGGGCATGCCAGCTGAGCTTGTTCAGATCCAGAACATCCTCCATCTGCTTTCTGGCCTGTAGCACTTATCCCACAATGTCTAAACTTTACTATAAGGTATCAAACGTATGTCTGCATCTGCTGTGTGCTTGTTTAATTGTTCCAGTAACTGCTCTGAAATCTTTTGTCCTACATGCGGCTCTGAACCTCGCCTCCTGTTGGTCAGAGGCCAGACACTCACTGCATCAAGGCAGGTCCTAGGAAAGGTCACCAGTCTTTTCTCGAATCACTGCCTGCATGAAATCCAGGCCTGGAAGAGGCAAGAAGTGTGGTATTACTTTTTAGTCTCTTCTATAATTGTATTTCTCGTTGTGTTCCTGATCAATTATTTTTTAGAGAGGGAAGAGGGTTTGTACCTGAATGGATGACCCTTAAAATTATCTGGCAAGATAAAATATTTCAGTCTGATAACTTGCCAGCAGGAATTTTCATTGTGCCTAGTTCCTAGTCTGTGGATGTATGGAAACAGCTGTGTTCTCTCCTCCGGCTCTGAGTATTAATAGCACTGGGGTTCTCCCTTCTTTAACTGGGATTCGTAGTCATGAAATCTTCAAGAGTGAGTTCTGCAGAGCCGGGATCCCTGTGGATAACATACATTAGAAGGATAAACTGGTGGGGAGGAGGGATATATTTTATTGGACCAACTTCTATTGGTGAATATAGCAAGCTTTTGAGCCACACAGACCCCTTCATCGAGTCTGGGAAAGGCACTCCCGGTGCAGCAGCAAAAGGCAAGGTGGAACAAAATACATTTTATTGTAAAGCTGGAAGTATCTTTCCCAGGCCTCAAGGGCTCTGTGTGGCTCGAGACCTTGTCACACTCACAAACAGAAGTTAGTCCAATAAAAGATGTTGCCTCACCCATCTCGTCTCCCTTATATCCTGGGACCTCCAGGGCTACTGCTACACAGCAGATAACATACTGTACGTTATCAGCTCCCTCTAATCAGATGGAATCCTGTGTCACTTTTAAAGACTAACAAATATATTTATTGCATGAGCTTTTGTGGGAGAAAATCCCAGCGAAGTGGGATTTTTCTCCCACAAAAGCTCATGCGATAAATAAATTTGTTAGTCTTTCAAAGTGAGTCCTTGTCTGTTTTGCTGAACTAGACTAACAGGCCTGCCCCTTTGGATCTAATCAGATGGGAATGTTCTTAATGAATATAGCAGAGACCTCTAGTGGTGGAACTTGTGTATTGTCTCCTTTAGCTTACCCTCAAATGTGTATTTTAGGACTCGTTAAGGCCAGAGTTTGCAAAAAGTCTCAGCACTCTTCACAATTGCATCTACAATTTCAAGAGCTCAGAATGTTTGCTGTTCCACTATTTTAGAAATCTGGCCATAATGTCACCATGGGAGCAGCTGTGATGTTGGTGCTCAGCACTGCTGAAAAAAAAAAATCCCTCTGTCATTCTAGTATTACCAACCCCAAGCATTCAAAAATAGATTGGCTTCAAAATCATGAGAGTTTTATTTAAAATAATACATTTTGAGGGGAGGGTCTGGGTTTTTCTTTGCCTTCTGGTTTCTGAGCCTTTAGTGTGCATTTGCTTAATCTCTTTAAGTGTTTCTCATCCAGTCTATAGATTCCAGCAGCTGGGCTTTTAGAAAAATACCACGTATCCCAAGAATTGTGATAAAAATCACAAAAGCTGGCAACTCTTCAATCCTCTTCCTCAATTAAAACATTCCAGCAGATGAAATTCTGGCAATAAGAAGGTAATGTGATGCCAACAGAGCCAGCATTTCACCCTAGATGCCTCCTAATTTGCAACTTCTGTAGTTATGTCAGGATTTTGCTTTTAAATTCTTCCTCCCATTTTCACATGCTCATTATTCTGAAAAATGTTGGAGTTGACACATTCCATGCTTGGTGTAGGTTAGAGTCTGACGATGATTTTGACAGGTTGAAGAAAATCTCTTGACCTATTTGAATTACTGGATAGTGAATATAGATAAATAGCTAAAACACATCAGTTTTTCTTCTCTCCAATAACTCAACTGTCTGAACTCCACCAGTCTCTGTGGCCTTGTCTGCACTAGGGAAAAAAGCTTATTCTTAATTTGAATTAGATAGCTCAAGATAAAATGTTAGTGATAAGGCAATTAGTAATTTTCAACTGAGGTTGGAGGTCAAGGTGACTTTAGGCTCCTCCATAGTCTTTAACTTGACTAAGGATTTCAGGGATTGGTTACAGGCCTGATCTCATTCAATATTTTTTTTTATCAACAATCTGTAAATAAATACAAAATCACTGCTGAAAAAATTTGCAGTTGATACAGCAATTGGCAGAATGGTCAATAGTGATGAGGAGACAGTAGTCATATGGAATGATTGGGATCGCTAGGTAACTTAAGCCCATTCATATAAAATATGTTTTAATACAGCCAAATATACGTAATAGGAACAAGGATTGCAGGCTATACCTACTGAATGGATTCTAGAAAGCAGTGACTCTGAAAAGGTTTTATAGGTCATAATGGACAAAAAGCTTAATGTGAGCTCCCCCTTGACGCTGTCACAAAAAGAGAAAATGTGATCCTTGGATGTATAGATGGTGAGTAAGAACAGGGAGGTGGTTTTATCTCTGTATACAGTATTGGTGAGACTTAATACAGGAATGCGGCATACATATTTTAAAAAAGATGTTGAAAAATTGGAGAGAATACAGAAGGGAGCTACAAAAATGATTGAGGGCTGAAGAAAATGACAAAGCAAGAAACTTAGAGAGCTCAGTCTTTTATTGAAAAGAACTCTTAAGTGATAGGTGACTTGAGTGTACATTATATGAGTACCTTCAAGGGAAACAAGAGTGGGTACTAAAGGACTCTTTAATCTAGCAAAGAAAAGAATAAGAACCGGTGCCTGGAGGCTGAAGCCAGACAAATTAAACTTATAAATAATAGAAATTAGAAATTTCTTTTCTTAAGTGAGGGTGATTAGCCCCTGGAACACACTACCAAGAAAATAATGGATTCTCCATCCCCGGATCCTTTGATCTTCAGCTCAGTACTGGAAAAAGGAGTTCTGTGGCACTTTTAAAGATAAACACATTTATTTATTCCATAAGCTTTCATGGGTGTAATCCTACTTTGTCAGATTCACGAAATGGAAAATGTGGCATGTTAGCTGCAAATATATACATACAGAGAAGGGTGGGTCTCAAGGTAAATTAAAACATTCACAGGGATAGACTGCTAGCCTATCTCTTCAGAGTAAACAAGATTAGTTTTGATTCAAACGGTGTGTAAGAGGGAAAGTCATAGTTGTAATGAGAGCTGAGAAGGGTGACAGAAGGGAAATCCTCTTTTGTAATGCCAAGCCATTCAAGAGTTCTATTCAAATTCACTCTGAAGGTATCTAGTTTGCATATTAATTCCAATTCTGCAGTTTCATGTTCTAATTTGTTTTTGAAGGTTTTTTTTGCTGAAGTACTGTGACTAGCATGTTTTCTACAGAATGTCCAGATAGGTTGAAATGTTCCCCTATTAGACTTCTACATAGATTGTTTCTGCCACAGTGCAAAGGCTGAAATCATGGACAAACATCATCCCTTACACCATAACTTCAGCCATGCAGAACGCAATGCCATCCACAGCCTCTGAAACAACTCTGACATCACATCATTAAGAAGACTGACAAAGTCGGTGCTATCGTCATCATGAATAATTCAGATTATGATCAAGAGGTTTATAGACAACTCTCCAACACAAAGTTCTACAAACGACTTCTCTCAGACCCCACTGAGGAATACCAAAAGGAATTACACCACCTACTTAGGGTGCAAAGCAGCACAAATCAAAACAGACACACCCCCAGAACTCTGACCAGGGATATTCTATCTATTACTGAAAATCCATACACCTGGAAATCCAGGACACCCCATCATCTCAGGCATTGGCACTCTTACAGTGAGCTTATCTGGCAATGTGGACTGTCTCCTCAAACACTATGCTATTGACACTCCTAGCTATCTTCAAGACACCATGGACTTCCTGAGAAAAATTCAATCCATTGGCGACCTTCCAGAAAACACCACTCTGGCCACTATGAATGGAGAAGCTCTTTACATCAGCATCCCACCCAAAGGCTATGTCTACACTTAGTGATTTAGGTCGACTTAAATAAGTCGACTTTAAGTCGACATTATTAAGTCGACTTAGAAAGTCCACACGGGATTCCTAAGTCGACTTAAGGTGGGCCATACTAAGTCGACTTAGAGAGTCTACACTAGACTCTGTAAGTCGACTAGTTAGGTCTAGGGGGAGGCGAGGCTCCTTTGGAGCCTCGGCTCCCCAGGCTAGGAAGGCTTGTCCTGGGGAGAGCCAGCCCCACATGGGGCTGGCTCTCCCCAGGCAGCAAGCCCCGGAGTGGTCCGGGGGGGCGGGGGGCGGGGGGCTCCCGTCGGCCCCGGACCACTCGGCTCCCTTCTGATCGGGACTTCTCAGGTCCCAGGTAGAAGGGAACCCTCCTAGCCGAGACTGCTCCAGAGGCTTCCCAGGAGCTGGATCACCGGCAATTGCTGGCACGACTGTCCTCCAGCTCCCAGGAAGCCTCCGGAGGCTTCCCGGGAGCTGGAGCATGGTCCCAGCTAGGAGGGAGCGCGGGGCTCCCTCCTAGCCGGGACCCGAGTGCTCCTGGCCAAAGGGAGACCCGCGCTCCCTCCTAGCCAGGACCGAGCGGTCCTGGCAAGAAGGGAGCCGGGAGATCTGCCTGCCCTTCCTCGGCCCGCCCTTCCTTGGTGCGCCAGCTGGCTCTGCCAAGACGAGCCAGGAGCGGCTTCTTGGTCCTGGCAGAGCCAGCTGGTGCACAGCTGGCTCTGCCAGGACTGAGAAGAGGCTAGTGGGTTCTTGGTCCCGGCACAGCCAGCTGGCACATGGCTGGCTCTGCCAGGACCAGCCACCTGCCTCCCCGGCTCTCCAGCCAGGGTTCCAGCGGGGATCCCTTCCCGTTGGAGCCCTGCCTGGGGAGCCCTTCTCCCCAGGACCATGGCTCCCCTGGCAGGGAAGCCGCAGGTCTGGGGAGAAGGGAGCAGGGGCTCCCCAGGACAAGGGAGCCACAGTGGCTCCCTTCTGCCAGGGGCCCATGTGATGCTCCCTTGTCTCCCCTGCCCTAAGTTAAGCAAGTCGACCAAGTCGACTTAGGGCATCCACACTGCTGAAGTCGGCTTAAGAAGTCGACTTAAGGAGTAAAGTCGATGTAAAACTAGGTTTTACAAAGTCGACTTTACTTTTCCTTAAGTCGACTTAAGGAAACTCCAGTGTGGATGCAGAGTAAATTAAGTTGACTTAAGCAGGCTTAAGTTGACTTAATATACAAGTGTAGATGCACCCAAAGACAGATTACAAGCCATTAGGCGAACTATCCCAGATAATGTCACTGCACACCTTGTGGCTGAACTTTGTGACTTTGTACTCACTCACAACCATTTCACATTTGAAGATAATATATATCTTGAAGTCAGTGGCACTGCTATGGGTACTCACATGGCCCCCCATTATGCCAACATTTTTATGGCTGACTTAGAACAATGCTCCCTTCACTCTCATCCCCAAGTACCACTACTTTACTTATGTTACATTGATGATATCTTCATCATCTGGACCTATGGAAAGGATGCCCTTGAACATTTTCACAGAGTTTTCAATAATGTCCACCCCATGATCAACCTTAGCCTGGAACACTGCAGAACTAGAATCCATATGTGCATTTGACACTGTTGCCTTAGGTTAAATAGGGATTACAGTTATTTTCTTATTATAACAGGTGATTTTTGCCTTCTTTTTACCTCACCTCCCTCTAATATGCTGTTCTCCACTGTTTGAATCTAAACAACTACTTTGATTTTCTATAACAGTCTGACCTGATCCTATGATTTACACATCCCTGCATTTATTTTCCTCTTATTCTGTAAATTCTCCATCTTCAAGCGTCTGATGAAGTGGGATTTTCTCCCATAAAAGCCCATGCAATAAATAAATTTGTTAGTCTTTAAAAGAGCCACAGGAGTCCTTTGTTTTTGAATGTTACCATTCTTGATGTTTAATTTGTGTCTGTTTCTTCTTTTGCGCAGAGACAGTCCAGTTTGGCCAACGCAGAGGGGCATTGTTGGCACATGATGACATATATCACAATAATAAAGAATAAACGGAAACCAGGAACAAATATTTAATAATGGAGTCTTAAATCAAGCAGAAAAAGGTATAACACAATCCAATGGCTTGAAGGTAAAACTAGATAAATTCAGACTGGAAACAAGGTGTACATTTTTAATTGTGAGAGTAACTAACCACTGTAGCAATTTACCAAGGGCCATGGTGGATTCTCTACCACTGACCATTGTAAAACCAAGATTGGACGTTTTTCTTTAGAAGTAACGTTATGGAAGTTTTATTACACAGGAGGTCAAACTATATGATCATAGGCCTGGCCTACACTACAGTTAGGTCAATGTAAGCTGCTTTACGTTGATATAACTCTGGGTGCATCTACAATTATAAATTAAATTGATTTAAGCTTGCTTAAGTCGACTTAATTTAATCTGCGTCTACACTACAATTTCCTTAAGTCGACTTAAGCTGCTGCTTAAGTCAACTTAAGGAAATTTAAAGTCGACTTTATAAAACTTCATTTAAAGTTGACTTTACTGGCTAAGTCGACTTTATAAAGTCGATTTAGCCAGTGCGGACGCAGATTAGCCCTAAATCGACTTAAAGTTGACTTAAAGGTCTCCAGGGCTCCCCCACTGCCCTCCCTGCCAGGGTGGCTGGCACAGCCAGAGCCTGGCGTGCCACCCCCCCAGGGCAGGACACAGCCCTGCCCACCCCACTCCTATGCCCTATCAGTGTCCCTGTGCTGTTCAGCCCCCATTGTACCCAGGTACAATGGGGCAAAGGCTAAGCCCCCTGGCACTTGGCAAGGGGTGCCCCCCCTGCCACCATGGACCAGTCCCAGGTCCACCTATCCCCTAGAAGTCGACTTAGGCATCCAGTATGGACGCTCTAAGTCAATTTGGCAAGGTCCCCTTTAAGTCGACTTAATTTTTGAGTGTGGACATGCTAAGTCGACTTAACAAAGTCAACTTAAAGTCAACTTTGTTAAGTCGATTTAGCAAAGTCGACTTATTTGGCCAAGTGTAGACATAGCCTCTGTCAGTGTCTACACTATTATGTTGTTCCCACTGATGTAAGTTGCCTACAACATGACCTAATAAATCCACCTCCATGAGACGCATAGCACTTAGGTAAGAGTGTTGGTGTAGACACTGTGTTACTTACATCGCCTGTTGCGTATCAGCCTCCTGCAGGGCTCACAGCTAGAGCCCCATGCCTCAGGTCTGATAGCTCAAGCTGTCAGCTCCATGCAGTTGTCAGCCCCCACACCGCCCCACCTAAGTTGGTGCAAGCCCTCCTGGCGAGGAGGACGTGCACCACAGGAAAAAGAAGGGTTGTGTAGATATGGAAAACTGTGGTGAAAATTGCTGTGGTGGCTGTACATTGGCTTAACGTAGGTTGACATAATGTTGTAGTGTAGACAAGGCCAAGGCACAATGGGCCTCTTTGGCCTTGGACTCTAGCATGGTGTGGGCAACGGGCCCAACACATCCTAGGCTGCTGCTCCTGTGAGGATGGCAGGTCCTTGCCTGGCACGTGCCACCCAGATTCAGGTAGCAAGGCCCCTGGCATGCCAGGGCCATCTCTGTGGACTGTGCACTGAGCATGGGGGCTGCTCTAGTGAGGTGCTTGTGTTTAGTGGGACAGAACTTGCTGGTGTGTGTTACATGGGCTCTCAGTGTGGGGCAGGGAGCCTGAAGACTCATTGATCTGCGTTTGTGCCCCCATGGCAGGGTATGGGTGAAACCATGCCCTCTATTGTATATGCAAAATACAATATAACCCACCGCGTATAAACAGCCCAGACAGGGCAGAGCTACAGCCCCCCTACAGCCACCCAATGGTTCAACCCGCCACTCGCCCTTCCACCCCAATGGTCCCGCCGGTTACAATACTTTCCCCCCATCCTTAATGGTTAGGTCCAATATCTTGCACTATCGCTGCCCCACCCCCGGCGTAGACCCAATGGTTCAACCCAGTAATTTGTGTGTCCCCGATTCCCCCATGCCGGGGGAACTAGAGTTCGCTGGAGGGAGTGACCCGGAAGTGCTGCGAATCTGGTTCCGGGTAAGGATCCCAGCGGCCTTGCTCCCCCCCTCAGAGTCCCGGCCTAATCTCCTCCCCTTTCTCCCGGTTCCGTGTCTGCTCCGCGCCGGCGCGTTCCGGTCTCTGGGTGAGGCGGCGGCGCTGGGTCTGCTACGGGGGTGAGTCGCCGAGGCCAGGAGCGGAGGCCCGTTCCCCCCGGGAGCCGGGCTCGAGGGCCGGGCTTTGTGGGCTGCCCTGTGGCGCGGCGCTACGACGCCGCCCTTCTTGTGGCAGGCCCGGGATCGGGCTGCGGAAGTTGGCTTGTGTTGGCTGCGGGGAGGGCCACGTACGGTCTCGCGGCCCCCAACCGCCCCCGCGGACAGGTGATTCCGCCGTCAGGGGCCGCCCCGGCACGTGCCCCGTGCTGAGTCTCTGGGACTTCAGGGTGGCCCAGTCCGACTCCGAGGCTCGGCCCCGGCCCCCGCCTCCATTGACATAACTGGCACTGGAGCACGGAACTGAGGGGCTGGAGGTTACGGTACAGGAGCACGGTGGCTTTCGTCTAAACTCACTAATCAAATGCGGGGCAGGACCGTTTTCTCAGTGGGATTATGGGGCAGGAATGCTGTCAAAAGGCTCAGGAGCTGGTTGTCGCCAAACCCACCCAGCAAGCTGGGTTAGGGTTTTAAATCCTCAGCGCTATAATGGAGTGTTTCTGAGTAAAACCTTTTAAGCTATTATAAAAAAAAGCTATCTTACTTTAGGAAATGCAACATTGAGCGGCAAGCCCTTAGGCATAGAATATTAACATTAGTAATATGTCACACAGTACGGACCCTCATGAAACTGTTTATTTCATTGATACTGGCATTGTGTGGCTTAATTTCAGTGTTCCCTATGTGCTCTGAAATAGAATTTTATAACTAAGTAATAAAACTGGAGGTGAAATATAGATTGAGGTGAGTATAGCATGCCTCAGGGGTGGTGGTGGGGTAGTAGTTGTCCTGTTTGCCATTCCTCATGCTGATGACATGAAACATACAGAAAGATAAGGAAACTAAGTAGTTTTGTTATGATCACAGGTCATGTATTGGAGAGTAAATGTATACATGGGAAAAACAACAGAGTCCTGTTCACTTTTAAAGACTAACAGTTTTATTTATCGCATGAGCTTTCGTGGGAGAAAATCTTTAGAAAGTCTTTAAAAGTGCCACAGGACTCTGTTGTTTTTCTACAATAGACTAACACGGCTACCCCTTTGAAACTTGTATACAGGGGAGTGATATTAACAGCCTCTGGGGGCGGGGGAGGAACTCATCCAATTGTTCGCAAGTTTTAAACTAGGTATTTCATTATATTTAGATAAAGTCTCTAGGCCTCCAGCTGGTGTCTCAATTATCTGCATAAGTAAGGCTTGCATGAATCGCACTGTTGCCAGGAAAAGGCAAGTCTATGTTATTGGGGACTCCCTGTTGAGAAGGACAGACAGGCCTATAACCAGAGCTGATCCCGAGAACAGGATTTGCCGGGTGCAAAGATCCGAGATGTCGATCTGAGGCTGAAGAGGATCTTAACGGGAGCTGGAAAGAATCCTCTGATTGTCCTTCATGTGGGTACAAATGATGTAGGTAGATTCTCACTGGAACGTATCAAAGGTGACTATGCCAGGCTGGGAAGGACTCTCAAGGAAATAGAAGCTCGGGTGATCTTTAGTGGGATTCTGCCTGTCCCTAGGGTAGGACAACAAAGGTCTGAGAAGATCTTGATGATAAACAGATGGCTCAGGCAGTGGTGCTATAAGGAGGGCTTTGGCATGTATGGTCACTGGGAAGCATTCATGGACAGAAGACTGTTCTCCTGGCATGGACTGCACCTGAGTAGGGAGGGAAACAGACTTCTGGGAGGGAGATTAGCACAACTGATCAAGAGAGCTTTAAACTAGGGAGTCGGGAGAGATGGTTGGGAGATGCCTGAGTAATCTCTGCCCCTGATATTAGTGTTGAGAAGGAGGAAAATGAAATAAGAAAGGACACAGAAATAGGGAGCAGCATGGAGGTTAGGAGGAGGAGTGTAAATGCCAGTCTAGCGAGAGTTATTGTCTGTAGAATGACTTTGTCGAATCAGGCAAAGAATGTGAGTGAGGCCAAGCAGCAAAAACTAAAATGTTTGTATACTAACATGAGAAGCTTGGGTAACAAAATGGAGGAGCTGGAGCTACTGGTAGAGGAAGTGAGACCAGATATTATAGGGATAACTGAAACATGGTGGAATAGTAGTCATGACTGGTGTACCAGTATTGCTCTTTAGGGAAGACAGATATAAAGGCAAAGGTGGTGGAGTGGCATTGTATATCAATGAGGAGGTAGACTGTAGGGAATTCAAAGTGATGGAATTAACAAGACAGAATCAATCTGGGTAAAAATCATACTGGGGAAAAAAGCTACTAAAGTTTCTACTGGACTGGTGCTTGGAGTGTGTTACAGACCGCCGGGATCTGATTTAGACATGGATAGGGACCTCTTTAAGGAAGTTAATACTACTGGGAACTGTGTGATTATGGGAGACGTTAACTTCCCAGATATAGACTGGAGGACATGTGCTAGCAGTAATAAGAGGGCCCAGTTTTTCCTCCATGTGGTAGCTGATGAATTCCCTCTCCAAACGGCTACCAAACCAACGAGAGGGGATGCCATCTTAGATTTGGTACTGGTGAGTAGCGAGGACCTCATAGAGAAACTGGTTGTAGGGGACAACTTAGGTTCAAGTGACCATGAACTAATTCAGTTCAAAGTAATTGGATGGCTAAACAAAAATAAATCTGGGACCAGGATCTTTGACTTTAAAAAGGCTAACTTTAGAAAATTAAGGGAATTAGTGGGGAAGTGGACTGGACTGAAAAACACAGGAATGTAAAGATAGAAGAGGCTTGGAATCACTTCAAATCAAAGTTGCAAGAACTAACTGAAGCCTACATTCCGAGGAAGGGGAAAAAATTTATAGGCAAGAGCTATGCACCAAGCTGGATGTGTAAGCATCTCAGAAAGGTGATCAGGAGGAAGCACAGAGCCTACAAGGAGTGGAAAAGAGGAGGGATCAGCAAGGAAAGGTACTTTTTGGAGGTCAGAAAATGTAGAGATAAAGTGAAAAAGGCAAAAAGTCAAGCTGAGCTGGACCTTGCGAAGGGAATTAAAACCAATAGTAAAAGGTTCTTTAGTCATATAAACAGGAAGAAAACAAAGAAAGAAGTGGGACTGTTAAAAATGGAGGATGGGGTGGAGGTCAAGGATAATCTAGGCATGGCTGAATGTCTAAATAAGTACTTTGCATCTGTTTTTAAGGAGAGTGAAGTTGAGCTGGGGGATAGAGGTAGGGTAGCTAATGGGAATGAGGTCATGTAAAGTGGAAATTACCATACCTGAGGTAGAAGCCAAACTTCAGCTGCTGGATGAGACTAAATCGGGGGGCCTGGACAATCTCCATCCGAGGATATTAAAGGAACTGGGTCATGAAATTTCCAGCCCGTTAGCAAAGATTTTTAATGAATCTGTAAACTCGGTGGTTGTACTGTATGCCTGGAGAATTGCGAACATAGTTCCTATTTTCAAGAAAGGGAATAAAAATGATCCGGGTAACTACAGGTCTGTTAGTTTTTACCTCGGTAGTATGCAAGGTCTTGGAGAAAATTTTGAAGGAGAAAGTACTTAAGAATATAGAGGATAACGGTAACTGTGATAAAATACAACATGGCTTTACAAAAGGTAGATCGTGCCAGACCAACTTGATCTCCTTTTTTGAAAGGATAACAGATTTTTTAGGTAAAGGGTATGCGGTGAACTTAATTTACTTAGATTTCAGCAAGGCATTTGATACAGTTCCACATAGGGAGTTATTAGTTAAGTTACAGAAGATGGGGATTAATATGAATATAGTAAGGTGGGTAAGGAACTGGTTAAAAGGGAGGCTACAGCGGGTCATACTGAAGGGTGAACGGTCAAGCTGGAGGGAGGTTACCAGTGGAGTCCCTCAGGGATGGGTCTTGGGACCGATCGTATTTAACTTTTTTGTTACTGACCTTGGCACAAAAAGCGGGAATGTGCTAATAAAGTTTGCGGATGACACCAAGTTGGGAGGTATTGCCAATACAGAGAAGGATCGGGATACCATACAGAAAGATCTGGATGACCTTATAAACTGGAGTATCAGGAATAGGATGAAATTTAATATTGGGAAGTTCAAGGTCATGCATTTAGAAACAAATAACAAGCATTTTTCCTATAAGTTGGGGATGCATCTGTTGGAACAGACTGAGGAGGAGAAGGATCTGGGAGTACTGGTTGATCATAGCATGACTATGAGCCACCAGTGTAATGTGGCCATGAAAAAAGCTAATGTGGTTCTAGGATATATCAGGAGAGGTATTTCAAGTAGCGACAGGGAGGTGTTAGTGCCGCTGTACAAGGCACTGGTGAGAGCCCATCTGGAATATCGCGTGCAATTCTGGTCCCCCATGTTTATAAAGGATGAATTCAAATTGGAACAGGTGCAGAGAAGGGCTACAAGGATGGTCTGTGGAGTGGAAAACCTGCCTTATGAGAGGAGACTCAAGAAGCTTGGCTTGTTTAGCCTAACCAAAAGAAGGTTGAGGGGCGATATGATTGCTCTCTATAAATACATTAGAGGGATTAATATCAGGGAGGGAGAGGAATTATTTGAGTACAGCACCAATGTGGACACCAGAACAAATGGTTATAAACTGTCCATCAAGAAATTTAGGCTTGAAATTAGACACAGGTTTCTAACCAGTAGAGGAGTAAAGTTCTGGAATAGCCTTCCAAGGGGAGTTGTGGGGGCAAAAACCATAACTGCTTTCAAAACTGAGCTTGATAAATGTATGGAGGGGATGGTATGATCAGATAGCCTATTTTGGAAATTGGCTGATCTTTGGCAACGGGTGGTGGATATACAAATGGCCTAAGAAGGGAGGTGGGTTCTGAGTTATTAAAGAGAATTGTTTCTTGGGTAACTGGCTGTTGAGACTTGCCCAAGTGTTCAGGGTTTAACTGATCGCATATTGGGTTGGGAAGGAATTTTCCCCCAGGGCAGATTGGCTTGGGTTCTGGGAGTTTTTCGCCTTCCTCTGTAACACAGGCATGGCTCACCTACCGGTGAATTCTCTGTATCTTAAAGTCCTTAAATCATGAAGTAAGGAGGTAAATAACTCAGTCATAGGTTAGTGGTCTATTGCTGGAGTGGGTGGGTGAGGTTTTGAGGCCTGCATTTTGCAGGAGGTCAGACTAGATGATCGTACTGGTCCCTTCTGACTTTAAAGTCTATGAGTCTATGGAACCGGTTTGCATATGAATATAAACCTTTTCACAACGTGTGTAGATTTGGAACTTGTTGCAAGAATCCCATCTCTGGTCTACTGATGTGTGTGCAATAGTAATCAAGTAGAAGTACATAGCTATTATTTTTATGAGTATTATATCATGAGGTTTCCTACATGGACTCAAAGAATTAAGGTAGACCCGGATGGTTTTACACAGCTGCGGGAAAGCAGACAATGGCTGTGGATAACCCAGTCCCTATTACTTACCAGGTTTTGATCACTGTATTGTGGTGGTGTTGTGCCCCTGTCCAAGGTGGACTCAATCGATCTGTTTTTGTCCCTGTCCATATAGGACTGGAGGATAGAAAAGCCCTGGGGAATGACAGAAAGAGTGGAGGAAGCTGTTGGTAAAATGAGACTCTGTAGCAAGGAGAGACCCAACCAAAAGAGAAGAGTGTGGTGGGGGAAGTGCAAAAGAATTCTGGGGTTCTTCAGGGAGTCCAAGACATAAAAGGCTCTCAGGAGGTTGAGGAAACTGAGGGTCTTGCTTCAAGGGTTTATTTTTCCATAGATCTGTATATCTCTTTGCTTTCTCTGAGTGAAGTGGAAAGTTTAAAAGTGCTTTGGAAAGTCCGTGTGCTACTTGCTTCAATTGTCGTGAGGTCTGTGAATGGCTAAATGGTAACCCAGAGAGAGAACCCATGATGGAACTTGAGGGAGGGCATGTATATGCTACTGTGTAGATTTGAGAGGCTAGTACTGACTTTGGGGTTTAGGGCATCTAGACGGTGGGGTCCCACATCCAGGAACCGGTAGAGTCTGTACCATGGAAGTGGGCCTAAAAGGGGTGGACTAAGGGATAATGTCTGGACTCTAATTGGACCCAGTAAGTTTAAAAGCACATGGGCTCAAAGGAGTGGGTCCAATAGAGCAGCCTGATAATGGCCCACTGGGGGCAATCTTCAGTCAAGACTCAAGTCTTGTTATACATGCACTGATCATCTTTTCTCATGCTGAAAGTTTGTCCATATGGCTTCTGTCACTTTAAGCCTCTTTAGGCTGGATATTAAAACCTAAGTCAGATGCTTGGGGTTAGATCTGAACCTGCTGATTGGGGTTTTTTGGGGAAGTGTCATCTTTTTGCAGTAATGGGTTTGAATTTGATTCTGTTCTGTTTCATTGGTTAGACTTAGTTATTTAAAATTTAGTAAGAGGTTTGGTTGGGTGGTTCTAATTCTTAATATGCAGGAGTTAGTCTGATTGAAATCTACAGAGAATAAAGATTTAGACTTACTGTGGCAGTTCTAAAATTTTGTAGCAGGTTCCACCATTACATATCATGCAGGTGAAATGTACAGGAGTGAACTGGAGAGAGACTATTATTGCATCTCATGTCAGAACCATTAGAGAAGTGCTGGGTTAAGTTTATTCTTTTGAGTCAATTTAACTTCATGAGCTCTTGATCTTTATAATGTGTATGTGTGTTTTGTTTTACTGCAACTTCTGAAACTTGAATCATATCCAAGTTAAGTGGGAACTGCACAACTTCAGTAGTATAAAACCCAAATAAAATACACATTTCCTGGTTAGTAAAGTCTGAAAGTTATGTGCTGAGTCTTTAGAAGATTTAAGGTTAGTTGCAGGTATTCTCTGGTGTATATCATCCCAATTACTGTCAACAAAACAAAACTAGTGATCAAATAATGGAATTGCAAATGTCAAACATATGAGAAAAATCCAACTCATCTCTGCTTTCTTGGCCTGTGAAGCTCTGTAATCCAAAATGCTTCTGTAAGTAGATTAAAAGAAGTGTTTTCATTTTTTAAAAATGAATGGTACAACTAAAGACTGCACAAAGTACCCAACATAAAAAGGTGATAGTGCAGTTGGATTAAAATTCTGAATTTCAAAAATTTAGGGTTTTGGTTAACTTTTTAAAAAATTACTTTCCCTCTTCCCCCAAAAACAAAAGTTTATTCTGCATTTAATTTTTTTTAAATTCCTCCAGAGAACCTCTTGCAAGTAGAATTTGGAAAAATGCTTTTTAACTGCTATTTGATAATTAGATGTAAATGATTTTAAACTGTATTTCAGTTTCCATGTTGAGACTGATAACTTCTGGAGTAAAGGACGGGGTTATTTTTTATATTCTAGTGGAGCTTGCACTGTGAGGTGCACAGGGCACATGCACAGAAGACCCGTCTCTGCTCTGACAAGTTCACAGTTTATAAAGACAAAGACAGAAGAAGGGTGAGGGAAAGGGATCAACATACAAGCAGTGATCTGGGAAACTAATGCTTATTTATTGTTTTATATATAAGTGGTTTATAAAGATGTTGCAGAGCTCATCTTTGTTTTTCTTTTTTAAACATAAACTTTTTTGAGGGGGACTGTTTCCGGGGGATTGCGATGGTTTATCTTAAACTGCTGTCTATAAAATGTATTTTCAGGTTCTATCAGGGGTGTGTAGAATATATGCATAGAAGTGCCTGGTAGCCTTTTTATAAATTTGAAGTAAATATTAACACCTCTTCCCCCTCTATGCTTTAACTTTTTTGTGAGACTTTTGTTGGGATTGAAGGCCAGGAGGAAGAAAAGTGGGAGAGTAAGGCCTCTTTGGGAATATGTAAAGAGGGAGGGAATTCATAGGAGAACAAGGGGAGAATGATGATGACAAGATGCAGTGAACAGGTGTGAGATTGAGGACTTGCATTTGTACAAGATGGGCAGGATGCAAGTAGGCCAACAAATAATGGCAAGATGCATAGAAGCAAAAAACCCAGAGTCCAAGTTTTAGAGTTGAGTGACTATAAGGAGGCTGTGGGAGTCTCTTTGGGTCTGGTATGGTGGTGGACGGATGCTGAAGACTCTGACTACTACATTGGTAGTACTGTGTAAGTTTCCTCAGCTTTTGCCTTACTCCATAGGGTGTACTAATGCCTCTCCATCGTGACCTGCAAGTGTGGCATTCCAGTACTGCTACTTTACAGAATAGAAACCATTGCTTCTGACAGCATGTTTAATTGTGAGGGTCTCAGCAGTATGCAAGTACTCTTCACCTGTGGTCCAAACAAACTTATGCCCACATCTGCAGTTGGGCAAGGTTAACATATGTAAATGCAGAAATGATATACTCCAGTTTTGTTGCCTTAAAAAAGGTAATCTTGCTCTAAAAGTAGCTGGGCTTAGTGGCATTGCATTCCAGAGACTGTGCACCTGAGCCATTGAGAATATCTTGCCTCTGGCTCCCATGAACTATATCCTTGGAACAGATACTGAATTGTTTCTCCCATAACACCTTAAGAAACCTGTATGTATGCAAAAAGAACAATCTGAGAATATGCAGGCAT
This sequence comes from Pelusios castaneus, assembly GCA_007922175.1. NCBI lineage: Eukaryota > Metazoa > Chordata > Testudines > Pelomedusidae > Pelusios > Pelusios castaneus. The sequence goes on from ML685890.1 coordinate 3,016,065, forward strand.
GAACCACTGAAGGGCTTTATAGAAAATGACTGACATCCTGGAATTTTCCTCAGAGTGAATTGGCAGCCAGTGGTGAGTTGAGAAGGAGTGGTGTTAATGGTCTCTCTCCCAAAAAGGGAGTAGTTGTATTTGCATTGACTGAACCATCTAAATGGCCTTCAAGGATAACCATAGATTAATCACTTTGCAGTAGATCCTTGCTTTGATGTCACAGAGGTCTCCCTCTGAGAAGAATGGGCACAATCTGTTGGACAGCCAAAGATGACAGAGGTCATTCTTCCCACTCTTGCTTCTGGGCTTCCAGATAGCAAGAAGCAGAGAGGATTCTGGTATACTACATGCTGAAATTGAGAACCACTTTTGTGTTAGTAGAATTAATTTTTTCAAATAAAGAAGCAGGCAGAGTTTGACACTGTGCTGTGCTTAAGACCAAACCCTTACCTCTTGTTTCAAACTTTTCCTGAGGTAATTTGGTTGAAATGTTTTCCAAGAGCAAAAACCCATCTAGATTCTGTTCGGCGCTTTTAATTTTATTGGTCATCTTTATGTTCTTTTTTGTTTCTTAAATGCATTGAGCCATCCTCAGTTTTTCTTGTAAGCAGCAACTGTCAAATAGGATTTTGGTTTTTTGTGAACTCTGTTGTTTGTACTCTAAGAGCTAGGCTACACTGTCAGTGGCAGGTCCCACAGCGTAGCATCAGTTGTGCAAGTTTGATTAAGCCCCTGTAAAGACATGCTCAGTTGAATCCAGAATTAGCCAGTGGTCGATTTGTTCAGACCTACCTGACAAGCAGTGTAATGCTGATTCGATGGGAAGGTGTTTTCTGTTGACTCAGTGCTGTTGGCACCCTGCGGTGAATAGGCCTTAGGCCAAGGGTGGGCAATAATTTTACCCAGTGGGCCAGCTAGAACAGTGGACAGCTGGCTGTAAGGCCGAGAGGCCGCAGAGCCAGCTTGGTGGTCAGGGTCAGCAGAGAGCTGGCCGGGAGGGTGGGAGAGTAACAGCCAGCCCCAGTTAGCAGTTCTGCAATTTCACAGTTGAGTTCCTTCAGAACTTTAGGGTGGTTACGATCTGATCCTGGTGACTTACTACTGTTTGATTTACTGATTTGCTCCAAAACCTCCTCTGACACCTCATTCTGGGACAGTTCCTCAGATTTGTCACCTAAAAAGAATGGCTCAGGCTTGAAAATCTTCCTCACATCCTCAGCTATAAAGACTGATGTAAAGAATTTCATTTCTCTGCAATAGCCTTATCTTCTGGAAGTGCTCCTTTAGCATCTCGGTCATCTGGTGACCCCATTGCTTGTTTAGCAGGCTTCCAGCTTCAAATGTACTGAATTTTTTTTTTACTGTAACTTTTTGAGTTTTCGGCTAGTTCTTTTTTGTCCTTCATACTTATATATTTTTTACACTTCATTTGCCAGAGTTTATGCTCCTTTCTGTTTTCCTCGGTAGGATTTATCTTCCGCTTTAAAGGATGCCTTTTTGGCTCTGTTTCTTTTACTTTTTTGATTAGCCATAGTGACACTCTTTTGGTCCTCTTACTGTTGTTTCTTTAATTGGGGGTGTACATTTAAATTACGCCTCTGTCTTTAAAAAGTTTCCATGCAGTTTGCAGGAATTTCACTTCTGGCACTGTACCTTTTTCATTTCTTTTTAACTAACTTCCTCAATTTTGTATAGTTCCCCTTTTTTAAAATGAAATGCTATCATGTTGGGTTGCTTTGGTGTTTCCCTCCCTACAGAGATGTTAAATTGTATTATGTTGTGGTCATTGTTACCAAGCGGTTCAGCCATATTCACCTCATGGACCGGGTTCTGTATTCTACTAAGTCAAGAATTGCCTCCTCTTGTGGTTCTCAGGGCTAGCTGATCGAAGAAACAGTCATTTAAGGTATCAAGAAACTTTTTCTCTACATCCCATCCTTAGTTAACATATACCCAGTCAATATGGAGATAGTTGAAATCCCCCAGTATTATTGAGCTTTATTTTTAGAGCCTCACTAATCTCCCTGAGCATTTCACAATCCCTGTCACCATTTAGGTCATGGTAGTGTATCCCTACAGCTGTAGTCTCATTATTCCACCATGGAATTACTATCCATAGAGATTCTTTGGCATCGCTGGTTCATGTAAGATTTTTATTTCGTTTTACTCTGCTTTCTTTCATATATAGTGCCACTCCCTCATCAGTATGACCTATCCCATCCTTCCAAGATATTTTGTACCCTGGTATTACTGAGTCCCATTGGTTATCCTCATTCCACCAAGTTTCTGTGCTGCCTCTTACATCAATATCTTCATTTAATGGTCTTTCCGAGAGCAAACCTCCTATTAACTTAATTGAGAGTTCTGAGTATATTGCAAATGTCCAATGGGACTTGGTCACAGCTGTGTCATCAGTTATATTATCTTGGGTTTTGGAGTAGGTGTCTGATTTTTTGCTGCGTTTGTGCTTCCTGGAAGCAGCAGAACACAATTTTGTTCAGATTACATAGTACTTGTGGCTATGTCATTCCAAAGCAATAGAGTGAATGAATACATGTACATTTGAAATCATGAAGATCACTACTTGGCCATTTCTTAGAGCTCCCACTAAATGCCTGATTCATACTCTTCCAAGTCACTTTTCTAATTGTTTCTATTACGCTTTATGGGGAGAGTCAATATCATTTGTAAGTTGTGGGAGGGAGCGAAAATATAGATACTCAAGATGTAAGAGGATGGGGGAAGGAGACAAGATGAACTTCTTGACTAAAGCTGAATTTTAGCTATGGGTTCCATAACTTTCATGTTTACTATAAAAATTTGGACATCTGATAGTTTAGGAATTGTGTAAAAGTGTGAATACGGACGATAGCCAAAAGATAAAGAGGAAACACTCACAAGCTATGTTCATGTAACATTAAGGTTCAAAATTAAATAAAATGTCAGGAAGTACAGATATTAAGATTCTTACAGTGATGTGAACTTGGGCACATTGCTTTATCCTGTGTATTTTGTGATGGTACATTTAGCCTTAATAGAAATATTAACTAAACACCAAGTTGTCCTTTCTTAGAAATTTCTGTTAAATTTATAAACTTAACCTTCTCAGCAATGTAGCCTGACTAAAGTTGCTATAGGAATCTTACTTTCAGAATTACCTAGCTTTAACTCCACAACCTTAATATTGTAGTACAATACCTAGAGTAGCATTTAATTATATTGTATAATAGAATTAATTTACATTTAGAATACATGGTTACGCACTGCTGAAACTTGAAAAACTGATAATGGAAGCTAAAGGAATTAGGGTGCTTCTTAAGCTTTCAGTGACATCACTTGGTGATTGACTTCAGATGAAAGAGATTGTCTTCATCAAATATAAATCTTTTTTTAAACATTCCTTGTTACTAAATCTGCTAGAAGCTTAATATTGTATTCGAGAGAGATTCCCACTGAAATTCAGTGTAAAGTTTGGCTTAAAGACACACTTTTGGTTTTTTCACTTAACATTAAAGAGTGTTTTTATAGTCTAGTCTTAGTGAAACCTGCATTTTAAAGACACTTAAGTTATTGCAGAGTTACGCTACATGGTTCCAGAAGGAAATGACTGAGTGAAGATATATAATCTAGGGCACATCATGAACATCTGAATAAAATGTACAGAGCTTATTTTAGTATCTGTTATACACAGTGGGAAGGGGTGAGAACCAGGCAACTAATTAGAATTTCATTTCCACTTTCATAGAAGAATTTCTATATTCCTTTTCTGAAGAGAGCCTCCAGGAATCCTGATATAAGACATATCGTCTTAAACAAGATTTCTGTAAGCAAGTCAGATTAATAGACTTAATTGTACATTAGTCTTTATTTCTTAGTTTGTATAGCAGCATGTGGAGTAAAAGCAATGGCTTGATTGTCATTAATTATGGATTTGGATCATGGCGCATCACTCAGTGTTTGTCAGTTTCTTACCAGCCTTGTAGTAACACACAACAATTAATTTAGTTGCATTAATGTGCACTAAACCATGTCTCCTTGTTTCTTTGAAAGATTGGTCATGGGATCTGTGGTTTTGTTATACCTCATTATGGAGCTGTGCAAGGAAAAGACCTATTTAGACTGTCTGAAACACAATGTTCTTTTGCCTGTTTCTGTCTTGGACAAGGTATTGAAATTGTGTTTTGGTACTTTAATAGATTCTTTTCTGCTAGTCATTTGCTGTTCACTGTTGAAATTTATGTACTCCTGTACACCCTTCAAAGGATATAGTGAGCTCTAGACATTGGTATCAGTAACTTCCTTTATAAATGGCCCACTCTTTGTCCTTGGTGTTCACATATTGACTTTTTGCTACTCTGAACTTTTAACAGCCAAGGAAACAAAGAAAACCCCTTTACACATGTGGATCTTTGATATAACATGGGATAGTTTCTTTTCACTGTCATCACCCCCTCCTCCTCCTCTATTCACTGGACGAAACAAAGAAACTGTGAATCTTAAGTAAGTGTAAAGCAAATTTGAGAAAAAGCGGCATCTGTTTAGCTCATCACAACAGTCTAAAAACTTTACTTGACAAAATATGGTTCTCCTGGGATCATCTGTGAAATGAATTGGAAAACAAAGTTTCTAATTACAGTTAGTATTCTTGAGTTTTTTGGTAATGGCCACTTTCAGTAAGCACCTAGTGTCAAGTCAGTTTCCTACTTGCACAAATAAGTAATCCAAGAAAAATTGTTCTTAAGGCGTAACAATTAAAGTGTGTAATATTCTGCTTTAATATCAATAGTCTTGCATTGGGATTCTATGGTGCTGTCACAAATGCCACTTTTCAGCCTGAAGGTCACCAGTAGGTTTCAGGATTGCAGATCTTACCTACAAATCTGGGAACAAATTTCACAGTCTGACCCATAATGTATCTCTGAAAATTGGAACAAGTTGCACAGCTGAGGTGCTTGCTTTTTGGCTTTTCCACTTCAAAGCATGGTGTGCCATTTACCTAAGATCCTCTACAATGTACACACCTCTCTAGCTCCACTGTTTCTCATTGTATTCTGAGCAAAAAATTATTTCAGCTCATTCGAACAGTGAGCTGTCAGACCTTTTAACACGTTTTGCTTACGTTGTCTTTTTTTCCTCAGGGGCCTGATTCCCAATGTCCCGTGATGGATGACGACAGTCAGGACGAACTGATAAACAAGAATGCTGCACTAGGCAAAGGCAGAAGACCAAATCTAGTGCTCCTAAGTGAAGCAGGTAAGTAAACCATTCTGTACTTCCCATGTTAGGCTTGAACCAGTGCATGCCTGTCTTAAAAAAAGTGGTATTTATAGACAAATATTTGTTCTGAGGGATTAAAACTGAAATCTTCATGCCATCTCCTAGGTTCTGTGCCTCCAGCTGTTTGCTTGTTTACACTACTAGCCCAAGTAAACACTGAACAGTGCAGTGACAGTTTGATAATAAATGATCCCCAAAAAGTGTTGCAAAAAGCACCTTGGAAATCCATCGTTTCAGCTTTTACATGAGTTTGCCCATAGCAGGAATTCTAACATCTATGTGACTATCCCACATAGTTTTTATTTACAGTATATCATATGCTTGTTGAGTGTTCATCTGCAGAAGTAGGTGCAATTACAGGGTTTTTTTTCCATGTTGTTGTCTTAAAAGAAAGCAATGATGGAAATAGTGTGGTCTCAGAAGACGATACAGGAAGTGAGGAAGATGGCACTGATGAAGATGGTGGTGAGGTGGATGAGGAAGAAGGTGAAGATGAAGATTTAGAAGGTGAGTCTGTTAAGAATGCTTGTGGGGGGTGGGCGGGTGTATGTGTATTGTTTTGATTGCTGGAAGAAAGAAACTGGGATTATGGCTTTCCTTCCAAAGAATAGCATCAAAATGTAAATCCAATGTTTGTAAATATTTTCATGACTCTTTTTAAAAGAGGAGTGTAAGAATGTTTGGTTCTTGTTTGGCTAAAATGCTGGTATTTAAAATAATAAAGTTGAATCTAATGCCTATTTCTCTTCCTCCAACTATATCTTGGTAAGAAATGGATTTGAGCCACTCTTACACATGCTATATGAATGGATGTTTTTTGTTTATTATATATTCTATGATGCTTATCACCATACAGTGTTAGTAACCTTGGAGTTTTAGCACCTGCTAATTATTCAAAACATTTGTTTTTTCTGATTTAATTTATAATTTCTTATCCAAATATATCTTCCTTATTGTTAAAATAATGTTCTGGAGCATGAAGGATTCCCCTTTTAATGAACACCAAACAAGTGAAAACATAGTGCTAACCTGAACCATAGAAAATAATCCATTAACTTTTAGGTGAAAAGTGGAATCTGAGATTCTAGCAGTAGAAATTGTGGTGCGCTGTAACTAAACCAGGATTATGTAACTTCAGTTTCTTGTACAGGCAGTGGTATTTTTGGTTCTGCATTTATTATTCAACTACCCATATGAGTTTTAAGTGACTGATCATGTTTTTATCTTTCACTTTGAAAGTACTGGTGAAAGAGGTTGTGCTCAAGCTAATCTAACTGAAGTCATGAAAGAGCTGAGTCTGTGCTTTTTAGGGAAGTTTATTAAAGAAATATGTTTAACTACTATTACACAAATTCCAAAGGGGTAGCCGTGTTAGTCTATTGTAGAAAGACAACAGAGTCTTGTGGCACTTTTAAAGACTAACAGATTTATTAATCGCATGAGCTTTCATGGGAGAAAATCCCACTTCGTCAGACGCTTTGAAGATAGGAAAGTTACAGAGTGGGAGGAAATTAAAT
>ML685890.1:3023249-3123139 GCA_007922175.1 Pelusios castaneus
TATGTCATACACTCCCCTGCATTTAATTTCCTCCCACTCTGTAACTTTCCTATCTTCAAAGCGTCTGACGAAGTGGGATTTTCTCCCACGAAAGCTCATGCGATTAATAAATCTGTTAGTCTTTAAAAGTGCCACAAGACTCTGTTGTCTTTTTACTATTACACAGAATTAATTAGCTTCAGCATCACCTTAATCTCTTTGGTTGAATGTTGTATACCTTTCCCCACCCCTTCGTCTGTCTGTCGTCTTATAGATTGTATTCTCTCTGGGGCTGAGATTATCTTGTGTTGTGCCTAGGTAGCGCATAATGTATTTTGGTTGCAACCACAGTCTAAATAGGTATTTTAAACAAACCTTAAAGGAAGACTGTCATGTGGGTTTAAAAAATGAAAAGCTTGCAGATGTGATGATATGTGCTCAGTTCTCTGCTGCCTCTGGGCCAATCTTGTACCCAACCAACAAATTAAAGAACCAGAATCTTGCATGTTGCAAAAATACCTGCTTGCCTAAAAGGCACTCTAACAAAGCGTTAGAGGTATACTTGTGCTGCAGATTGCATATGAAAAGGTTAGAAGGTTGCCAGTAATGCATACTACAGCTTATTACAAAAATCAAGTGTTTTCCTTCAGTAGAAGATTACAAAACTAAAACTGTAAACAGACTCCGTGGAATAAAGTATTGTGACTTTTAGGTTTTTAAGGTGTGTTTTATCTTGACAGTGTTCACTTTATTTAAAAAACAAACAAACGAACAAAAAAACCAAGCCTGAAGCAGGGAGAAATTAATAGAATTTCACCTTTATTAAGTAATGGTCTAGTTATAGATGAGTATACTACTGAAACTGAGGTTCCACTGGCATTTAGAGAAAAAATAATAATTTAGGATTTTTATTATTTCTTTAGCTCATCTTGCAAGTTGCTGGGTGAGGACCAGTGTTTTTCAAGTCATTCTGATTAGATTGATTTGAACACAGATTTGATTTGAGCACTGCATGCCAAAAAGATATTAATTGCTCCTCTAAACTAGTTGACCATGAACTGTGCAATACAATACACTCTGGTCCTGTTTTGTCATTGCCAGGAAAGTATTACACAGTATTTTGGTAAGGTAGTTTGTACCCACTGCAGATGTATGAAGTATGAGACTTCAGTGCTTCTGGTGGGACACCCAAAATCACTAGTCACTTCTGAGAAATCTTTCCCCTATCCTGGAATGATTAGGAGAGCTTGCCTGTGTTTTATACCTTTTTACAGCTCATATGAAGAATGGTTGCCTGAATATTTGTTTTGAAAATTGTGATGCAAAAATGGTGCCAACATGATTTATATTCTTCCACCACCAATATATTTCTTATTTTGCTGTCCCTACTTTTAATCTTCTGCAAAGACTATTCATGACTTTAATTACCAAGATACTTCAATAACAACCTTTTTAAAAAGAACTAGTCAATATTTAATAAAGTGGAGGAGCTCAAAAAAGGGGGAGGAGAGTGGGGGAAATCAATCTAGTGTGTGGTAAAAGAAGTGTGCTTATGCTCCCCAAACCATCCCCTCACTCAAGATTATTTCTGGTTTAATATTTTCCCCTTTTGAAACTTTGCAGTACATTAAAGCTATGTTTTGCTGATTCTCTAGATTCTGAAGAGGAGGAGGAGGAAGAAGAGGAGGATGACTTTGCTGAGGAGGAAGGAATGGAAACTGGTGTCAGGGAAACAGTTTCTGTGCAAACAAAACCACAGACAAATGGAGGAGACATTTCTTCTGATGATGATGCCGAAAACTGCCCCATCTGCCTCAACACCTTTAGGAATCAGGCTGTTGGAACACCTGAGAGCTGTGCCCATTACTTCTGCTTGGACTGTATAGTGGAGTGGTCTAAAGTAAGTCCTCTTCTGGTCTTATTCTTTTATCCAAGATAGTGAGTGCAGCTTTCACACCAGTCTCAGGGATTTACTGAGTTGTGGTAAGGATATCAGCAAGTAGCTGGAGTATTCAAATCCCCTTTCTTAAATAAGTATTTTCAAGAACTTTGTTATTGCTTTGTTTGGCAGAGATGATTTTTTTGTGGGGGGGACTGATCTGTTTCCTTTCCTAGTCCTTCAGTCTCCCTGCATCCCTTTTTGTTCCCTTCTTACAGCTAAGGTCAAAGATGGATGGAATTTGAGAGCAATGGTGGCAACATGATAAAGTGTTTTTGCTTCACAGTTTCTTGGATTTCTCTTTTAGGAAGTAAGAAACTGGGCTCAAAATCTTGATCCTAGGTCTCTTGCATAGTAGGGCAGGTCAGTCCCCAGTGAGGCGGGTAAGATTTTGCACATCTAAAAAAGCTGAGATGCATATTAAGAGCCCAGTTACATAGCTGCTCTGTACGGAATTCTTACTGACTTTAGTGGAGTTTCTGCATATTTGCTGCAGAGTCAGGCTAAACATTTGTGCTTTCAATAACAGACATTTGATCATAGGGAGTGGCCGGAAGAAGACTGACTAGATTGTCTGTCTAATTCTGGATTAAGAAAGATCAAGTGAGTTTCAGAGCAAATAAAAAAACCAACCAAACAAAAAATACCCACCACACCACACCAAGCCACTTATTGTTTGCGCTCATAACATTTTTTCATAATTACTGATTGGCTTCTTCAGCCATCATTGTTTGATTCACTGCTCACCTCCCCTCAAAAAAGCTTGCCTGTTTGTCTTAAAGGATAAAGAAAAAAATTTCTTTTTTCAAGGAAATGTTTGGCAAAATGATCATACAACTTGGGCAATTTTGTGTGAACATTTAAATTACCTATGTATAATTTAGACAATTTTAGTATGCTTTTCTTCTGAAAAATCAGATTCTAGTTTGGCAATTCTTGTGTTTTTGCATTAATATGGTGTAACTTGCAGCAGCCAAGGTATAAATCCAGGAAAAAGACCCCTTAAATGTAAATGTTTGGTCCTTTAACTATTGTGGCACATACCACGTAAGTAATTGAAAACAGTCCCTTTAAAACTGTTTTTGACTTGAGAGCTGTGCCTATGACCCTAGCTGATGGGAGAGGGGTACTAAATTTGTTTTCTTTCTTCTAGAATGCCAATTCCTGTCCAGTGGATCGAATCCTCTTTAAATATATTTGCATTCGGGTGCGATTTGGTGGTGAAATCTTAAAAAAGGTAGGCCTTCTGCTAACCTTCAAAAAGCTACAGCTCACCTCACCAGAAAATGGTTATTCGGAGATTTATGTTTCTGGCATACACTTTATCTAATATTTGGTTGTTATACTGATTCCCTTCAACCTAATTTGATCACATTTTCAGCAAGGTTTGTTAGCGTTTTTCATCTATCCAACTATACTACTCATAATACCTCACAAAATGTGGTTCCTTATTTGAGTCAGAAAGAATGGAAATATGGTATGTTTAACTTTCATAAATACCTGTTTTGCAAAATAGGAATTAGATTGTAAGCTCTTTTGGGCAGAGACCGCCTTGGTCTAAGTAGAAAGTGCCTAGCACACATTGTACATACTCCTGCAATACAAATAGTAATTAACCCCAGTTAAATGTATGTGGACAGATAAGGTAATGGGACTCTTCTCATTAGTACTGTTTTATACTGATAAATAGATGTACAAGATCAGATACTGGAGCCTTAATTGCTAGCACCAGAGGTTCAGTGTACTGGTAATTTCTAATAATCTGTGGTCTTTGAGTTAGCATGGTCCATTTTTCTTTAACATGTTAGTATGTGTTCTGTCTTCTTTGAAACAGAAACACTCTTAGCACAGGGCATGGCTCACCTACTGGTGAATTCTCTGTGTCTTAAAGTCCTTAAATCATGATTTAAGGCAGCAAATAACTCAGTCATAGGTTAGTGGCCTATTGCTGGAGTGGGTGGGTGAGGTCTTGAGGCCTGCACTTAGCAGGAGGTCAGACTAGATGATCGTACTGGTCCCTTCTGACCTTAGAGTCTATGCGTCCAGAATTCTAGGGATCTGATGGTATCTTATCATAAGATAATTAATGAATTTTTACTATATTAATACCATGCTTTCTATGCCATGTTTGTAAAAAGAAAAGACCTGCGGAATTATATTCAGGGGGCAAGGCAATACAGGCTTTTATTGCAATTAAAAAATTAAAAAAAAATTATTGCAGCCATACATTTACGGACACATGTACACCCAAAAGTTCTGTGGCTGTCTCAATATAGTTACTAGTTCTGTGCATTGCTCGAGTCAGCCAAGTGGCCAGCCAGGCTGTGGGTGCGGGGGGAGGGAGCCAAGCCTCTGTCAGTTGTAATTCGATGTTCCATGGTGATTCCAGAACGAATCCAAAATTTTTGTTTTTTATAGTAGCTAGTTTTTATGCAATTTTAGGAATTTTGTGGTGCTTTTTTGGATTCTTCATGGTAGTCACTTACTTGCAGATTGCAAGCATGACTTGGTATCTTTTTTTCATTTTATATTTTGTTTTTAGAGTGAATTTTTTTGAGCTTTAGGATCGTTTATTTGCAATTTTTGGCTTTTTCACTCTCTGCTGTTAGAGCAGTTTTGTGCTGGCATTTAAAAAAGAAATTATTTGCAGTTCTCATATACTTTTTACTTGCACACAAAAAGTAATTGAGATGCTTGTATGTTTGTTCATACAGGATTTAGAAAACAGCAAAATGGAGCTAATTTCAGAAAAATAAGAAGATGGAGTTCTCATATTAAGCAATAAAAATGCATTAAACAATATTATAATTTAAATTTTAAAATTATAATTTTTTATATTTTATTTATATATTTAAACAAGGATTTGCATTTGATTTGCTTATACAATTTATAGGGTTGTCTCACACCTAGTTATTTTAATCATGTCTGTTTCTGTAAAGTTAATTAGAAATAATCAACTAATTGGGCTAATTTCATAGCCAGCGGGGGTGCTTCGTTGTGGCATCCCGTTAATCTCTAGGAAGTCAGAAACATCTAAACCTGAAGTTTTCTTAGTTGAATATCTCTTCTGCCTTTTTCACTGCAGTCTTACTCAGAATCTTGGCCTTACTTATTGATTTAAATGACAGCTTTCTATTGCCTATGCTATCCAATCAAACCTACAAATAAGGAAGCTGGGATGATGGAGGTTGTAGTGCTCATAAATGAATGTGTTCTCAATACTTTGAATGAATAAAATGAAGGTTTTATTAGGATGGAATAGGCGGTGACTGTAGCAGTAAAATTTGATAATGAACTACTGTTGTTCCTGATGTAACAGGGTGAATAAAAAGAATAGAAGCATCTAAATAAATAACAAAATTAAATTTAAAATAACAAATCCCAGCTTCAAAGAGAAACTGCAGAATTGGAATTTATATGTAAATTTGACTCCATTGCCCCAAGGTTAAACAGGGACTACGGATTTTATTCTCATTACAACAGATGATTTGACCTCACCTTCCTCTCTATGCTGTTCCCCAATGTTTGAATCCCAACACCTATTCTGATTTGCTGTTACAGCCTGACCTGCTGCTGTGTCATACATTCCCCTGCATTTAATTTCCTCCCGGTCTGTAAATTCCCCATCTTCAAAGCGTCCGATGAAGTGGGATTTTTTCCCATGAAAGTTCATACGATAAATAAATTTGCTAGTCTTTAAAAGTGTCACAGGTCTCCTTGTTTGTTTTAGTTAAAATGTGAAACCCTCTTGTTTAGATTCCTGTTGAGAATACAAAAGCTCAGGATGGTGAGAGCGGGGAGGATGATCCAACCTTTTGTGAGGTGTGTGGCAGAAGTGACAGGGAAGACCGCCTGCTGCTTTGTGATGGCTGTGATGCAGGGTAAGAAGGGCTGAAGGCCTGAATTAGTCCATTTGCAGTCACAAAGGGCTTCGAATAAAGCAGTGACATGGTTATAATTCACAGCTATGTTTCAGTACACTGAATCTTTATGGGCTACTATTCATAATAATGTGATTGTTACAGTGGGAGAGGAAAAAGGGTCTGTTTACCTTTCTCCTCACTCTCTTCTTTTTTCTTTAATTGAAATAAGCAAAAAATAGTATCGTTAAGGCAATTTTAAAAAATACCTTTATTTTAAACATTTGAATACACTTGCATCAAGATACTCATATATAGCTTAGGGCTCTAAAGTCTCATACAAGGATTTAAAGCTGTTACACCATATACATCAGCCTTTCAGAATTGTCTATTAAAATTTAATAGTTTGAGTGGCTATCACTCAATACAGCTTTGTATGTGCCTTTATAGTCTGTAGTCCCCAGATAACTTAAATGTTCATTCACAGTTGGGGACAGGAAGCAGAAACAGCAAGGTCAGGCATATTGCCAAAACACTGAACAAATAGAAGTTCTTTTACTTATAAATATTTATCTAACAGGGTAAGATTTGGTAAACAGAACTCTTAACTGAATTCAGGTTCTTACTTGTACAAGTTTTTGTTCACTTTTTCATCCTTTTTTAAAAATTTTAATGACAGTCAGGTAATTTTGTATGCAGAGTTTCACCAGGATTGGTCCCTGGGTGTTAGAGAGACAACTCACCAACAGAAGTTGGTCCAATAAAAGTTATTTCCTCACCCTCCCCTTGTCTCTCAGCTAATTTTGTTTCTCTCAAGATAAGTTTCACTCTTACAAAATTCTTATTTGCAGAATTACAACTTCAGCGCTTTGCTCTTAGAGAGCACTTTTCATCTCTGCTAGCTCTCGCCTGTAGGAATTTGTGGCTAGCAATAATCTTAGAGAAACCTAGAATTATTTTCTCCTTCTATTTCCTTCTAAGATTACCTCTATCTCAGTGATCTGAAAGAAGAGCAATAATTGTATTTCCCATTTTTGTTCATTGCATTTGACCCTTTGCCTTTAATTTTATACCTTGTAACCACATACATAGGATCATCCTTCACTTTTAAAAGGGAGAGTATCACTTGCTCCAGAAAGAGATTTTCTGTTTGTGTAGGAATTGCAGAAGGAAATTGACAGAAAGCATCCGTTTTAGAAACTCATGCTAATTTGGATCAAGCCTATGATGGAGAGAACCACTGATACAATATATAACCTCAGGCATGGAACTCAGTCCAAGCATTTTGCTTTTTAAGTTGGGTAACTCACTGAAGAAAGTCCATTTGAAACCGTCTTGTAGCCATATAATTTGAGAAGAGGCTGCTTCAGACGATTAAACACATTACTGACAATCCTGGCTTTTAGCCAGTGCTATGCTGGCTTGTATTAATGGTGTTGAAATAAAATCAATAAAAGGAACAGAGTTGCATAATCTTTAAAGGTACAACTTCTGTTGACTAAAATTGGGTGAGACAATTTAATCTAGTAATTCGTCACTAGGCAAATAACATTTAAAAATTTTTATTATGAAAGGGGCATTATCCAATTTTTGTTTAAAAAAATAAAATGAAATGGTCTGAATCTATGCTTGGCCCTGTTGTGCAAATAACTCTATATGGGTGACCTTTAGAGAGTGTGTGATGTTTGTAATTTGTGCAATCATACAAAATTATGGTATTGTGGAAAACTTTCATCAGACATTAATTTTCTTTGAATTAAGATGGAGTTATATGTGGTATGGGGCCTGTATTTAAAATTACACAATCAGAAGAAGATCCAGTGCATGGCAAAGTAAAGATTCCAATAGTACCAATTGTCTTAATCCTTGTAAACCAACATTATTTCAAGTGAGTGGTTGTATTACCCTCTCCACCACTTTTAGTCTTCCCAGGGCACTTTGAAGTTTTGATTTTATTTATTGATTTAGGTCCTCTCTAAATTTGCTACCTCCATCTGTGAATTTGATCCCAGTCACAAAAAGTACCCAACAAAATATGAAGCAGCCATCTTTGATGCACAGTTTTCTCAGGCTTGGGGTGTTAAGTAGTCAAAGGACCTTCTGAAAATCCTATAAAAATCCATGACGGGTAGAGCTGTCAGGAAATATTTTTGCTTTGGAAACTGCTAGAAGCGGCTCCACAGATTGCAATTTAGAGGAGTGGTTCTCAGAGAGTTATTAGGTGCCTGTTTGCACATGAATTGACTACCTTATAGAGCGCTTGCTTTGTTTTTGTTTTTTTTAAGCCTTTTTTCTCTCAGTATTGGTAAGACTCTGTTTGTATTGCTCTTGTAGATACCACATGGAATGCCTTAATCCCCCTCTGAGTGAGGTACCTGTGGATGAATGGTTCTGTCCGGCATGTGCACCAGCTAATGCTGCTGTTCCTTCTGGTGGTGGGTATTTTGATCAAAACATGTTTTGGTCTGATTCAGCTCACTGACAACTACTGTTCTTGAATGAGGTGCCGTCCAGTTGTTTAGGTCCCAGATCTGGGGGTTCCCCTCCCAGATTGTTTTGGTGGGCAGCCTCTTTTGGGCTCATTGCCTGGAAAAGCAGTGTTGTATATTAAGATTTTATTCAAGGATTGTAAGATATGGAAATTAAGCAAAAAAACCCCCAACTCATAACTATTTTGAGATCTGACCTGCAACTAAATTCAACTTCAATGTGTTGACTTGGAGCTGGGTCCATTAGGCTCCAGGCCTAACATTGCTGGGAGCAACAAGGTAGAAGCAACTTTTCTCAGTGCCAGCAATTTTTGTCACTGGCTGAAGGAGTGGTGCTATCTGGCTCTGGGTGTAGTGGTGCACCCTTTCTTGCCAAAGGGTCAGGATGAGTTTACTGTTATGTTAGGGGTTTGTGGCGGGGTGTGGTCGAGAAAACAGAAAGGGTATCTTGATTTAGATTCCATAGTAAAGCTTTCAACTCTTGAAAGAATATATACTGACAAGTGATCTGGAGGGCTTTTCCTTTTAAGACACAGATCATGTGAGTGAAGAAGAGGTTGTTGATGTCACCCCTACCACCAGTAGGCTACGTCTTAACATCCGAACTCGAGCAATAGCCAGGACTCGGCAGAGCGAACGAGTTAGGGCAACAGTGAACAGAAACCGGATAACAACTGCACAGCAAATTCAGGTATTGGGAAGTGTTCATTTAACTAGAAATGCGAACTTAAACATTTAAAAACAAGCCTCTCAAAGAATCTCTTACTAGCTCAGCAGGCTTGGGAGCAACTACATTCTGATTACACGGGATTAAATGATTGCGTTCCGGTACATGGAGGCAAATTACAAGTTGTGCAGTGTGCGAGCAAATTGTATAGGTGCGAATTTGATTTGAAAAGTGCACTAATTTGCAGAGCTTTCTGGAGACCTGCATTTTACCACTTGAGTCACAAGTGGAATTGGAGTTTATCATTCTGAATTCCCAGAGGATGTTACTCCACAGTGCAAAGCCCTCCCCTACACAGATGTGCAAAACTATTAGGTTTTCCTTCTGGGGTTGTGATTGGAATAAGGGTCCTCCAGATGAAAACTATTGAAATGCATTGCAAACTCAGGATGCTCTCGTATATTCTGAAATCTGGCTTCAACCAATGCTGCTAAGGTTTCATTTGCATACACATGAAAACTCTTAAATCACACCCCAACCTGCATGATTTATAAGCTATTTAGAGGTTATTTGTGTACCATGACTGGTGAGGTTCTTTTTATGGTCTCGATGCCAATATTTCAGTCACACTATATGAGGTTATGCCTTCCTTATTGTTTGGTAGAAGTACAGGGAGAAACTGCAAACTTCAAAACTATCTGTCTTTCAGTTGATGTCAGAGTTACAATAGCAAAGTTACAACCAAAACTTTCTCTGCATGCTTGCACAGTTGCAAGTCTTGTTGAGTCCGTGTCACGAGAGATAGTCAAACATAGAAAGGAGGAAAGGAAAAAAAAGAAGTTTCTTTTCACAGTCCAGGGGTGAATGAGTTGATGGTGATTATCAATTTGAGGATGGTGTCATGGCTGTTCCCTCAGTGATGCACAAAGTGTCTGTTCATCTTGGGGTCAGACTTGGGGGGTGGGGCGGGGAGGAGGAGGCGGGAAAGCTGGATCAGAGGCAAGGTCCCTGTTGGATGCTTCTTCTCTCTTTCTTTCAATGTTTAAAGCCAGTAACTAGACAATAGTTAAAACAGTCTAGATGAAACCTGAGGAAAAACAATAGCCTGATGCTCAATAGTCTTTGATACCTTCAACTAGGAACAAAAAATAAAGAAAAACAAAGTAAAGGAAGCAACAAAATGACAAGAGCAAAAAGATCAAAACCTTCCCTTCTAATTTACCCAGTCTAAGATACTTTGACTCAGCTGCCTATGGGCTGAAAAGTCTATCACTGTTAATTGCAGGCCGCCTAAAGTTTTCCAATAGCATATCTCACCCAAACAATCATATTTTAAAATTGACCTTGATGGAATTCAAAGAAATCTGAAATATAACAAAACCAGTCATCAAAACAAAGTGCAAATAAGGTTGCAGCATGCACTGGGTCCTTGTTAACATGGTTTAGATTAAATTATTTTAGAACTTTCCCCAAAGAGCCTTAATAAGAAACGGTTACTTACCTGTAACTAGTGTTCTTCGAGATGTGTTGCTCCTGGCCATTCCATGATAGGTGTGCGTGCACAGTTCGCCAGAATTTTTTCCCCTAGAGCTCCCGTAGGGTCGGCTGTGGCACCCCTTGGTGTGGTGCCAGCATGGCGCTCTATATAACTAGCAGCTGGCCCTACCCTCCTCAGTTCCTTCTTGCCACCATTCCGAGCAGGGCAGGAGCGAGGGAAGTGGAATGGCCAGGAGCAACACACATAGAAGAACACTAGTTACAAGTAAGTAACCGTTTCTTCTTCTTCTTCGAGTGATTCCTCCTGTCCATTCCATGATAGGTGAATTGCTAGCATTACCTGAGGCGGAGAGTTGGAATCACAACCTTGCTGAATGCAGGACAGCTCCCCCCACAGCCATGTCGTCTCTGGACTGCTGGGTGATTGCGTGGTGAGCCGCGAATGTGTGAATAGAAGACCACGTGGCTGCTCTGCAAATGTCCAGCACTGATACGTGTGCCAAGAACGCTGACGAGGATGCCTGCGCTCTCGTCGAATGAGCCTTAATCGCAGGTGGGCGGACCCCCGCCACATTATAACATTCACGGATGCAAGCCACGATCCAGGCGGACAGGAGCTGAGAAGATACCGCATCACCTTTCAACCTGTCCACCACCGTCATGAACAACTGGGAAGTTTTGCGGAAGGGTCTTGTTCTGTCAATATAAAATGGCAGAGCTCTGTGGACATCTAGAGTATTCAGTCTGCGCTCCCTATCCTAAGAGTGCGGCCTGGGATAAAACACTGGCAAGATGATGTCCTGACTAGTGTGGAACTGGAACATTACCTTCGGCTGAAAGGCTCGGTGTGGCCGTAGCTGAGCCTTGTCCTTAAAGAAGACAGTGTATGGAGGTTCTGACATTAGCGCTGCAACTCTGAGACCCTCCTGGCTGATGTGATGGCCACGAGGAAGGCAACTTTCCATAACATGTACAGCAGAGAATAGTTTGCTAGCGGTTCGAAGGGAGGCCCAGTCAACCTCACAAGGACCAAATTCAAGTCCCACTGGGCCACCGGAGGAAATAATTTGACCAGACCTTTCAGGAAACGCTTGACTACAGGGGCCGAGAAGATTGGAACGCATCCTTCATGGAATACTGAAATGGCAGTCAGATGGACCTTTACCGAAGAGACAGCAAGTCCTTGGGATTTCACATGCCACAGGTAGTCTAAGATACATGGGACTGGAGCTGATCTCAGCGGAACCCCCTTCTCCAATGCCCAGGCCACAAACCTCTTCCAGTTTGCGGTGTATGTCTCCCTGGTAGAGCGCTTTCTGCTATTGAGGAGTACCCGTTGCATTTCCTCCAAGCACCCCAATTCTCCTGGTGTCAGCCATGGAGGTTCCACGACTTGAGGTGAAGAGGCCTGAGGTTCGGATGCAACAGTCGACCCCCCATCCTGTGATAAAAGGTCCAGCACCAGGGGAAGATCCATTGGTGCCTGGACGGACAGATCCCATAAGGTTGTGAACCAATGCTGGCGTGGCCACGCTGGTGCTATCAGGATGACCGTGGCTCTGTCCTGCTTGATTTTAGCAGGACCCTGTGTACCAGCAGCGTTGGGGGAAAGGCATAGGCCCTTCAACCTGACCATCGAATCACAAAGGCATCCGCTATTGAGCCCGGACTGCCTCCTCTGAAAGCGCAGAAGAGGTCGCATTTCCTGTTGCTCTCCGATGCAAAGAGGTCTATTTGGGGAGAGCTCCACCTCCGGAAGACCTTGTCGAGTATCTCTTGCTTCAGGGACTACTCATGGGTTGGCCAACGAGTTCTGGGCTCCCAGCAGATATGAAGCTGTTGGGCGAATGGCCTGGTGAGTGCAGAACTCCGAGTCTGAGGGATTCCCAGCAGAGGGGAGAGGAGCGAGCTCCCCCCTGCTTTTTGATGTAGTGCATTGCGGACGTTTTGTCCGTTTGTATCGAGACCATCTTGCCCTCTAGCTGCTTCCTGAACATCTGACAGGCCAGCCGAACTGCCCTGAGCTCTTTTATATTTATGTGTAGTTGGGCTTCGTCGCCCCTCCACAGACCCTGCATTCTGAGGCCACCTAGGTGGGTCCCCCATCCCACATCTGAGGCATCGGTCACTAGGTGAACTGAGGGTTGCGGGGCCTGAAATGGGACGCCAATGCACACGTTTCTCTCATGGCACCACCACTCCAGATTTCCCAGAATCCCCGGGGGAAGGGTCACCATTGTGTGAGCCGGGTGATATACCGATGCCAACCATAACTGCAGCGGCCGCAGATGAAGCCTCGCCTGCTCGACCACGTATGTGCAAGTGTCCATGTGGCCTAACAGCTTTAGGCAAGACCTCGCTGTGGTAAGGGGGTGTTCTTGCGGGTCTCTTATGAGGTCTTTCATTGCCAGGAAGTGGGAGCGATGCCCTTGCCGCTCCTCTGTGTGGGGGCCAACGTGGACTTCTGTAAGTTGATCAGGAGCCCCAGGCAGTGGAAGATGGAATGTATTACCCACAGGTGACTCGACACTTCCCTGCTGGAACACCCGCGTACTGTCCAAATATGGAAAAACTTGGATGCAAGACCGTCTCAGAAATGCTGCCATGACTGCCAGACATTTGGTGAAGACACGGGGCGCAGAAGCCAGCCCGAAAGGGAGGACTGTGAATTGAAAATGCCTGCCCGCAAGAGAGAGAGGAGAAGAGCGCCAGGCCCTGAATAGTCGCTTGGACCTCCTGAGGGAGCCCTGAGGCTTCTAGCCAGGAGCTTCTTCACATGGAGATGCTGGAGGCCATGACCTGCATCGCTGCATCCGCCGCATCTAGGGCTAACTGGAGAAGAGTGTGGGAGACTACTTTGCCCTCCTTAATCATGGCTGCAAGTACGGTTTTGGATTCCTGGCCCAACTTGTCCGAAAATTTGTCCAAGGACGCCCAAGAGTTAAACATGTACCTACTAAGGATCGCCTGCTGATTGGCGATCCTACGCTGGAGCCCCCTGGTGGAATAGAGCTTGCGGCCAAATAGCTCCAGCTTTTTTGTGTCCTTGGATTTTGGAGTGGGGCACTGGTGACCCTGCCGCATCTTTCCGTTGGCTGCCGCAACTACCAGTGAACTCGGGACTGGGTGGGAATAAAAGTGCTCGTGGCCCTTGGCTGAAACAAAATACTTTTTCTCCACCCTCTTCGCTGTAGGCGGAATCGAAGTGGGGGTGTGCCACAGTGTTTTAGTTGTGTTCTGAATAGTCTTTATCGGGGTAGCGCCACCCTTGACGAACCCTCCGGGAGCAAGATATCAATCATGGGGTCTGCCTCCTCCACAATCTTCTCCGCCTGGAGGCCCATGTTGCGTGCCACTCTTCTCAGCAGATCCTGTTGGGCCCTGCTGTCGTCAGGGATCGTGGCTAGCTGGGCTCCTCCCACTGCCTCATCTGGGGGCGAGGAGAAAGATTTGCCCGAGGGATCCACAGGTTGTTGCTCGGAACCCGTTGGGGCTTGGGAGCCCACCCCGGCGTGATCAGGGTCTTTATGGCCATCACTGCCGACCTCTGACCCTTCACCAAGGTCTGCGGGGGCGCTGGCCATGTAGGATGGTTGTGGCCTAGAAGATGGTGTGGAGTATGGCCTGTCCAGTCTGGGACCCTGGGCCTGGTGGTATGCCCATGGGGTCCAGAACGGCCATTGTTGTGGCATTTGCCAATGGGGCCCCCATTGAGATAAAGATGGCGGATGGCTGTCTCCTCTGCGGCTCGGTCGGCTCCTGCTGCGCCTGGATGATACCGAGCCCTCGTCTGAATCCGAAGAGAATCTACTCCTCGGTGACCGGGTGGGGGGGCAGTACTGGAGAGGGCCAGCGAGCGGTGTTTTCGACCGGTCTCCCTAGGCGCGGTGCTGTGCGGTACCACAGGTGGACGGTGCCTTGATAAGGTCTGTGGCCTTTCCGGGGAATGGTACCGAGGGGCTTCAGCAGCTGCCACCATTAGGGAGCGGCTCCAGTGTGGGGCTGGTGTTGGTTCTGATGGTTCCCCGTGGTCCCCTCTGGTCCTGGCTAGGGTCGGTGATGCGCCAGGTGAGCGGTGCCGCGGCAACTCGGGCTGGATCAGCGTCGGTTTGCCTCTCAACGGCCCCGGTTTCGCGGGTGCCGGTCGGCAATCGTTCTGGGATAGGCAGTGCCATCTGTTCGATGAAGTCCCGCACCACCTCAAATGTCTCCGGTGTGGAGGGGAGCTGCAGGTCCTCTTCTAATATATCTCTGGTTGGTGATGCCACCAACACCGGACTCAACGGTGCCCTATCTGGAGCCAGAGTCAACGGTGCCGAGGTCTGTGTCGCTGAGGGAGGGCGGTCCAAATGAAGTACCGCCTTCCTTCTGTCCTTATCCTGTCTAGCCAGGGAGCAGCCTCTGTCCACTTTCTTCCTCTTCCACATGGGGCCGGGCAAGAGCGACCAGTGCTGACGGTGCGATGCCAGACCCTTCGGCGCTGTTCGTGAACTACGGTGCTGAGGCTCTTTTCCAGAGTCCTTTCTCAGCACTTCCTTAGACGAGGCTGGCGCACTCCTTATGGATGGTGCCGTGCTGGAGCTCGGGTCTCCCAAACTCACTGGATGAAGGGCTTCCTCCATCAGGAGGAGCTTCAGTCTATGCTCCCTGTCCTTCTGGGTTCTGAGCCGAAATCCCTGGCAGATCTTGCACCTCTCGTGCAGATGTGACTCGCCTAAGCACCTAAGGAGGACTGATGTGGGTCGTCCAGTGGCACAGGCTTCTGGCATGCCCCACATGCCTTAAAGCCTGGCATGCCCCGGCCCTGGGCCCGGTGCAGGTGAACCTTCCTAGATGAAGGGGGCTACTTTAACTAAATACTAAGGGGCTAAGCTAACTTGAGCTAAGGGGAAGCTTATCAAGAAGCTGATATTCCAGTGACCGTCAGGGCGGTAAGAAGGAACTGAGGAGGGTAGGGCCGGCTGCTACTTATATAGAGCGCCAGGCCGGCACCACTCCAGGGAGCGCTGCAGCCGACCCTATGGGGGCTTTAGGGGAAAAAATTCCGGCGAACTGTGCACGCGGTGCGCACACTTATAGAATGGACAGGAGCAATCACTCGAAGAAGAAGCTTTAAATATGGTAAACAAACAAGGAGTCCTGTGGCACTTTTAAAGACTAACAAATGTATTTATCGCATGAGCTTTCGTGGGAGAAAATCCCACTTCATCAGATGCTTTGAAGATGGGGAACTTACAGAATGGGGGGAAAATAAATATAAATACAAATATAAAATAAAAAATGGCATTTATTTTCCTTCCACTCTAAGTTCCTCATCCTCAAAGCATCTGACAAAGTGGGATTTTTCTCCCATGAAAGCTCATACGATAAATAAATTTGTTACTCTTTAAAAGTGCCACAGGACTCCTTGTTTGTCTTTTGCTGAACATAGCTACCCCTTGGAACTTTAAAATATGGTAGTTTCTCTTCTGGAGATGTGACAACAGAACACATGACATGGCCTAACTCCTCACTCCTGATATGCAGCCCTCCAAATTTAAAAAGGATTAATAATGCAGTAAAAATCCCACAAATGTTTGGATGTACTTTTGAAAGATACAGATGAAAGCAATTGGTAGATGTTGTTCCCTTTTATCACCTTATGTGCTAACTACTTAGTTTCGTCACAGTAGAAAAGTGTTTTGAAAGCAAGAGTTTTCCAGGGTGACTGCTAGTGCTTTATTACTTTCTCTCCCTACCTGAGTTTTTTTTGTTTTTTTTTTTTTTTTTTAATAAATAAAGTGTATAGCTGTCTCCCTGCAGATGAGAGAGGTGGTGCATGGGGACTTAATCGTTGCATAGTAGTGCAAGACTGGGTGCCAAGTTCGAGAAGCCATTCTGAGCTCCACTTCTCCAATCTGCAGAGATGATTACAAACTTTCCCTAGAAAGGTATTATTGCTCACTTCATTAAAAAAAAAAAAAAAGCACACCTCTCTTACTGTAGTTGACAATTTGATTTGACCTGAGAATGCAAGTATAAATCCAATAGCTAAGAGAAGCACTTCTGCGGTGCCCCATAGCACATAGAGAAAGGTGCTGATTTCAAATCCTCAGAGACGTCAAATATTCGAAGAGGCAGAAACTTTAATGTGCAAAAATGCAGCTCTGCCCTAATGAATGCCCTTTCAGAAATAGTTTAGTAAGGTGCGTCTGTGACAAATATGTTCATTAGGCTTCAATGCTGACATCATATTGAGATGGACAGGGCCATGTCTTTCTTCTGTCAACTATAGATTTTATTCACTTCCCCATTTTGTTTCTTTCTTTGCTTTAGAAGTGTTTTATGGTTGCCATCTTCCTGACATATAAGTGCTCTGTATGGGAGTTTACATGTAAAAATCACTTTTGTACGTTTGTTTACATATTTTATATAAATATATATGAAAGGTAATAGTCTGGTACACTGTAAGCATTGTATCAGTTCGAGTTATCATTCTGAATAAGTGCGATAATCTCTCTTCTACCGCATTTGTGGTGGTTGGGATATGGGAGTTCACGAGGAAAAGCAATGTAATATCTGGTGTCGATGGGGCTTTGACAAAATAATAGCACTTAACCCAGTTAGTTTGGAGTAGTAGAATATGTTGTTTACCTTTGTACAAAGAGGTATGTCAGTTTTGCGATCCCTGGACAATCAGGAAAGCCTTCCATCCTCCTCTGTGTGATCAGTGTTTGGGTACGTCTACACAGACCACCCTTCTCCGTCAGTTTCGAAACCTGAGCTCCAGACCAAGCTACTGCTTTATGAAGCTGCTGCCTGGACAGCTGTTTTTATAGCTCTAATGCAAGCCTGAGCCTCTCAACCCAAGTTGGAAGCTTGCTTCCAATTGCTGCGTAGCCATACCCTTAATGTCCTGAGCTTCACATTTCAGACTCAGGATGTTCACGAGCTCATTGCGGGGGGTGGTGCATGCCTCCCAGATCAAGGGAAGAGCGACTTGAGCCATGAAATAGTAGTTCCTGCTTACTGTGATAAAGTGATGCTGAAGGACAGCCTCACTCTTATCCTTAAACTGAGCTCCAGGATATGGGTGTTGAGAATAGCCACCTTTGGTGACTTGGTGGGGCCTTAAGATGAAAATGTAATCTGAAAAGTGAAGAAGCTGAGATCTTGGGGGGGGGGAAAAAAAAAACCCCATTGCTTTGGTCTTGCTTTCAGTTTTGATCAGTATGAATTAGTCCTGCTTTGGCAGGTTTGGGTTTGGGGAGGATTTTAGGGACGTGATGTGATAGTCTTCTATTGGAGCAAGAAGGCTTCTAATATTGAGGCTGATCATAAAAACCATGGTACTTGAGATGCAGCATGTGCTGGTGAGACAAGTGATTTAATTTTACAGGTGAACTGTTGCTTGTTGACAGCCTGGGCCGAGATGGTAGGGGCAAAGGGAACTGGGGTGCTTGATCACAAGTGTGACAAAACTGTCTTGAACCTTTGTTGCTGATTGACAGTACGTATAACTTGCATGTTTTCTGTTTTGAAATGCAGCATGTACCACGGTATCTGATGTCTTCTCTTTTTGATGAAACAATTGAGGCAGTTGCAGCAGGGCTAAGCACAGCAGTATACCAGCGACCTCTGACGCCCCGGGCTCCAACCAGGCAAAAAAAACAAACAGGTAGGGGGTTCAGAATCCTCTCAGGCTTCTTGGTTTATGAAGTAAAAGACTTTAGCAGACAAAGCATGAGATGAACTGAATATATGTCTGAGCACTTCCACATTGTAGCATGATTCCATCACACACTTTTAAAAAGAGAATTTCTGTTAAGTTAAAAACATGTTCACACTGAGCTCTTGTGTCTGTATGTTTCCAGCTGCACTATTTAATTCCAGTGAGAATCCTTCAAAGCACATCACAGCTTTTTCTTTTGTCATCTTGTTTCTTACAGACTACAAACATTACAAGCAGAACAGGGGTCTGTGTGTACATATAGTTCTGCTCTTTGGGTAATACATTACTTTCCTTGTCTTTTCAGGTAGAAAGAAGAAAGTAGCAGGCAAAAAAAGACCTCGGACAAAATCTTCTGTTGGAAAAAAGATTTCAGGGACACGGATCAAGAGACGTAAGCGTCGAGTAAAGAAGAGAAGGGGGAAGAAGATACGAGTAAGTTCACGTTAGTCTATGCTGGTATAAAAACTCTGCCATTATTTTAATGTTCTCTGTTTTAAGCGTGTCATTCTGCTATAAGCCACACACACAGAACACACTTTTACAAGGACAGCAATTATGCACAGTGTAAATAATATAGTCCAATACAGAATGATCCTAAAGAGAGGAGCTCTTCTCATCTGTTTACAAGTCAGTACTGTCTTCAGTAAATTTTGTGTTGAGAAGTGTTAGTGTTCTTGCTGAAGCACTGTGTGAAAACAGCATCATCATATGTCTCATTTGAACCAATAGTGCTAGGGATTATGAACATTCTTCCACTAAGCCCTCTGGGAGCAGGAGTTTCCTCACTCCTGCTGCGTTTTGGGGTGGGGGGGGGAGAGGGATGGGTACATTCTTCTTCAGGTGACTGCTCATGTCAATTCCAAGTAGGCGTGTTCACGCCATGTGCACGATACACCAGCAAGTTTTTTCCCCCAGGAGTACCTATAGGGTTGGCTGTGGAGCCCCCTGGAATAGCGCCTTTATAGTACTCTATATAGGGCTTCACTGACTCTCCCCTCCTCAGTTCCTTCTTACCGCCTTTAGGGACCACTGGAAATGGTGTCTCTTGCTTGGCAAGCTAGTCCCCTTTCTTAGTATTGTTCTTTAAGTACCCGTAAATAGTTAAATACCTGTAAATAGATTTCTCCCACAAAAGCTCATGTGATAAATAAATGTTTGTTTTTAAAAGTGCCACAGGATTCCTTGTTTGTTTTGCTGAACTAGACTAACACGGCTACTCCTTTGGAACATGTTAGTAGTAAAGTTAGATTAGTCTCACTGTTCTGGCAGAGGTAAGAGCCCTGCTTCTCTGCCTTGGGGCTGGGGCATGCTGGGCTTCAAGTTGCAGGTCCTGCAGAAAGCCCATGCCCAGAGAAGACCCAGACTCCTGTTGCCTCACGTTTGGCTGAGTCTCACCTCTGCGAGCACGGCAAGATCTACAGAAGTTTTAAACCTTGGATCCAGAAAGAGAGGAGTCAGCACCTTAAGTTCCTGATGATGGAGGAAGCACTTTGTCCCTGAGTACATTGGACCAGGGCCTGAGTAAAACAGCTTTAGTGCAGAGTGCTTCAGCGACGGTGAAAAGGCCACGCTAAGGACTCTGACAAAGAGCCACAGCACCAACGCACCTCCCTGGCACCAGTGTTGGTGTGCAGGACTCAGCAGCACTGGTCACATTCCCTGGTACCCCACTAGAAGAAGAGGTCAGAGAGGGTGCCCTCCAGCCTCTATGTTGAAAAGAGACGCGGATTTAGCAGGGCCTGTAATGGAACGCTCCGGCCCAAGGCCACAGAGTCCGGCACTGGTGACATCACGTACACGGGAGATTCTGGAGAAGGAGCTGCAGCTCCCCTCTACCCCAGAGACTTTTCAGGTGGCAAGGGAGCTCATAGAGGATGTGGCTCTACCAGTCCACCTGGGACACGAGCGTGATCAGCCTCCAACACTGAAAAAGACACCGCTGCCCTAGCATTCAAAACTTTTCAACATCATCTGAAAGATAAGGTGGTATCAATAAGAACAGACAACACAGCAACGATGTTCTCCATCAACAGACAGGGTTGAGCTCTCTCCTCTCCCCTGTGTAAAGAGGCCCTTGACCTATGGGACTTGTGTGTCACTCACTCGATCCACCTGGTTCCATCATATCTCCAAAGGAGCCAGAAATCTTTGGCAGATAGTCTCAGCAGGTCCTTTCTCATCCATGAGTGGTCAACTTGTCAGGGTGTACTGTTTGATGTATTCTGCATATGGAGCACTCCCCAGGTGGACCTCTTTGTGTCAGTTTCCAACAGGAAATGCAGGAAGTTCTGCTCCTTCCAGGGTCAAAGCCCGGAGTTCATAGCAGGTGCATTTCTGATCCCATGGATGGAGCAACTGGTCTGTGGTGGTCTGCCAGCTTGGTTCATCCACAAAGTGCCAGTCAAGATCAAACAGGACAGAGTGGCAGTGGTCCTAACAGCCCCTGCATGAGCCAGTAAGGGAAGTCTTCCTTAGTAGTAAGAAGCCTTCCACCTGGGCGACCTACCGAGCAAAATGGAAGTGTTTTTTCGATGTGAGTGGAGGCAAAGGCTACCTTTCCCCTGCAAACTCCAATCCTGCCCATCTGGGAATATTTTAAAGCAGCAAGGTCTGTTGAGTTCATCAGTCAAGATCCACTTAGTAGCCATCTTGGCCCTCTATCCTGAGGAAGCAGGTGACTCCATTTTCACCAGCCCATTGGTTGAATGATTTTTTGAAGGAGTTGAACAGGCTGTTTCCTCAGACACATTACCTGACTGCCCAGTGGGATCTTAACCTTGTGCTCACAGAGCTCATGGATTCCTCTTTGAACCCTTGGCTTCATGCTGTCTACTGTACTTGTCCTGGAAGGTGGTGGTCTTAGCAATATCTTTGGGCAGACAAATATCCGAGCTCTGAGCATTAACATCCAAGCTGCCTTAAATGGTTTTCTTCAAGGACAAAGTCCAGCTGTGACCACATCCAGCCTTTCTCCCGAAGGTTGTGTCTAATTTCTATGTGAATAAGGACATTTTCCTCCTAGTGTTGTGCCCTAAACTACACGTGAGCAACAAGGAATGTCAACTTCGCTCCCTAGAATAGATGTCAGAAGGGCTCTGGCATTCTACTTAAAGGACTAAGCCCTTCCAAAAGACATCTCAGCTCTTTGTGTCTGTGGCTGACTGCATGAAGGCGCAGCTGGTCTTGTTGCAGCATATATCCTTCTGGATTATAGCCTGCATTAAGGAATGCTAGAGCATAGCAAAGGTGCCTGCTGCAGCCATGACCACTCACTCCATGAGGGCACAGGTATCCTCAGTGGCCTTCCAAGCATGTGTGCCGATTCAAAATAACTGCAAAGCGGCGACATGGTCATCACTGCACACCTTCGCGTTGCATTACACCCTGACGCAGCAGGTCAGAGAGGACGCTGTGGTCAGTCCTTCAGTCTGCAAACATTTGAGGTCCGAGCCCTTCTCATAAGGTAAGGCTTGGCAATCATGTACTAGGAATTGACATGAAAAAGAAAAGACGGTTGCTTACCTGTAACTGGTGTTCTTCAAGAGATGTTGCTCCTGACCATGCTGAGACCTGCCCACCTTCCCCTCTCTGACTCCAGCAAGGAAGAACTGAGAAGGGGAGGGTTGTCGGAGCCCTATATAGAGCGCTGTAAAGGCACCCTTCCAGGGGCTCCACTACCAGCCCTATGGGTACACCTGAGGGAAAAATCTTTCTGGTGGATTGTGCATGTGGCCCATGTGCACACCTATTTGGAATTGACATGAGCAACGCCTCTTGAAGAACATGAGTTACAGGTAAGCAGCCATCTTTTTTAGACCTCCTGCAGACTGGGCATCACTTTCCCAAGCCAGACTGCATTCTAGAAGGGGGAAGGACCACACTTGGCCTAGGATGGAGCAAAAAATGGAATTTTGCCACTAGCCAATCAAAGATCTCAGCACTGAGTGTTTTCACTGAGGGTTGTCTGATGCTTGCTTGGATAATGATTTCTGAGATGAGTACAGTGGAAGTGGGAGGGGGAAATGAGGTTGGGTACTTTTTGGAAGCTAGTTGACTTGACTTTAAGCATATCTGTGGCTTAGGTACAGGGTTCACTGCATAAACTGAAGCCTACAAAGTTCATGTTGCTCTCTTGGCAACGAACTGCCACTCTTGTTTGACATCACCCCACACTTACTTGAAATTTAAGTCTCCCTCACCCTCTAGTTCTAAATCACGTGATAAGCTATAGAATTTTTGCATCCATATCATTTCAGACTTAAGATACATCTGCAGCTACATGCTGTAGTGTAGATGTTGCGATAGTGACAGACAGGGCTTTTCTGTTGCTGTAATAAATCTACCTCTCTGAGAAATGGTAGCTAGGTTGATAGAAAGAGTCTTCTGTTGACGTAGTGGTATCTGCAGTGTGGGTTAGGGCAACCTAACTCATTGTGTAGGGCTTAATGTTTTTCCACAGCCTTGAGCAACATAGGTAGATTGACCTAAGTGTTAGGTGTAGACCTAGCCTATGTCAGTTGACAACACTTAATGCTTTCAGATCACTTTTCCAATATGTCTTAGTCAGGGATAGGGTTCTAATTTGGACTCTGCTGCACAGCACACGCCTCATCTCAGCTCTCATCATATTCTGCTTTAAGTGGTGGCTATTCCTGACAGTTAGCTTTCCCTTGCCACAATCCTTAGAGTAGTTAAGATAATGGAGTTTGATAGTGTCCCTTTTGAATGACAAACACTTGTGTTAAGGTATCATATTTCTGAAACTAACTCGAATGGTCATTTAAATCTAATATGTGCAACTTACCAAGTATATACGCTGCAATTAAAATTACCCTTGTCAACCTATGCAGCTTCTGGTATACTGACTCCAATACAACAAATAAATGTGGTAACTAATGCAGTCCTCAACAATGTTCTCTCTAAGCTGCCGTGCAGTGGCCGTCACATACCCACGCACCGAACACAGAGACCTGCGCAGCCTGATCCCCAGGGCTGTAAAAGCTATAAGCGATTGCTCAGTTTGACCCAAATATTTATATTTGTCATCTCTAAAAGTGTGTATATTCCAGAAAATATTTTCAAGGGTTATTAAGAAATATCTTCAGATACTAATTGCTGTTTTCCAAAATTATTTTCTTGTGGTTGTTTTGCTTTATCTTATGAATTGATTTATCTAAAAATAATTGTTGTGTGTGCATGTTTATAGTTATATGGATAATACTGGGTAGCAAAGTAGCACAGTAACAATATTGTCATCATATTCCAACACCACCCAACTTTTCTCAAAGTTACAGTAATGACAGTAATATAAAAACAAACCAAAAAATCCTCCCACTAACTTAAAAGGCATGGGGCAGGAGAGAAAACTGTTGCCCATGTGGCGCCATGCCTCACAAATTGCCGCTCACAAGTACCATAACTTGCTCAGCTGCTTCATCAGCTTAGGGGGAACATTGGTCCTCACCATACCAGATATAGGTTAGTGAGAGAAGACAGGGCCTGTAACACAGAGCACACTCATGCCCAACACCTTCAGGCCTCTTTCATTCTTAACCTGCTTGCTCTGCAAATTTCAACCCAAATTAAAATATTTTTTTCCAAACTACCACAAGCCCTCAGAGCCCAGTATCACACCCTTTTCCCTCCTTGGACGTGTAGCTAATTTGGATGTTGGTAGAAGCCAGTCTTACAAGGCAGAGTTGCTAACAACACTCTCTTCCTCACCTGTCCAGGTAAAAAATGAGGTTACTGCCCGCTCCCGTATTGCAAGAACTCTTGGCCTTGGTAAGCCCGTGCGTGGAGCTTCAATCCCCTCCGTATATAAACCAATAGAACCCTCACTTGGCCTTATGAGAGCAGATATTGGTGCAGCTTCTCTGTCTGTGTTTGGAGATCCCTATGAACTGGACCCATATGACAGGTAAGATCTTGGGATCACGACCACAGATCTATGATTTCTTAGATGTGTTTGGATATTGTTAAAATATTTTACCGCTAAATACCTGGAAGCCTTCAGAATTAATTATTTCAAATACATACATGTCTGGAGAGGGGGCAGTAATTTTCATAAGTGCTATAAAAGTACAGATCAAAAGGTGACTGTTTGTACCTGTTTTGAGACTTCTCAGAAATTTTTTTCATTAATCGCTCAGTATATCTGCCCTCTGTAACAGTCCCTTGAAAAAGTCTTACATTGGATACACAAAAATCATTAGTCACTTGTCATTGGTCCATGAAGCTGCTAAAGAGTTTATAGAATGATTTTTGTTAACCAACTAGTGGCTGGCTGATATTCTTTACTAAGAGGAAGTTGGCAAATTATGGCAGGTATAATGATAAACTCTAAAAGTGTAATGAATCTGTGGGGTTATATAGGTCTCTTCTCTCCTGCCCCCTTCAATTTTAGAACTTTGAATCTGAAGATATCCTGCCAGATCACGTCACTGAATCACTTATTTCATGAATAAATCTAAAACTTCATTTTAAAGCTTAATCTTAAACGGAAAAAGTATATTTGACTGTTGCCATTTAAGAGATACTGTCCATTTGAAGTCTAATATATTTTAGAAAGTATTTTAATGTAGTTTCAGATATGACACCTGTCCTTGAATATCCCCCTAATTTTGTAATTAATTTTACAGTTACATTTACCTGTATGTTAATATTTTTCTTTCCTGTTGAAGTTTGAGACACCAATGCAAACAACTATAAAGAACTATTGTATGCAAAAAAATTAACTAAAATAAAGGGAGGGAACTTCTTTCTTTCTTCTTTCAGTTCTGGTAGTTTTTGCTGTGGTGTCAGTAGTAGATAAATGTTCAGACAAAGGTTTTTAAGGTGACAGTGTCCCTTTATGTATGTTTGCCGCCTCAGTACTGAAGAGATTCCGGCTCACCCAGCTTCACCTGTGAGCGCCAAAAGGAGAATTCTTTCCCAGTCAGCATTAAGATCTCATCGGCCTGTGGCAAGACCCGTTTCTGTAGGGCTTCCTGGGTAAGTCAGCCAATTTACTCATTTTTTTAAAAACTGTCTCAAACATACATTATAGCAGAAATCTGGGTCATAGGGTTGGCTAAGCTGATTGGGTATCCAGAATAAACACCCATTTGGGCAGGTGTTACATTTTACACACGTAACACTTCAGTTAATGTAGTTACATTGAGACAGCTGCAGCTGGATATCTTTTAAGGGACTCAGCCTTGTGTTTTAAACCCTGTCTTGCTTTCTTTGGTTTTCTTCCTTTGTGAGTCACTGTATCCCATTTTACATCATCTCTGCTTGTTCCTCATTCAGTAGATCTAAATGCCGTATTGAAATTTCACATCTTGAAGCTACGTCTTCCTGTTCTCATATGGCCTGGCCACTTTTTTACTTTAAGTGTGTTTTAAACGTGTGTCTGGGAGCAGGGAGCAACCTGCACTTCTGAGAAGTGGTCTGTGTCGTGAAAAAATCAGCTTGTTATGCCTCATATATTGTATTTCAGAAGAATGGGCACCCAACTGGCTTTACATAATGGCGTGTGTAGTGGTTTCATGCCCCAGACTCACCAGCAGGGCGCCTCCTGGTGATGTTGCTGGGGAATTAGGCTCAAGTGGCCCCCCTGCTGGCAGTCTGTGGTTCTGCTTCTCACACGCCAGACTCAGCCCCTGGGACCTATTCCCGGACCTCAGCCCTCTGGCCGAGACCCTTAAGTCCACCCCTTCCAGGGTACAACAAACCCCACTGGCCCACTTTGCGGCAGTGGCCATGGTTATTCCTCTGTCTGCTTCCTTGCAGTCTAGCCCTGCTTGCTCCGATCCAGCCCACAGTTTAAAACAGTCTAGGGGCCAGCAAGCCTGTGCCCCTTCTGGCACCTCAGGAGCTTACCATCCCACTGTCAAGTCACCATCTGCTCCTGGGCCCTCGCACTCAGTCCACTGCTCCAGCCACTCCTGCAGTCCTCTGGTTCAGGATCCTCTGTTGAGATGAGCAGCAGAATATTTGGGACAATATCACTTTAATAAATTAAACAGGAGGAATGCTGGAACTGGGAAGTTCAGTTGCAGTTGAATGAAAGTGGCTGAAGAAAGTGCAGTGAGAAATTCAGGATTCCAGTGTGTTAGGGGTGGGAAGACAGGACATGGAGGGAAGGGGGGAATCTGGTGTCAGGTACAGGGTATGAGTGAGAGGAAAAGTTAATAAAAAAAAAAAAAAACAAACCACTAGAGCAAGGAGAAAGCAAGAGTGGAGAAGAGTGTGTGGGAGAGAAAATGGAACCCCCAACTCCCGGAAATATAAGGGAGCTCTAGGTTGTCATCTCACTGCCTGTGAAATGATGGGTTTAAGTGTCTTTAGTTTATCTTGATTGCAATGCAAGCATTTTAGGAATAATGTGGTCAGGCCACTTGGATATTTGTTATTTTTATCCACTTTCCCATCTGGAGGAATAGGCTTCGAGAAGTCTGTGATGCTATGGGATGGCTTAGGGGGGTAGCCTCTTGTTTGGAAGGCAGAATTACTTAGTTGTAGTTCAGCATCTCTGAAGACTTCACTTGACTGGATTACTGTTCATCTTTCCATCAGAGCTGGGAGGCAAATAGTATAAAAATTATGTAATAGTTCTATTGTGTGGGGTATATGTATGGTATAAATAACATTTTAATGGTTGGGCTTCTGTTTACCTTGTACTCATCAAGAACTGAAGTAGTGTGCTCCAAAAGATACTGGGCACTGGCATTTGGTCTGTTCTTCAAATATGACTACTGGTGCCTCAGTGGGCCAAAAATATTAGGGCTATGGAAGTCCTACAGACAAGACCCAAGAGTAGGAATCCAGTAAAATGATGTCTCCAGAGAGATAACCTATAGGTAAGTAATCTCTCTAATGGTAGGTAAATGCAGGGAGAGGGCTTTGTGTTGCCTATAGTCAGGCCAATTAGTATGGCTTGAATTTAATTTATCACGCACCCAGGTTCTTTAACACATGGTCATAAACCACTAAGTCAACTTAAGTAAATTCTTTGAGATAATAATTAAGGTCTGCTGAGAAGTAAAGTGGTAGTACTGCCAGAGGGGGAATGAAAGCTAGACATAGACCAGACAGCTATGATTGGAGATGTTACTCACAGGTTCACCATAAACACATCACACTTCCCTAATTTTTTAATGCCTTTCTAAAAATAGTAGTTTTTAAAACAACTGAATGACACTATCAAATAGTGTCATTTCAGATAGTCCCCATGGTGGCTGACAGCACTTGGCTTTAATTCTGATCTCGTGCTGCACAGCATACCTAAGGCATGCAGGTATCTGACATAACTACGCACTGTGCCATTCCAGAGAGCAGGCATTTTGACCACTTCTCAGGAGAAAGAGCGGGGCAGGAACTGAATGCCTTTCGTTTGAAGCCAAGTCTATAAAGGGACCTGTGCTGGCTGAGCACACCATTGTCTTGCATAGCCTGACAGCTGATCTTCGTGTCTTTGTAACAATCCATGTCTATAGCTTGAGAGCACTGTGAAAGTAAAGAAAACCTAACCCTTCTGTAATGTGCAGGAGAAGTGTCCCAGTCTTGATTCCTGACCAAGAAGCAGAAGCTCCCCCTGCACCTGATCTGTTGGGAAGTATCCTGTCTGGACAAAGCCTCCTCATGATGAGTGGATCTGATGTGGTCATCAACAGGGATGGCTCGCTAACAGCAAAGAGGGCAGGTGAGGGTTTGTGCCTTGATTCTTAATTAACTGTTTGGTAACTAGTCACATGGGTCTCTAGCCTACAGACCTTACATATGTGCTTAACTTTGAGCATGTACATAAATGTTTACAGGATCAGGGCAGCAAGTACCAACTAGAGTCAAAATAGTAAGTTTTGACACACAGCCCCCTGCTTCTATTTTGATTACATAGTGCCAAGATCATTGGAAGAAATGGTTTAAGGGAAATGGTTGGCATCACCTGTGTAAGTACTGCACTGTAGCTGTTTTGTTACTTACCACAACTCTCAGTGAACTGGATGAAGCAAAGGGACCTTAAAAACCCAGTTTTCCTGGAATTTCACGTGTGCTACCTTCTTCTTTGTGAAATGCATTGGGAATGGTGTGAACACATGGCTCTAAATACAGTGGTGAAGTGCTAGGCAAGAAACTGTGACGTAAAGTAAATACTTGGGAGAGTAGGCGTTGAGCTCATATATTGAGGAACATGCATTCTCTTGACTTAACATGCCCCAGATAGAGAAGTGAGGGGAAGTTGCTGTGTGGAGATCTGAGGATCCCCAATCTGCCCCCCAGAGGAAGGGCAGGATGGAGGGGAGCCCCTGCAGTGCCTGGCTGGAAGGGTGCACTCAACCCCAGTCCAGTGCACAAGCAAGTTTCAAGCTGGGGAGATAGGCTGCGTTGTCATTACTTCCTGCTACTGGCAGCCCAGCAGTGTCTGGAATGTCCCAGGGCACTTAGCTGGCCCCTCTTGATGGGAAGCAGCTAGTCTGGAAGGGGTTTAGGGACTACCTCAAAAGGGTGCTGTGCTCTGGGACTCCATCAGATGGCCAGACACGAAGTGCTTGGCTGAGGGTCACAGACTTGGGCAGAGTAGAGGAAGAAGAGCATTAAGGGGCCTGGCCCACGTGCTGCGCACACACCAGGACTTGAAAGGAACCTTATCTTGGAAAACATCTGTTCATATTGAAATCTTAAAACATAATTCTTAAAGCTAATTGTCCTTTAATTCCCCACATATAGTAATCAATCTATGGCTAAAAGATTAGAAATTGTCTCATTATCTGCATTTGGTGTTTTCAT
This sequence comes from Pelusios castaneus, assembly GCA_007922175.1. Taxonomy (NCBI): domain Eukaryota; kingdom Metazoa; phylum Chordata; order Testudines; family Pelomedusidae; genus Pelusios; species Pelusios castaneus. The sequence continues at coordinate 3,052,165 of ML685890.1, forward strand.
GTGCACTTGCTGCAATACTGATGATATTTGGTTGCTTCAGAGACACTTGTCCAACATAAGCCTTAAGCATTTGACTCAAATGGTAGCTAGTGTGATGCCAGGAATGGTTCCACAAGCAAAAGTGGAAAACTAAGACTAGTACGGAGTTAATGTTACTTTGTTTTGGAATAAAATGAGTAAATGTTGAGAAGATTTATTTTTTCTCTTGTATCTTTTAGCTCCATCATTGCTGAGAAACTCGGTGAGTGACTCAAGAGTGGAAAATGCATCAGGAGAAAATCTTCAGCCAACTACGTTACTCTCAGGGACCACAGCAAGCAGCTCCAATGCAGAACCTTCAGTTTCTTTGGGGCTGAATCCTCACACCAGACCCACCTCATCAAGCTTATTTTCATCACCATCCTCATTAAGCAGGTTCAGACAGACAGTGAACCCCACACAGACAACATCAGGAAGTGCAGCTGGTAGATTAGAATATTCAATGACTCCTAGATCTGTTCAGACCCTCAACGTGGGAAATCCGCGCAGACAAGGCTTGAAGTCAGATGAAATGCCTCGGTTTAATGGGGACTCTAAACGTGCAGTGCCCTCTTACTCCACAGCTTCTAAACCCTTCAATAGTAACTCTAATTTGGGTTCAAAAAGTGTAGCTATGAGACAGCTGCCTAAACCAGCTCCCAAGAGGATTGTTATATCTGAGCTTCCTAGGATACCAAAGATTAAAAAGGAAGTTGTCAGCAGGCATTCAGAATCAGAACCTTCAGGGAACCGAAGCAGTGACATCCCCAATTCCTGCATAACCCAGCTGACTGGCAAAGGGAGTACTAATCAATCAGGAAAAGGTGCCAAGGTGGAAAGCAACAAGTCTAATACCAAGGAATCTCAACAACACACACATAAAAGTGGGGGCTCTTTTCCCACAAATACAGGTGTCTATGGTAGTACAACTCTGTTGGGATCATCAAGGGGAAAAGGCACAAGTTCATCTTTTGAGAGCTTTAAGATTAATATCCCTGGAATTGCAGGGCATTCTAGCAGACTGTCTAATCCTGGATTTTGTAATACCTTCCGCCCTGTAGACAACGAAGTGCAACGGAAAGAAAATCCTTCCCCTCTCTTCTCAATTAAAAAACCAAAACAGATCAAAAGTGAAATATTATATGATCCCTTTGATCCAACAGGCTCAGATTCAAGTTCAACCAACAGTAGTCCTGAAAGGCTTGTCTCAGGGGTGCCGCTAACTAACATCACCAGAACCATTTCTATTGAAAGTCCTAGAGTTCAAACATTTCAGACTGTACGTCGTTTTACCCCTTATACGGTAGAAAATATCTTTGGATCGAGTGCTGAATCATCTGATGTTCTGTCAAGTAACACAGAGTCTCATGATGACGTGGCAATAAAGGGCAGGGTTGTGGAACAGATCTCTGATACTGAACAAGAGAAAATGGATGAAGAGGAAGCCCAAAGCAGCCCGTGTACTTCATCTGCAGTCAAACAAATTTCTAAGATGGAGCATTTAAAAGAAGAAAGCAGAGACAGTCCTAATGTGTTCTTTGATGCAGAAGAACTAGCTAGACCTAATGTGAAGCTGGAGCCAGATAATCACTCAAGTAGTGATGGGCAACAAAAAATCCATAAAAGAGAACAAGTGGAGAGACAGTCACGTTCCCGGTCAAACTCCAGCTCCCGAAGCCAGAAAAAATTGAAAAGAAAAAAGGCGCTCCTCAAAGAACAGAAGAGAATCCCATCGAGATCCAGGTCGAGAACACACTCAAGGGAAAGAAGCTCCAGGTCCTCCTCTTTGTCAGCCAACGAGGACTACAGCAAAACGCACAAATTGAAATCCAAGAACAGGAGGTCCTCTAGTGACCGTTCTAGTAGTCATGAACGATCAAAAAAAAAGAAAGCAAAGGATAAAACTAAAGACAAAAATAAAGCAAAAAGTTCCTCGTCCAGGGACAGAAAGAAATCCAGGTCACGATCAAGGAGTCCCGGCAGCTCTTCTGAGTTTTATGAAAGCCGGAAAAAGAAAAGGCGGTCTGGTTCTCGATCAAGAGGAAGAGAGCGTTCCCGATCAAATAGCACTGAGAGAACTAAAAGACGGAAGCACAGGAGAGACAAAAGCTATGAAAGATATGATAAAAAAGATGGTAGCTCAAGATCAAGGGAGAGAAAGAGATCAAGATCCAGGTCACGGGAGAGGAGAAAATGGAGATCTAGATCACCTTCTGTATTGAGGTCCAGGGAGCACAAGAGCACTAAGTCTAGTGGGAAAAGGCCGCGATCTAGATCACACTCCAAGGAAAGAAAGCACAGGCCAAAAGAGGAGTGTCCACTTCCTTTTCCAGAGAAGGATCAGAAGTCTTCAGATGACCAGGCAGCCAATGTTTTTGTACATTGTCATTCTTTGAAACAAGAGCTGGAAGAGCCAACACCAGAAGATGTTTCCTCAAACATTCAATCAGCCATCGTACCTGAGAAGGAGACTCTTAGAGACACTGCTGTACAAAAGGAAGATTCCCAAGAGAATGCAGCGCTGGAGCAAATCTGTGAGGAATTTACAAATGAAACTGCACCCTTGCTACCAGAGAACACAAGTTTTCTTGTTTCATGTGACAATATAGACACTTCCCTTGAGAGGGAATTAATAGATGGGACTGATTCAGCAGTGGTTAGCAGCCACAGCAGTGTGAACCTGGAGGAGACTACAGCTAAAATAGAAGATATTGGAGATTGTCCATCTCTAATGGAATTGCCGGGAGAGAAGGAAGTTTTCATGCAGGCTGAAAGTGAGGCAACACCAAGCCAAAGCTCATCTGAAAATAAAGTGGAAGTGTGTGTGAAAGATGCTAAAGATGAGTGTTCTGTGTTAGATAAAAATGTCAGTGATGTAAATAAGCCTGAACTAGAGGCAGTACCTCAGGGGCCTGTGCTGAAATCTAAAGCACTTGTGAAAAGGGTTACGTGGAATCTACAAGAGGAAGAAAGTGATGCGTTGACTGCTGAAAAAACACCAAGTATGTCTGTGGTTTGTTTTTGATTTTTTGGAAAACAGTTGTAGCTAAAGATTGGTTTGGTAACAGATTCTGTGATTTTAATAGATCCCTGTGACTACTTCAGCTTGGGTTTCAGCCCTGCTGTGTCCATACACTGATTTTGTACATTCTTACTAAGACTGCTCCATGAATTTTGCCTAATTTTACAGTGACGCAATCGTATCCATAATCATAACGCACTGAGTAGTTGTCTATAAGGGGCTGTGTCCATGAAATAGAAAGCTCGCACCCATTCTGTGATGAAACTCCTAAGAAAAGTCATTGTTGTCATTCTGTATGTCTATCCTTCAAGCAGCACAGCTACAGCTACAGCATAGCCAGTTCCTACAATGATAGAAGGGGTTTTTCCATCCTCTCAAAAGGCAGTAGCTAGGTAGAGTGAAGAATTCTTCCGATGAACTGGCTGCATCTATTGGGAGGGGGAGGGGGTTGAGCCAGCATAATTACATCTCATTGGGTGTGAATTTTTTTGCATCCCTCAGTGATGTTGCTGGGTTAGTCTAATTTTTAGGTGCAGACCAGGCCTCTGACGGTCAAAAGTGACTAGTAGCACAAATAACTGCCCTTTATTCTCTCTAGCCCTGCATAGCTAAGAGGGATGTAACTGGATTCTGTTCCTCCTTGTGCATCAACAGAATTGTTTTGACAAATTACAATCAGTTATACTTTCAGATGTAGCCAATGACCACCTTTGTCCTGCGGAGCCTCTTTACTGGATGTGATTGTGATGGAAAAAATGTAGCTGCACTCTCAGGCTATGTCTACACTTGCACTTTTAAGTCGACTTAGTGTGTCTACACTTAAAATTAAAGTTGACTTAAAGGGGAACTTACAAAGTCGACCTAGAGCGTCCACACTGGATGCTCTAGGTCAACTTTGTGGGGCTAGGGGGACCTCGGGCAGGTCCATGATGGTGGTGGGGGGGGCACCCCCTGTGTGCAATGGGGCAAAGGGGGACAGGGACCCTGGCAGGGCAGAGCCCTGTGTGTGATGCTGTCTGGATTTAGGGAAACATTTATGATATTATTTTCAATGGATATCTCATAAATGCTATAATTCATAGGAACTATGTCATGTTTGGTATCAATAGAAAGGTAGTAATTTGCTGGGAATGATTATATAGTTTATCTCTAGGAATTCTATTTTGATTAGAAGTTAGGAATTCGGTATTCTATCTATACTTTAACTTGTGTGATTTTATGGGAACGCCCCAGACAGGATGTCACCAACCATTGTCTCCTTAATGTTTAGGAATTTTACAGGTAGAATGGTCCCAGGGAGTAAACTGACGAGCCATTAAGGACACAATGCTTGTATTCCTTATGTCCTTAATGGCTCATCAGGTTACTCCCTGGGATCATTCTACCTGAAATGGAGGGTGGTGAAGCATTGGAATGGGCTATCTAGGGAGGTGGTAGAATCTTCATCTTTGGAGATTTTTAAGGCTCGGTTAGACAAAACCCTGGCTGGGATAATTTAGGGGGAGTGGTCCTGCTTTTTAGCAGGGGGTTGGACTAGATGACCTCGTGAGGTCCCTTCCAACCCTATTATTCTATGATTCTATGATTCTATGAAAATATCATAAATGCTTCCCTAAATCCAGACAGCGTCACACTGCCCACATGCCCTGCCCTTTGGGGGGCATGCCAGGCTCCCCCTGTGCCCCCCCCCACAGCAGGGAGGGCATTGGTGTAGTCCTGGGGTAGCCCTAAGTCGATTTAGGGCTACCCCACATCTACACTGGCTTAATTCGACTTTAAAAAGTCGAATTAAGCCTTCGGTCGAGTAAAAAGCAGGCTTAATAAAGGCGACTTAAGCAAGCTTAAGTCGACTTAATTTACCAGCGTAGACGCAGCCTCAGAGCCCAGGCTTAGTTTGGGAACACTGGGAGAAAAATCATCTTAGCGCATTTGATATGGAGACAATATAAACATGGGTCCCTGTGATGGTATTAAATATCTTTCAGAGTAGAACTGTGCCAGAAACGCCTTCATGATTTTCAGAAAGTCATGAGCAACTTTTAAAATACAAGTGTTTCATGTTGGTCACCCAGATTTGCTAGTTCTGTTTGAAAATTCGGCCTACTGTGTGTAATCAGAGTTTCATTTTGCAGCTAGAAAGCCTCGCTTAGCAGACTTGTGAAATAGAAATTAGTCACTGTACAGAATTCTTTCCCAGCCAGTCACATTGCTAGACCTTTGCTTTTGTTACAGCTGTCTGTATTTGTCACTCATTAGGCTTATTACTATTCTTAAATGCTTTTTTTTCCCTTGGGAATTTTAGGAGTGCCATTTTACAAACTGCAGAGAGCAAAGGAAGGTGCCTGGAAAGCAGAGGACTTGAGCCAAACATTAAATCAGGTGCAGTTAAATGAGCCTCCTCCAACCAATTATATGATTCTTGAGCCTATGTTTCCTGATCTAGATTCCTCTCAGGTTGGTTCCCACTCCAAAAGTGAAGAGTCATGGACGGCCATCCCACCTCATCCATGACCTCCTTGTGCTCCGCCCCTTTCATTACAGGGCTCTGCTCCTTCCTCTGCGTGTAGAGCATTTCACACAGCCCATATACTTCAGCAATCCACTAACTGCTCATTCCTTCAAACAGTCCTCACACTTAAATTAAAAATCAAAGCTCATTTCTTTACTTGGCATATACTTACAGCTTCTATTTCCAGCATTTGTTTGCCCCCCAAAATCATGCTGTTTGGAAAATTTAGCTTTTTGGCAACAAATCGTGCTGTAAAAGCCAGCTTTTTGGCTGTTTGGTTCATGCTGTATATCGTTGTCCATCTGTGCTGCCCACCAGTGAAAAGTTGAGGAGGTATAGTTCTGGCTGCTGGAGCACAGAAGTCTTACTGTGGCATGGGACCCTCAGCCCTTTTAACTTAAAGAAGTGTTTAGCAGTAAGTCGCTTCTCTCTTTCAGTGAGTAAAAGCTGTGTTTAAAATCCCTAAACTGCCTTTTTGCACTGTAATAACAAAAAGTGTTTGCTAAAGGGTATCTCTGTTCCACAGGTATACAGTCAAAACATGCCTTTGACACCACCTCTGCCCTCAAGCCTTCCACCCTATGCACCAGTCAGTCAGCCCACAGTTCAGTTCATAATGCAGGGGAGTCTTCCTCTGCTTGGCTGCGTGGCGGGACAGAGTTTGACTCCAGAGCCAGACAGCCTGGCTACTGCTTCTGAACCAGGAAATCAGGCTGCTTCAGTTGGAGACATGGAAGAGAAAATCAAAACACCGAAGCCTCCGCTGGATAAAACAAAAAATGAAGAAGTGAGTGAATACCCTTCTCTTAACAAATATCTGGGCAGAATTCTGTACACAGGCTGAGCTGATCCCACTGGGACGTGTCTGTGTATGTGTTGTCATGAATACCCTCTTCCATGGCTTGTCAGTGTCATCAGAAATGAGAGATGAATGAGATGTTCTGTCTTGTTTAACTTGGGTTGCAAATATTATTTCATACCATGTGACTTCACTGTTCCTAGCTTTGCTTTTGATCACCCTGGTGCTACTGGGCCCACCCTCTCCTAGGGTTTATCTGGATCTCCTTTGTGACAGCCCTCACATGTTAGCCCCCTTCTTCGGTCTCTGCCCTAGTTAGCTTCACTGTAGCTTCTGCTGGACTACAGGAGCAGTCCTCTGCAGTAGGGGAGTGCTTTGAGAAGGGGGAGATGAGGCTCTTTTCTGCACAATCACCCAACCCTCCGCCCTGCACATTACAATGAAACTGACGAGGACTGCATCTCTTTCTGGCTCTTGTTTGGCAGCATCAACCTGCCACAAGTGTGACATTTCTCTGCGGGGCAGTTTACTGCCATCTTTCAAATCTGAGGTGCTTGACTTGCTGTCAAATGCCAAATCATAAAATTGTGAAAGCCGGAAAGTTCAAATGTTATGTGTAAATACCTGAATTTATTCTCTCCTGCTTTGACATGGACATAATCAGCAGAATTCTAGAGTGTTTGAGTTAGAGAATCATAGAAATGTAGGGCTGGAGTGGACCTCAAGGTCATCTGCTCTATCCAGCTTTGCTGAGGCAGAACAAAGCACACCTCCACCATCCCTGATGGATGTTTTGTCTAGCCTGTTCTTAAAGACCTCCAATGACAGAAATTCCACGTCTTCCTGAGTAACTTATTCTAGTATGTAGTTATCAGGGAAAACTTTCTAACCATTCTATCTAACATAACCTGATTTCCCTTGCTGTAGATGAGAGTCCTTACTTCTTGTTCTACCTTCACATGTGCACTGCTAGTGCCTTGATGCTGAGTTTGGGTTTCTTGACTGGATTCACTAACTGTTTCACTAACTGTAGTAGTTAAGAACCTTTGTGGAAGTTCTAAAAATGCTTTCATATAAATCACTTTTACTATATTTATTGCTGGATCCATTTAAACAAAACACCACCGCCAACCCCCCCTCCACCCCTTCCCAGCACTAAAAATCCATTTCTGAGCAGCCATTTTTATATATCGTGAACTCAGTTTGATACAGCAGAAAAACTGTACGCTGCTTTGATGTGGTTTGTAAGGAAACCGCTCCACTACCAATCCTTTCTGTCTTCGTTTTTCTACAGTAGACTAACACGGCTACCCCTTTGGAATCCTTTCTGTGTAATACTGGGGCTATTTGAAGTTGAAATATTATCTTCCCAGTTGTAATTTGCCTTCATGAACCAGTCTCAGACCCTTTTGAGTGCTCTTTTGATGGGTGAATGCTTGTTTTACATTCAAGTGCTGGATAAAGGAGATTAGTCCAAAAAATTTGTAAACAAGTGAATTGAGGATTGGCCGTGGAACACTCATTTCTCTCAGAGTAACTGGGCACTGAACAGGCATTCACTGGAACAGGAATTGCTGTTTGCACATTGCAGTCTGTTTAAATAATTTCCAAAGGGGTAGCCGTGTTAGTCTATTGCAGAAAAACAGTCCTGTGGCACTTTTAAAGACTAACAGATTTATTTATCACATAAGCTTTGGTGGGAGAAAATCCAGAACAATCTCTGCGCAAAAGAATAAATGCACACAAATCTGACATCAGAAATTGCAACACTAAAAAACCAATAGGGGAACACTTCCATCTCTCTGCTCACTCCACTGACGACTTGCTAAGGCTGCTTACCGCACGATAACTATCAAAGCCTCCACACGCTAAAGCTCCTTGTTGCGCAGCAGCCGCGCAACAGGTAAACCACCCCAAACGAGGGTGGTAAGGCGTACCACGGAACAGTTGTTCTGTGGTACAGCCTTTGTGGACGCTTGTTGCACCATTGACAGCCTCTGGAAATGTCCCAGAGTGCCAAACCGGGCCACTCTGGGACATTGGAGCTGTCAAATATGTCAATTTCACTGCTCTAGCTGAGCAGTGAAACTGACATATTAAAATTGCCAGGTTTGGCAGCTGGGGGATTGGCCGGCTGGACCGGCGAGGGCAGCCAGTTCGGGCCACCCCTCTAGCTCAGCTCTGGGGCTGAGCTAGGGGAGTGGCCTGAACTGGCTGCTCTCGCCGTGGGTCAGCCCCCTAGTCCAGCTGCAGGGCTTCGGGTGGCGGCGAGAGCAGCCCCCGCCGCCACCCAAAGCCCCGGGGCTGAGCCAGGGGGCTTCGGGTGGCGGCAGTGGCTGCGGCGCTTAAGCGGGGCTGAGCTAGGTGGCTGGCTGTGGGCAGTGCATGGTGGGACAGGTGCCCGTGTGAACACTGCTTTGCGATATAACAAGCAGGTGTGTACACACCAAAGCGCTATATTTATAGCGCTTTCCTTGTCTCGCAATAGCTTTTATTGCGGAACAAATTAATAGTGTGTACATAGCCTCAGTTGCCTTGGGGTTAAACAGAGACTAGGGATTTTTCTCTCATTACAACAGGTGATTTGACCTCACCTTCCTCTATGTGCTGTTCCCCAGTGTTTGAATCCTAACATCTGTTTTGATTTGCTGTTACAGCCTGACCAGATCCTATGTCATACACTTCCCTGCATTTAATTTCCTCCCATTCTGCAAATTTCCCATCTTCAAAGCATCTCATGAAGTGGGATTTTCTCACACGAAAGCTTATGTGATAAATAAATCTGTTAGTCTTTAAAAGTGCCACAGGACTCTGTTAATTTAAATAATGTGTGACTTTCACTCCAGTTCACCATACAGAGGTTTCGCTGTACTTCTAAGGCCATGTACACACAATCACTTTATTGCGCAGTAACAGTCATTACCGTGTGATAACAACAACAGCGTACACATGTGCAATAGGGCTGTTGCGTGTTAACAGCCCTATTGTAGCGCAATAGAAAAACCACCTCGACGAGGGTGGTAGCAGTTAACATGGAACAGCTGTTGTGCCTTTCGATTCGTGTGTATGTTTATTGCGCAATGATTGGCCTCCGTAAGTGTCCCAGCATTCCAAAGTCGTCCTCTCTGGTCTTTCCCCCACCCACTCTCTGTGGCTGTGACGAAACAGTCCCCGCCCTGTTTCGATTCCTGGATTTTTGAATTTCTCCTCTGTTGTCACTTCCTGTTCTCTTCCTCGGGGAGTGGAGTGCAGCTCTGATCTTCAGTAGCAATGGCGGCCACTCATGGAAGACGTGCACCCATTTGGATCACGGCAGAGGTGCTGGACCTGATCAGCATCTGGGGAGAGCCTGCTGTGCAGGCGCAGCTATGCGGCAGCAGGCAAAATTATGAAACATATGGCATAATTTCTCGGGCCATGTCAGAGAGAGGTTATGATAGAGACACTGTGCAGTGCAGATCGAAGATGAAGGAGCTAAGAATAAGCTATCACCGAGCGATGGAGGCAAACTGCCGTTCGGGATCAGCGCCTGCTACATGCAGGTACTACAAGGAGATTGAAGCCATCCTCAGTGGGGACCCCACAATCATTGCAAAGAGTCCTGTGGACACATCAGCCCCCCCCTCATCCAGTGAATGCCAGAGCCGAACAGGATCAGGATGTGATCGATGAAGAGGATGACCTGGAGGAGAGCGCAACAGCATGTAGCCAGGAGCTCTTCTGCACCCCTGCTGAGACGTCCACCCAAGACATGAATTGCAGCGTGTCCTCTGAGGCGGCAGAGGGGGGTTCAGGTATGGCTCCTGCTAAAATATCATTGTCCAGGGCGGGGGTTGCTTGCTGTCTTGGTCACCGCTGTGCACGCTCTTTATTCTACATTCATTAGAAGTGCATCAACACAAGCAGTGATTGTCAAAAAATCACCTGCATTTAGCTCACTAAAGGTTTCCTCGATGTACTTCCAGAGCCTCCTACTCAGGTTAGATGGGAGAGCGTATGTGTCTCCACTCCCATATAAGGATACTCGGCCTCGCCAGCTGCAAAGCACAGCACTGGGAACCATGGCAGCACACAATGCGGCAGCATACGGTCTTGGCTTGCATTCGGTGGCATGTAGGATATGTATTCTAGCTGGCAGGGGCATTCTGAGGAGAGAGATATCGGGTTCCATCTGTGTGCCCTCTGCAGAATGTTAGCCCACAGTAATGTTACTATTAGGACGTATCTTGTCCGCTTCAGTGAGGCATAGGATGTTGACTGCCCTGTACCTTCCAGTGGAATGTGCTACTGGAAGGTTACATTGGTTATCTATGCTTTGTGTTAACAATAGCTTTATTATTATTTTTTTATTAGATTTGACCTTCACAAGGCCTGTGTCTACCACAGCTGACCGCATGAGAAACATTCGTTGGCGTGCTCAAAGAAACAGGGAGGATATGTTTCAAGAGCTGATTAAAGCAACAGAGGGATCCGCGCTGGAAAATCGAGCCTATAGAGAGGAATCCCAACAGAGGAGGCAGAAACACAGGGACGAACTGATAAGCGTCATGAAGGAGCAAACAGAACTGCTCAAGAGCATGATTGCTTTGCAGACCCAGGCGATTAATGAACGGGCTCCACTCCAGACACTTCAGCCGTATCTGCCTCCCACACCCCGTAGTCCTTCGAAGCATTTCTTTGAAGGTCACCCGCCCCCGCCCCCCCGGTATACTGCAACAAGTCCCTCACAGAGCTACTTTTTAGAGACCCACAGCTACACCCACCTGTAACACCTCCCACCAACCCCCCCCCCCTTTCATCTCAATAAAAACAGTAACAAAAACTTTGAAGAGTGGCTTTATTTGTACGCAGTGAAAATCTCATAAGGTGCACTTGATGCGTCCTTGAAGTTAACTAGGGGACGGCATCATTGAAATGGTCCCTGAGTGCCTCCCTTATGCGAGCAGCACCTCATTGGGCCCCCGTAATACTCCTAGTGGCTGGCTGTTCGTATGCTGCCTCGAGGCACTGTGCCTCCATAGCTCACCCTGGGGAAAACTTTTCTCCCCTATTTTCACAAATGTTATGAAGGACACAGCACACCGCAATTACAGCAGGGATGTTGTCCTCGTCCAAGTCCAGCCTCCCATACAAACAGCGCCAGCGCCCTTTTAAACGGCCGAAGGCAAACTCCACAGTCATTCTGCAGTGGCTCAATCTGTAATTGAACCGCTCTTTGCTGTGATCTAGGTTCCCGGTGTACGGCTTAATGAGCCATGGCATCAGTGAGTATGCTGGGTCTCCGAGGATGACTATGGGCATCTCCACATCCCCCACAGTAATTTTTTGATCTGGGAAGAAGGTACCCCCTTGCAGCTTCCGGTACAGACCGGTGTTCCTGAAAATGTGGGCATCATGCACCTTTCCTGACCACCCAGCATTGATGTCCGTAAAACGCCCCTTGTGATCCACGAGTGTTTGCAGCACCATGGAGAAGTAGCCTTTCGAGTTGATGTACTCGGTCGCAAGATGGTCTGGAGTCAAAATCGGGATATGTGTGCTGTCTATTGCTCCCCCGCAGTTAGGGAATCCCATGGCAGCAAAGCCGTCCACAATCTCACGAACCTTGCCCAATGTCACCGTCCTCTGTAGCAGAACGTGATTGATGGCTCGGCACACTTATGAGAGGGCTAATCCAACGGTGGCCCTCCCGACTCCAAACTGGTTTGCAACCGACCGGTAGCAGTCAGGAGTCGCCATCTTCCAGACAGCAATTGCAACACGCTTCTCCATGGTTAGGGCTGACCTCCTGTTGGTGTCTTTACGTCACAGGGCAGCGGCCAACTCTGAACACAGCTCCCAAAAGGTTGCTTTCCGCATTTGAAAGTTCTGTACCTGGTGCTCGTCATCCCACAGCTGCATAACAATGCGATCCCACCACTCGGTGCTCGTCTCTCGCGACCAGAAACGGCGTTGCACCATGTGCAGATGATTGGTGAAGGAGCTGAGCAATGAGGTGTTGTTGCTCTGCAGGGCATCAATCAGCCCCTGCTCCTCAGCGTCCTCGTCTGATTCGGAGCTCATAGCGTACTGAGCAACCAGCCGAGATGTATTTAGAATGCTGAAGGCGACAGTGGAGATCAGAGCAGGATCCATGCTGTCGCAATTGTGATTGCTCGCAAGTAGTGTGGTGCTGCACTGTTGAAAATAGGCATGAGTTGCTGTTAGCAACAAGGAAGACGCAAGGGGAACACAGTGCACCACAGGAAACTGAGAGTTTACCCATGGTGCTTAGTGTTCCTTTCCTTCATCCCAGGATTCCAAGTGCCGATTCAGGGAAAATTGAACTATGGGATAGGTGCCCAGAATTCATTGCACTGCACCGTGATATTGCAAAGAGCTCCGTTGCGTTGCAAGGAGCGACGTGTACGCGCTCTCCCGCAATAAACGTCATGTTTGTTTATAGCACGATTGCCATGTTGCGCTTTAATCTGATCGTGTGTACATAGTCTAAGTCTTGAAATAATGCTTCACTATGTCGGTTGATTTTTTTTTTTTTAAATAGGGCTGGGCTCTGGAGGTTGCTTGCAGATAATCTTGAGTAATTATTCTCCATTTTTGCTTCACAGTATATGAAGAAACTTCACATGCAGGAGAGGGCTGTGGAAGAAGTGAAACTTGCCATTAAGCCCTTTTACCAGAAGAGGGAGATTACCAAGGAGGAATACAAAGATATTCTTCGAAAAGCAGTACAAAAGGTTGTTAAAAGAAGGGCGGCGGGTGTTTACTTTAAAGCAGAAAGGGGATTGCATAGACTGTTAAATAGGGGCCAGTGCTAGAGTGGCAGACTCTAGAGCTCCACGTGAGATCTTGCAGAGTTTTGACCTAAGAACTAAGTGTTTTAGTTAGGGCTGATAGCATCGCCTATTTCTAAGGTTCTGTGGCACTTTCCATTTTAGTACCCTCTTTTCTGTTGCTAATGACTTTGCCACACTTGAACTGCATTTCTGAGAATGAGGCTAGGGAAGCAGACATAGTTTTTCTCATGTTAGAGTCTGGTGACCTTTTTTTGCAACAGTTCCAGTGGGCCCCGTGTTTTGGAGCAGGGACTTGAAATTCGGCATGGGATGGCCTGTGTGTCAAAGATGTGCCTTTTGCCATCCTAATGAAAGTCTGCCCAAGTTGTAAGCCTTTGAAAAATTGCAGTTCACAGAAACTTGGACTTCTTTGATTTTAGCTTCTAAAGTGGAAGAAGAGTCCATCTTCACTGAGTCTCTCAGTGCTGATCGCATGCACCACTGAGCATGCTCCCTCCAGCCAAGGGGCAAAGCCAGGCTTTCCTTGAACTGGTTGCTCCGGTTGTGTCCGAAGGCGGTAAGGCAATGCAGCGGTCACGGAGGTCACACGTTACACAGGAGAAGGCTGAGCTGGTGCGTTTATTGTCGCGGTGGGTTCCGCAGTGTAAGCAGGGACAGACCCGAAGTTCCCCGGCGAGTGGCGGCAGTTAGGGCCGAGTCCCTTTCCTATTTACAACTGCAGCCTGAGACGCCCCGGTTGGCCCCGACTAGCTAGCTTCTTTGTGGCTTGGCTGTTCCTGAGACTAAGACCCCTGTGGTGTGTGTGGGGGGTAAGTAGCAGTCCACCCCAGGCAGCTCCTCTGCGGCTTTCCTGAGTTTGGCGTACGGACTGTGACTTAGCCCTGTCCCAGGCCTGGTTATATACCCCATGGGCTCGTGCTGTATGTACTGCTGTCCCTGGCAACGGGTGCCTTACAGTCTGGGGTGTTCTTTTCTCTGGTGTGACCAGCCTGACCACAATTACCGCCATTACAGTAACTCAGGCGGTTGGCCTTGGTGTTCCTGGCATCTCCGCCCATGCCCAGCACAATGAAGCTGAATCATCACTATAACCCACAAAACAAAACAGAGATAAAACAGGCCCCCAACGCACCCATTGCTATTTCGGTGGTGCATCCCGGTGTTGTTTGATTGGCAGGAGAGATTATGTTCCCGAGTTCCGAAGCCGCTGTTGCCCCACTTGTCAACAGTGGCAGGCCCAGCAGGATCCAGACCACGAGAGCCAGGCCAAGATGATGTGAATGACCCAGGACGCGTCGTTGGCCGCTTCAGTTTCCATTTCTGCAAAGCATGCTCAAATTTACCTAGTGGTGTCTGCAACCACCTGGACCCATCAGCTCCCCACTGCGCTGCCCTGTGCCGTGCTGGGCAGGGCATTGGTAGTGAAAGCTGGGAGCCTGTCTCGAGTGACCCTGCCCTGCTGGAGTCCATGTAACTCGAAGGAAATATCTGATTCAAATGCAGAGGAGATAAACATTGGACTGGGGGAGGGAAAGATTAGATTCAGGCCAGGAATCCGAGGCTGGGAGGGAGGAGGTGCAGGAGAAAAATTGGGACTGGCTGGGCAGAGAGACTGCGATTGGAAGCCGCAGGAGAGGGTAGGCTGGGACAGTTGGGCAAGGAGACTCAGAGTGGAAACTATGGGGAAGAGTGATGCTAGGGCTAGGCGCTGAAGAGGGAAATGGAGAGGGGAGCCAGGGCTGGAATGGAAAATTGATACTGGATGAGGAGCCTGGGTTTGCTGGGCTAGGCACAGAGTTGCGGATCAGGTGGGCAAAGGGAAGCTGAAACTGAATGGGGAGGAAGACTACAAATTGGAGTCAAAGGGGAGGAAACGGGAGAAAGAGGATGGAGGATTGGGTGTGGGGAGAAGGGGAGACTGGCAGTGGGTGGGAGAAATGGGGTCTTAGGTGACAGTAGGACCGACGAGGGACTGAGCTGGGATGCCTGAGGGATGAAACCTGAGACTGGGGAAGCAAGGCAAATGGGACTTGGACAAGGAGCCAGTGGTGTGAAAGAAATAGGAGTGGAGCCAAGGCAGAATGGGTCAAGCTTGCCAGGAACCCGTCAAAGTAGTCTGTATCTGCTAAATCATACTTGCCTTCAGAGGTGGGAAGTTTGCTTTGTTAAAAACCTAAGGCTATGTCTACACTTTAAAAAGTTAAGTCGACTCTGTTAAATCAACTTAACTTTTTAAGTGTCGACATAGCTGGTGCTCCCTGCTGAGAAGGGAGCTGCAGTCCCCAGCAGAAAGGACCCGCAGGTCCCTTCTTGCTGGGACCCACGGCTCCTTTCTCCCCAGGACCCAAGGCTTCCCGGCAGAAGGGAGCTGCAGGTTAGAACCGGGGCTCCCTTCTTGCCAGGAGCCCTGCTCTCTTCTCCTCGGACCCGCGCTGGTCTGGGTAAGAAGGGAGCTGCCAGCACTTAGCTGACAGGGGAACCTCTGGAGGTTCCCATCAGCTGAGCTCTGACAGCTGTCTTCTCCAGCACTCTGCTGACAGGGGAACCTGCGAGGATCTCCTGTCAGCTGAGCGCTGGCAGCTCCCTTCTTGCTGGGATCCCCCTGGGTTCTAGGGAGAGGGCAGCTGCAGATGCCTTCTTGCTGGGACCCCGAGGCTTCCCGGCAAGAAGGGAGCACGGCTTCCTTCTGTCGGGGAGTAGGGGGTCCCAGGGTGAAGGGATTCATGGCTCCCCTGTCCCCAGCCCTAGGTCGACATAGAGAACTAAGTCGACCTAAGGCATCCACACTGGGTTTAGGTCAACTTAACAAATTGACTTAGCTGTTAAGTCAACCTAAACGGTGGTATTTATTAAGTCGACTTAAGGAAGCGCCTTAAGTCTACTTAATGAAAGCGTAGTGTGGACAGGGACTAAGTTAGGTCGATTTAAGCATCCTTCAGTCGACCTAACTGTCAAGTGTAGACATAGCCTAAGAAACTACACACAAACCATGTTAAAAAATGTAAGGTTGGAAAGTCAAATATACCAAGGTAGGAAACGCCAGAATTCAGGTTGCTTGTGCAGTCAGACTTCATCCTTCTTGTGCATATTCAATATGATGCAGTCTTTAATTATTACGATCATTTTCCCCTACACCCCAATCAGTGAACAGGCAGTAAGTGCTTAGTTCTTGAGCAGCTATTTAATATCTTCTTTTGTTCATTGTGTGGCCCTAAGTTTTGTTTATTGCTTGCTATTGAAATTCTTCTTCAAAGACCGAAACATTATTTTTTTCAGGCTTTTCTATGACACTCATCGAAATAGTATCCCAGTGCTTCACAAACATTATAATATCTTTGTGAAGTGGTGAGTATATCCCATTTTATAGGTAGGCGCCTGAGGCACAGAAAGGTGAAGGCCAAACAATCTTTTATTTTGAGTGCCCAATTTGAGATACTGATTTTTCAGAGTACTTGCATTGTATAGTACTTCATACATTCAGAGCACAGCTTCTGTTGACTTCAGGTGCAGCTGGGAATGCTCAATATTTTGCAGATCAGACCCCTGAGTCTCAAGTCAGCCACTCAGAAATTAAGGAGCACATTTATTGACCACCTGTGAAAAGTTTGGTGTAAGTGACTTGCCTAGCATTACATCGGAACTTCTGAGTCTGGCAACATTAATTCTGGTACTTCCCAACTTTTGAGCTTTGGACTTTGCAGCTGTAAAATGTTCTTTTTAATGTAACATTTTGGGTCATTCTGAGTCAGAATCTTGAGTTCTGCATAGACATGTAGAGATTTTTGCCAGGCCACTCTGACATTAGGTCATGTATGTCCAATGAATTTCAGTGTAGAAAAAGAAGTGGAGTTGAAGGCACTCTGAAACAATGATAACCATGCTCCAGGGACAGAAATCCTCTAGGAAAACCTCAGTGGAACTGTTTGTGCATAGTAAGCTTATCTGTGTTCTGATATGTTTGATTGCCAATAAAGCTAGTTAAAGGGTAAACTTGGAATTCACATGGGCTTGTGTTCTGTCTGCTCATACATGTTCATTTTTTAAATGCTTTTTGTTAGCTAGTGTTTCAGATTATACAACTAATGCGTAATTGGGATGGCAGGTTTGAGGTACAAATGGTAGCGTGACATCTGTCTTTCTCATTCTTCTGAAGAGTCGTAACAATGTTTATTAACTGAATGACATGTTTTTTACCCGGTAGATTTGTCATAGCAAAAGTGGAGAAATCAATCCGATGAAGGTGGCCAATCTGGTAAAGGCATATGTTGAGAAATACAAGCATATGAGGAAACACAAGAAGATGGACACTGAGGAAGATCTGCATGAAATGGAGAATTGAAGCAAGACCTTTCGTGAGGCGAATCAGGGTTATTCTGGCGAAGGACGTTATTCTGGAGGGAATAAATACTCATTGAAAAGAGCGTGGTAAAGAAGCTGGATGTAATGGAATTGTATTTCCACATGGGAATAGAATTCTTGTCTCAAGTGAACTACAGTTGTGGATCCAAATGACAGAAATCAAATGCCCCCAGACCAGCAGCATAATTCCAGGCAAGACTTAGAAAATATTAAACTTGTCGGGGCTCTCAAGTTGCTACAGTTTTTAGGGTTTACTTTGATCACATTTTTTGGTTTGTGCACCTATCTTGCTAAAACTGGACACCATTTTTATATGCAGTATATAAAGATATACTGTTTCCATTGTGTTATTTATCAATCTATGGATTGTCTTTAAAAACTGCTCATACATTGATTTAATACTTGAAATGTGATATTTTTAACTTGCTCGATGGTGAGTGAAAATTTGACTCGCTCTCAGTCGTGCAGAAGTTGCAAAAGTGAGCTAACCTTTATAAATTGTCTTCAGAAAACACTGCTCAAGATGTGACATTTATTTACATTTTGTTGAAGTATCTTGTTAATGAGAAACTTAATTTGTTGGGGGGGGGGGGAGATTATGTTCCAATTTGTAAATAATGTGCTGATGGTTGTTTTTGCGTTCTACTAAGATGCCTTTCAGAGAAAACAAAGAGCAAAGATTGTGAATTTTCAATAACAAACCTGAGGAATGAGAGGGAACGATGTACAAAGGAGAAATGTGACAGAATTTATAAAGTTATTTTGAATGGTTTTATCCATACAGAAAGTGTCATTTATTTGTCCTCCTTGCATTTTAGTTTTTCAGTATTCTATATAAATTTCCAGTCTTGGGTCTTAAATAGAGCTTGGCATATCTTTTTAGGACTGGCCTACATCTAAATACTAGATTGACCTAGCTACATTGCTCAAGGCTGTGAAAAATGTCATGCTATCAGCAAAATAGTTAGGTCTGCCTACCCCTCTGCATGGATGTGACTACTTTGACAGAAGAAATCTTCTTTTGACTTAGCTAATTCCTCTCGGAGAGATGGATCACCTATATTGATGGGAAATCCCCTTCCTTTGTTATAGGAAGCGTCTATGCTAAAGTGTCACACTGTTAGAGGTGTCATTTCTTGATTCAGTATATTACATGGCTGGTGCTCACATTATCGAGGTTCAGTATGTGTAATGAGTTCTGAACACCTCAGATTTCTTCATAATAGCATTGCTTGTCCGCAGGTCTTGCAGACTGACTGACACAGATTTTTTCCGAGACAGATGCCTAGAAAGTAATGATTGACAAGTAGTTTAGGGTGATGTTTTGTTGGATTTAATATGCTGGATTGCTGAGTGTCCGTGATACTGTGTTTAGGGAAAGGGTGGGCAGTGTATGTAAGGAAATTAAGGAGAAAATGATTAGGCTAAAGATTGGAAAGGAACTTTCAGAAGAGAATTAGAATTTAGTATATACGGCTGTCAGAGATTGTGTGGAGGAAGGTGCAGTAAAACTTAAGACAAATGCTTACCTAAACTCTTGGAGTACATCTGGATACACTATGCTTAATGACAGTGGGTTCATCTGCCAAGAACAGGGATTTGGTGCCATACAGAAGATCTCTATTATTGTTATTTTATTTATTTTATTTTATGTAAATAAATCTGAGCTTTTTTTTGCTAAGGAGTTTTTAACTAATTCATATGTGACAAAACTTTCTTAGCTGCTCTATCATTGCCCTTCTGAATATCTTCCACTATGTTATCTTTCTGGTGTTTACCTCTGGTTTTCCTTTCCATCTGAGCTCTGTGGTCGGGTTGCAATTCTAGGATGCTATTTGATTTTAAAAAATAAGATGCTTCAAATAACAGAGACAATAACTTGGATTCATGTGGATAATTGCTTGTAGTACCATACACGACTCTCTCAAGTACATAAGGCACAGCCACCATGGTAGGGGAAAAGAGGGAGAGGTCCTTTCTCCTCCTGCCCACCTTCCAAAAAAGTAGCTGCATTCACTAGCCTCTTGATCCCATCAACACGACTGCAGGGCTCATGCACCGTTCTCGTATCTGGTCTCCCTTCTGTTTGTTTCAGCTCTAAATGGAAGTGACCTGATGTTCAGGGGATAGCAAACATTCTACTTATGTAGTTAGCTATTGATACATTATTCAAAACAAAACAAACAAAAAACCCCACAACTTGTTAGGCACTTCTTTATTCCCCTTGAAGAGATCCCTGCTAAGTCTTTCTTTGGTCCTGTAGTTCAGGGCCTTATGGAAGCAAAAAAATGGCTGGACAAGATGTTGAAGTGAGCTCTTGTTCTGCATTGAAGCTTGTAGGTTCAATCAGTGTGTTGGATGGGTAAGTATTCTGTGTAACTACTTTTCTGATGAATTAACCTCTACAAACGTAAGCACTCAGGGTGCTGAGATGTAAATCTTGCTGCCAGACTTCCATAAAAAAATAGGGACCTTTAAGACAGCTTTCGACTGTATCCTAATCTGTATTTTCGTGCAGCATCAGCTTTCAACTTGTCAAGAATTGTTGAGGTAAATGTGGCCATGCTGCATATTTCAGAGCACATTCTGGAAAAATGTATTTATTACAATAAGGGTTAGGTTTGTAATTCATCACTCCTACATGTGATATCACCTGT
Organism: Pelusios castaneus; assembly: GCA_007922175.1. NCBI lineage: Eukaryota > Metazoa > Chordata > Testudines > Pelomedusidae > Pelusios > Pelusios castaneus. Next base: position 3,072,326 of record ML685890.1, read on the forward strand.
GGTAGACTATGTGATAGCAGGAAAATACGCTGTCTGCATTTGCCATACCCTCACGTTTACAGGACCACAAGTACGCAGGTAAGACTAGAACTGCTGTCCCATTATTTGGAATAAATCTATCAGTGGGAAAAACTAGCTGTTGAGATCATCTTCATGTAAAATGTATAAAAATGCGTAAGATGTATGAATTTGTCCTGCATGCTATATTTAACATACCAGGAAATCTTGTTCCTTATTTAGCTACAACGGTGTTCACACTGTCAGATACTCGTTGACATGATCTGAGAACTGTCTCAACTGAATATTTTATAAACTGGATAATTTATCCAAGTACCACTGAATTCTCATTGTGTGGCTTAGAACAAGCCTTTCATCCTCTTCTTTCCATTACCTCTCTCCAGTTCAAGAAATGATCCTGTCTAAAGAACCACTAACTAAATGAAGGTGTATATCACAATGCTGTAAACCGCTGACACTATTTTTAATGAGCTATCACTCCTTGTCTTACACTGGAACTTCACGACCCACTTCTGTGCATGTCGTGTGTATTGAGGCAATGGCTTTTGGGGAGAATGAATTCTAGAAACCGGATGTCAGGATTACTGCTTTAGGACCACAGTTGTCAAGCTGATCTTTGGAGAGCTGGATCATTAATAGTATCCCTTCCTCCCTGTTCAGTCTTATTAAAGATAGCTAAAAGGGACACTAAATGCTTTCTTAATAGTACTTTTTCATGTACTTGCCACAGTAATTGTAGGCATTTACAAGGGCCAAAAGGAGATGGTCTGTGCAATCAGGAAAGGGAGGAGAGATGGTCCAGAAGACCCTGTTAGGTATCCTGCTCTGGGCCCAAGTTTGAGAAGCCCTTCCTTATAGGAATTTGAAAAGAAACAGAGCACAGATGCAAGAATGATCAGCTTCTTGAGTTTATGCTAAAGCCATTGTGAGCGGGGCCTCCTGGACGTGCAAAAATCAGGGCAAGCTGCAAAACTGGGAGCCAAACTCCCCACACACTGATGGGTGGTACTTAAACCAGTCTCCCTATGAGTCACAACCAGGCTCCTGGTTCCCCACATCGGGTACCAAGAAGTCTGCCCAAAATAGAAATCTATGAGCCTGTATACTGTTTATACTGTTTGGCGTCACCCCTCGGGGGTGTTATTCATCGAGGGGACCAGGCAGACGCCGGGTTCTTTTTCCACCGGGATTATAGCCCGGCCTTGATCTGATGGAAGGGAGGCGCTGACAGATACATCAGTAGTCAGGGGAACTAGAACTGAATAATAAAGGGTTAAATCGAGCCAGCCGATAACCCAGGTAATTACCAAAGGAATCAAGTACTGTTCCCATAGGGGAAACAGAAAAAGAGGGAGGGGAGTGTCAGGAATTAACAGTACCATGGCAAATAACAATAGAATAGAATCAAGAGAATTATAAGTACAAAGTGTTTATTACAGATCATCTTGGGTACAAGAAGACTTATATCTTTGCTTATCTCTTTTGTTCGTGCACTCTTTTTTAACTGTTACACACTTGCAAGGTTTATCTTTGCTGTTATACTATGATATTCTTGTGCTGCAGCATGCTTCAGAATTACTTATTTAATAACTAAAACTATTCTTATTACTCTGCACTTGCCCCTAGCAACAAAGGGGTGCCCCTAACTTCAAAGGGGACAGCAGGCTATCTACCTGTACTCCCAGGCTGGGGTGCTAAACTACTTGATCCCTAACCTTAGCCCAATACCTTTTACAACCTAGGTTTGGGGAACTAAAACTAACTTCTAGTTTATCCAGTTGTTAAAAGAACAACCTTCCTGCTGCAATCCCTTTAAGGGGACTGAGCCCTACACATCCCTAACCTTATACCTATCCCCCCGTACCCTCGGGGACCAGGGTTCTAACCTACTTCTGTCCTTACACCAGGACTCGGGGTACTAAGCTTCAATTTCTATTTCAGTTACTCATATACCTGTTACACATATACCTGTTACTTATATACCTGTAGCTACTCTCGAACCAGTGTTCACCTAGGCCTCTTGTGGTTTCTTAATACTCACCGAACTCCTTACCAACGTGTCAGTTTCGCCACCATCGGGGATCAGGTGCTGACCTTTCTTTGATGAGCTCGGGCCAACGTGCCAGTCCAGTCAGCTTCATGACTAGGACCTGACCTTTCTCTTTCTTCTCTGGACTGACCCCATTTGCTATAGTGACCGGAGCCACTGGGCGTCCTGAGTCAGTCCAAACCTGTCCGAAGAGGGTATCTGTGGGGCTGATATTTATAGAGCTTTAGCCCCCTGTGCCCCTCCTGTTTTTACAGAGGTTCCCACAGTCTTTGCCACATTGCCATCGATCATTTTAGTTAGCTGTCAGCCATTGATCATTTTAGTTAGCTGTAAGCTTATCAGGGAGCTATCAGGGAGTTTTCTTCTCTTTAGGGTGCTTGTTAGGGCTGCAGCTGCTCATTAGGTGACGTCTGAGTTCTTGGCATAGGTTCATGTGAGCGGTTATGCTAAGGCCTTTGAAAACTGGTTCAGGCTTGGGCCTATACTTGCTAACTACTACTCTTAAAACTAGTTTCCCCTAATAATATAAATTCCCATTAACCTAATCCACTTTATACAAGAAACAGCTCCCTTTATTGCATTCCAGCTCCTCTGACTCCCACCTAGCCGCACGGTCCCTCAGAGAAATAGGTTCTCCTGACCCCAAAGGGCCAGCCACATCCCACAACAATAAAGGCTTGGATCTTACCCAAAACACCACATCAATAACCAATCCTTTAGCAACTACAACTAAAAGTTTAATATAAAAAGAAAAGAAGCACAATATGAGAGATGTTAAAGGGTCAAAGTGAATCTCATACATACAAATGATTTAAAGTTCGTGTAAAGCAGTTTGCAGGCTTGTTCCTCTGGTAAACACCCAGCACCCGGGTGGGCCTCAATCCTTTGTCCAGTCGCAGAGGAATAGTTCCAGAGATGGTGTTAGCTGTAGACTGGGGACTTGAGACAAGATGAAGTTGAGGCTGCTGCCTTTTATCACCTCTGACCTTCTCCCTGCTGTGTGCAGTTCTTTCCAATCAAAATGAACTTGAGTCACATGGTCAGTCTGGGTGACTCTCTGGGTGGGTTTCTCCACAGGCACATTGCACCGGTGCCTTCCTTAATGGGGCATCAAGGAGACAATGACTGCAGACCTGCAGTCTGGAGTATTTCTCAGAATCTCACAATTTGGAATACAGCTACAGCTAACATATTCATACTTTCTAATACAGATGATACCTACACATAGACAAAATAATCATTTCCAGCAAGTTATGACCTTTCTATTGATACCAAACATGACATAGTTCCTATGGATGATAGCAATTATGAGATATTAATACAAAATAATATCATAAATGGTTCCTTAAATCCAGACAGCGTCACAGACATGACACAACTAGCTATCTGGCACCATCAACCTTGCTTTTATCATTGTAAAAGGGGATCAAGACTGACTGTTGCCCTGGCAAGACTAAAAATGTTTAGGGCTGAAATCTTCTTCCTCTGTCTTTTGAGGAGTAGGGGAAGATCCAAAGCTGCATCATAGGCATCTGTCAGATCAGGATATAGAAATACTAGAAGGATGACAGCAGCTATAATTTCTAGTATACTGTGTATCTATTTACAAATCAGTACTGGGCAGAGAATTTCAGTAGCTTGTTTAATGACAGAATTAGAGCAGAGCCGTGAAGAATTTCCATAATACTAGCGGGAAGTTTACAAAGCAAGAGTTTTCAATGTCACTCGCATCTTGAAGGGTCAGAAAGTTTTTTTTAAAAAAAGCTAAAATTGTCCATACAGGCCCCAGAAACTTTGATAGTCTTTTATGTGTTGCTGCAGAGTAATATGTAAAACCCACTGTGGTCACAGATCTTGGCCATATTTGTAACTTTCTGTTTTGAAAAATATTTATGCTATGAAAGGGTTACAATCACTGGTAAATGTGGAGTCTTGTTGACATGAGGTTCTGCTGAGTACAACTAAGACCCAAAAGGACTAAAAAGGCCATGTGAATGCTCCTTTGCGAAAGAAGAGCAGTGCATGGTGGGCACCTGTCCCACCATGCACTGCCTACAGCCAGCCCCCTAGCCCGAAGCCCAGGAGCTGAGCTGGGGGGCTGGCTCGAACCAGAGCTGGCCCCCCAGCTCAGTCCAGGGGTTCGGGTGGCGGCAGAAGCTCCGCAGTGAAATTGACATATTTGACAGCTCCAAGGTCCCAGAGTGGCCTCGATTGGCACTCTGGGACATTTCCGGAGGCTGTCTATTGCGCAAAATGAGTACCCACGAGCATTACCGCGGAACAGCTGTTCCGCGGTAATGCTACCACTCTCATTTTGAGTGGTTTAACTGTTGCGTGGCAAGAGGGTGTTGCCACTCAACAGGGAAATTGATCGTGTGTACGCTACTGGCTTTATTGCGTGGTAAGGAGCCTTACCGCACAATAAACTGCTCGTGTGTACATAGCCTTACTCTAATGCTTCTATTGGCTATCTGTGTAAAACTTCTGAAACTTTCTGGTTTGCTAATTAAGATTTAGCAAACTTCCAACACAGACTAACCAAGAAAAGTAATTATTAGTTGGTTAAGAAAGGTAAATTTTCTTTGCTGAAAAATGTTTTTAAACTTCTCTAACTGTATGTATGCAACAAAACTATTTTTAAAGAGTTAATAGCAACATTTTGTAACCAAGGGCCTATGCTACTTCTGAATACATATGTTTTTTAATAACAATTACATTTATAAAAAGAATCATAGAAATACAGGACTGGAAGAGACCTCAATAGGTGGTCTAGCCCTGTCCCCTGAGGCAAGGCTAAGTATTATCCAGACTATCCTGGACAGCTGTTTCTAACCTGATCTTAAAAAACCACCAGGGTCAGAGATTCCACAATTTCCCTAGATAATTTGTTTCAGTGTTTTAACTGGTTCAAAGTGAGGAAGGTTTTCCTAATGTTTCCCTTGCTGGGGTTTAAGTCCATTTCTTGTTCTGTCCTCAGTGAATAAAGAATACTTTATCACAGTCCTCGTTACAACAACTTTTTACATAGACTGTTACCATGTTCCTCTCAGTCCTCTCTTCTGCAGATTAAACATAGTTTTTTCAATCCTACTTCAGAGAGCATATTTCCTAGACCTTTATTCAATTTTGTTGCTCTCCCCTGAACTTTTTTGTCCACATCTTTCCTGAAGATGCCTGGATTTGGACACAGTACTTCAGTTGAGGCCTTATCAGTGCTGCGTAGAGTTAAAGAGTTCCCTCTTATGTTTTGCTTCTAATACATCTCAGAACGTTTGCTTTTTTGCAATCATATTACTTTGTGGACTCGTATTTAATCTGCGATCCAGAGTAATCCCCAGAACCTTTTCTATAGTACTCCTTCCAAGGTGGTCATTTCCCATTTTGTATTTGTGCATTGATTATGCCTTCCTAGGTGTAGTATTCCTTATTTATCCTTATTTAACTTCAACCTATTTATTTCAAACTATTTCAGTGGTTATTAGCTAAGATGGTCAGGGATGCCACCCCATGCTCTGGGTGCCCCTACTCTCTGATAGCCAGAATCTGGGAGTGGATGACAAGTGATGGGTCACTCAACGATTGTTCTGTTCATTCCAACTGAATCACCTTGTGTTGTCCACTATTGGAAGACAGGCTACTGGTATAGATGAACGATTGGTCAGACCAGTATGGCCCTTCTATTTTTCTGATTTGTCAAGATCATTTTGAATTCTAAGCCTGTCATTCAAAGCATTGCAAGTGTGACTGAATGCACCCTGTATTCACATCCTACCAATATTCTTTGTACAAAATATACCTTGTGAGGTATCATTTGAAAACTGACACACATCAGTAATATCATGGTTAACTGTATATAGCAATATTGTATGTAAAGTTAGGAACATAAGGTGAAATTAGACTGAAATGTGTTTTCCAGACAAGCCTGGGGTAAACCTGTTCTTCAAAGACAAAGAACAAGCTAATGCTTCTAGTCATTTGTAATTAAAGTTGATTGGCGGTCACCTGTCAAGTGGCCCTTCTTTGGTAACAGATGGGCATAGGAATAGATCAATCTGCATTTTAACAAACCATACGGAACCTTTCTCACCACAAGGTTCCATGCCTCCATCCTCTTAGTGGAAAGAGGTTTTATTTAATGCAGGAGTCACTCAGGAAAATGCATTTCAAAAGGTAACTTGACTATAAAAATGAGAGGTCAGAACACCCCAGGTATAGCCTCTCTCTGTCTCTGACCTAAGAAGACAATGGAACCAGTTTTTGGACTTCGGGAGGGGTTCTGACCTGAGAATTTGGTCAGTCCTGTTGCTGAGAACATGTGGTAAGGATTTTACCTTGAACCAAGTCTAGTTTCAGTTACTAGACAGCATTTTAGCTTTATTTCTCTTGTAATCATGTCTACTGCAATGCCTTATACATGTCCTCACTTAAAATGTATCTCTTTGTAGTTAAACTTGTTTTAGGCTTTAATCAAAACTAATTCAGGGTTTGAGTTTTAAACGGAACTGCTTGGTAACTCCAGTTAAAGTATATTGATTCCTTACGTGGGCAATGGACCTACAATATCTGAACTACCCAGCAGAGGGCTGCACAGTGCAGAACACATGTTCTTTGGGGAAATTTGGGCCTGGGAGTGTGGTGGGGTCACCCTGCAGGTACTAACCAAGGCTGCTGAAAGCCACAGTGTGACTGGTGAGTCACTGACGGGCTGCTGGGTTCAGAGTTTCTGGAACAGCGTTTATATCTAGACACTCAGGGTCTGACTGTCAGGCTGATTGTGAGTGATCCAAATTGGGAGCTACAACTGCAAAGCATCATGAGAGGCACCCAAGGTCACAGGGTGGGGGATGACACAACTCCTCACTAGGCTGGATTGCATCCTGGGTTGTGCATCCTCTCCCAGCATGGTATCATCTGCAACCTTTATAAGTGGTTTCTCTGTGCCATCATGCAAATTATTTATGAAGATGCTGGATAGAACTGGACTCAGGACAGATCCAACCGTTGATAATTACTCTCACGTTCAATTTTCCATCCAGTTGTGCACCCCTCTACTAATGGTTTCATCTAGGCTGTAGTTCCCTAGTTCATCTCATGTGAATTTCTCATAAGCTTTATCAAGACCTTACTAAGGTCACAATATCACATCAAACCCATAACCACTATTACTTATCACCTTGTTATCTTCCAGGTGCTTACAAATTGATTATTGAAATCTGTTATTTTTCTGGGTCCTGAAATTAAGCTGACTGGTCTAGAATTCTGAGTTGTCCATATTTCCCTTTTGATCAATAGGTACTATATTTGCCCTTTTCCAGCCTTTGGGATCTCTCCTCTTCTCCATGAGGTCTCAAAGATAATTGCTAATGACTCAGATCTTTTTAGCCAGTTTCTGTAAGTATTCTAGGTTGTATTTCATCAGGCCCTGCTGACCTGTTGGGTTGGGTGTACTGAAGTATAGTTAAGCACAGTCAGACTATAGATGACTAAGAAGGAAGGTGGCAAGCCTAGAACAGGCTCTGAAAGGGGCCATTGTAATACTGAGGGACCATCTGCAGGCCTGAGAGGGGCTGGTGAGTGGGTGCCAGTTGTGAAGTTAAGGACAGGTCCTGTTCCAAGGTGACAGTGCCCTGGGTTTAAAATGCTGTCTGCTGCCGAAGGGACTTCCTGGGAGAAAACCTTTCTGTTTCTCATGGTATTAGAAATGCTCAAACATATATCCTTTTAATTATGGCATAGAAAACGTGCATGGTTGATCTGCACAATATGGCTAGGGCATGATCTTAGAACAGGCATGTCGATCATACGCTCCTCGGGGTAGAAACTGTCTGCTATGGTTTGCATTGTACTTATTCCTGATTGGTCCCTAGACACTATTGTAATAAACACGATTCATAAAAAGGGTGATCTGTCCCTGACCATGTGATATGTTGATATCCATTGACCCTGAAGATGGGTGGGATTTGCAGATAAGCTATCTGTGTTAATATGTTTACTGCTTTTCTGTCATGCAGCCACCCTTTTCTGCCTTTCAGAAGACTGTTCTCTAGGAAAGACATCACCTCATTTGAGGAGCTGAGAAGTAAATTTTCCAACTTTCATTGCAGTCTCTGCTAAATGGAGGCAGCTGGGATCCCAAGAGGGTGTTTCTCTTTTCAGTAACCATTTGTGTTAATGAATACCCAGTCCTCCTCCTCATCTTTGTGCATTACACAAGAAGGGTGATACAGAGATTTTGAAATCATCTTTTAGGCTGGAGGAGGGTGGAGTCTAAAGAATGTTTCCTAGGGCGTGGGAGGAAGATGCGGAAATACAGACAGAGGAGTTTGAGCTGCAGAAGGATCCAGGTTTTACAGCTGCTGTCAAATTGAGGGGACACATGGCCCACCACAGAGCCTGTGAGTAATAGCTCCTTTTCTCTCCTGTGACTGCCCAGTTGTGGAGGGCGGGAGGGAGGACGTGAGAGAAATTTACCTTTACCTTTCAGACAGTGCCCCAGCAGAAGAGTGAAGGGAAATGGGGAGGGACAGATTTATTTTCTCTGCCCTATTTGGGTTGGGAAGGGAAGGAGGTGGGTGTTTGTGTGGGAGAAGTGTTACTCTTTCTTTCTAAATGCGGGGGAGGTGGCATGGGTGAGACCTCCCAAGGGTTTGCATTGTGGGGAGATTCCTCTGACTTGAGTGTCTGAGCTCCAAGCAGTGTGCGAGGATGCACCACCACTGTGCCCAGACAGGAAGCAGAATGGAGAAGTCGGTCTCATGCATTTTGGCTTAGAAGAGTCCCGTCTCCTTACACAGGGATCCCTCCCCTAGCATATACCACTCTGCTGTAGGTACCCTTCCTGCTGGGGGTGGGATTGACCAGTAAGGCTTCTGTTTGAGGGATGTGGTCCCTCTGAGCCCCTGGGGGTTGTTCTTTACCCACCCCACCAACCTGTCCTTCTCCTGCTCCCCCCTCCTCCCCGATCACAGTGACCACCCTAGCTCCTCTGACACACTGGCTGCGAGCAGTTACCAAGTCTTGTGCCTGGAACTGACATACCCCTGGCACCCTGTTTTGTGTCTGCCTCGGGGTCCCTAGACTACAAGAGAGATGCAGGCCTGAGGGGGGGACTTAAACTCAGTTCTTGACCACTGAGCCTTGAATACATCTTGTTGGCCACAGCTGTAGTGAAGTGCTTCCTGCTGCGATCCTGTCTGTTGCCAACAAAGAGCATGAGCTGGCTCAGTGGGGGCCTGAGGGAAACCTATTAGTGACTCAGTAGGTGGCACATCTCTCTGACTCAGCCCTGAGCCAATTGCCCAGGGCTCCTGAGCTGCTGATGGTAAAGATCCCTGACACTTTGGCTGTTTTAAATTCATCTCCTAGTCAAATTTCAAATCAGATAATCTAAGGGCTAGTGTGAAGAGGGTGGGAATTGTTTTCCATGTCCACTGAAGGTAGGGCAAGAAGGAATGGGCTTCATCTACAGAAATTTAGGTTAGAAAAAAACCTTTCTAACTATCAAAGGTCTTTAAGCTCTGCAACAGGCTTTCAAGAAAGGTTATAAAATCCCATCATTGGAGGTCTGCAAGAACAGGTTGTACATGCAACCGTGAAGGGTGGTCTACGTTTATTTGGTCCTGCCTCAGCACAGGGAGCTGGACTGCATGACCTCTTCAGGTCCTTTCTAGCCCTGCCTTTCTATGGTTCTTTCACTGTGTCTCCTCAACTTCCCCCTACAGCTGTAGTCAAACACAACATTCACTTCCTCTTCTAGGCTGCAGTGAAGGTATTGTTTATGTCTTGTTAAAACAGCTCCCACGCCTCATCACAGCAGCCTTTCATTGGTGTTAAAATGATGCCTTTATGTAGAGTTTGTGATGAACTTTAAGCCCTGTAAAGATGGAAAGTGCTGCATTAATTCAGTGACCAGTATGTTCCTTCAGGCACCTATGTAAGTAGCCCTATTTCCAGGAGTCAGAGCAGAGGAAGCACTCCAGAAAAATTTGGCTCACAATCTGAAATGATCTTTTTATGTCCATTAGGTCAGGAGAGAGATGACTGTACAAACAAAGTGTCTCTTTCCACCAGGAGGCTCCGAGTACTGCCTCCGACTGTCCTGCATGACACCGGGGTAGAGAGCCTGAACCTGGACCGGAACAAGCTGAGACATGTCACTGGGATTTCAAAGCTTTACAACTTGAAAAAAGTGATCTTGTCCAAGAATGAGATCACAGACTTCCCAGAGGAAATACAGAGTCTGGTTCACCTGGAGAAGTTGGAATTGAATCAGAACCAAATCCGGCTCATCCCCGAGGGGATCTTCTCCTGTCTTCCCAGGCTAAAGCACTTGCGGTTGAACAACAACCGCCTCAGTACTCTCCCGAAAGACTTGGCTAGCTGTAGCGGCAGCCTCCAGTACCTCAACCTCTCCAACAACTTGTTCCGAGCCATTCCCCAACCTGTCTTGGAGCTGGTGAGCTTACAGGAGCTCTATGTGCAGAATAACTCATTGCGCCAGCTCCCCAGGGAACTGTTCGAAGGGAGGCCACTAAAGATGTTCAAGGCAAATGGGAACCCACTGAGGGAGCCTCCCAATGAAGTCTGTGCTGGGGGCATCCAGCAGATCCTGAGCTATTTCAGCCAGCTTCAGAACTGCCAGGCGGAGGAGGACAGGAGGGTGAAGACCATGTTCCTGGGGGCATCACTGGCAGGAAAATCCACTATCTGTAAGAGCCTGAAGCAGAGGCAAGCAGTCCTGGTGTCTGAAGAGGAACGGACAGTTGGGATTGAGATCAGTGAATTCCGCATCCAGGACTTCACGTTTCTTTTTTGGGATTTTGCTGGGCAGCTGGAGTACTATGTGACCCACCATGTATTCATCACCCCACAGGCCCTGGTCATCCTGGTAATTAATTTCCAGAAGTAAGTTCAGTGAGGGTTTCTTTATTGGAAGAGCTACAATCTAAAGAGGTTAGGCAGACACAGGGGAAGTTGAGTGGGAGAACACAGGCACAGAGCGGAGAAGTGACCTTGCCAAGGTCCCACTTTGACACTTGGGCTAGAACCAAGGGCTCCCAAAGTGCAGTCCAGTGTCCTATTGACAAGGCATGCTGCCTGCCCTCTCTGCAATGTGACTGCCTGTCTCCTGGAGGTCAAACTCCTTTTACGTAGGCCACCGAACAGCCTCTGCATCTAGGACTTGCTGTGGTGTACATGTTTGTAGCAGTCGGGCCATCCCTGTAGAACGATCATCTGTTCTCGTGTCCAACACCAGCTCTTTTTGAGGACGGTATTAATAGAACTCACTGTTTAGTGTACATTGTCCTCTTCTCTGCTTCATCTGCAGAGAAAATGAATCTGCTACAGCTCCCAGCTAGGGGAGACAGTTCTGTAGCTCAAGCTAAAGAGACTCAAGGTCTTTACTGTAGCAGCACCATCTTCAATCCTTGGGATGACCCAGAGCACATTGTCACACCCTGCACTGATAGTAACTGGTGGAGGGCTGGTTAATGTTTTTCAGGTACCAGCTCAATGATGATGTCTTCCAGGAGCTGGTTGGCTTCTGGATCAATAACCTCTTCATGCGAGTCCCGAACTCCGTGGTCCTTCCTGTGGGAACCCACACAGACTGTTGCACTGAGGAGGAAGTGGGAGAAAAGAAGCGGGACATCATGAGCAAGATCCAGGCCATGCTGGAGGAAAGGAGGACAAATCTTGCCCACTTCATCAACAACCTGGAAAGCAGTGAGGAGTCTGAATGCTATGTGGATCAGTGGGAGAGACTGAAGGAGATGGAGACCTGCACCTTGACTGTACGCCTATTGAGTGGCTATTACACAGCCCTATAGGTGTGCACGATGCCGTACAAGCCAATAGGAAATGCAGTCCCTTCTCCAAGGAGGGTCTAGTGCACAGCCCCAGAATGGTTGACTAAATCCCCTCTTTTAATTTAATCTCTGGATCATGAGCCCATCACCATCCCAAGGCTATAAAGTGCTGTTATATGCTGGATTTTGTGGAAACTTGTATTATTAGAGCTGCTTTATTTAAAAATAAGAAAGATAGGCAAAAATGGGGTGGTGGGGGAAATACTTAGCAACAAATTTGGAATCATCCATTTTCATCAGTTTAGCATATTCTGTCCAGGTCTCTTTAGCATTCCCCTCCCTTCAACGCTTTGTTTTTCTTTTCGTCCCTCTCACCCCAACTCTTATTTTTGGGGCATCGTAATGAAAGTGGATTTTTTCAAAGCACTCCTGTGTCTCTGTACCTGCTCCTTATTCTCCCTATGAAATCATTAGATCCCTCTGGGACACTGCTAGTTACTGAAGGTACCTATATGGTCCTTTTATTGTCTGAGTAATCTCTAATATGTTAATCCTCACAATATTTCTGGCCGGTAGGGAAGTGGTGTTATCCCCATTTTGCAGATAAGGAACTGAAGCACTGAAATGGCTTGCCCAAGGTCACAGAAGAAGTCTGGTGCTGATCTGGGAACTGAACCTAGATTTTTCAAGTCCTAGAGTAGCACACTAGCCACTGGACAATCCATGGTTGCTGGTAGCTTAACACTTTTATAAACGACAGACAAAACTCCCCCCCCCCCCCACCACCACCCATGTACCACTAAATAACCCACTTCAGTCACTCACTGAAGAGGACCGTAGTACGTACCTGTTATGTATTAGTATAAGCGATCAGGACTTGAGCTAGACAAAGTATGGCCTATGAGTCTTGCGTGGTCTTCTGACACATGACCTACAGTTTGCTTTTCTGCCTCCTGCAGTCTTTCCCTGCGGGTTATGGCTGCATTGTGCTTTAATACTACTCCCAGTAGCACCCATTTAGGTGGGTTTCTTGCCCTGAGTATTTGGTTGAACCCTCCATTTATCTTTCATTCCAGATTTTAAACCTCATTCCTGTCAATTGTACTGATTACTGGGATATTAAGAAACTTGAAGCTGCCATTTTGGAGCATGTAAAGAATGAAGAAATATTTCCTAACGTGATCCGAGTGCTGCCCCCTGTTTATAAGAAAGTGGAAGCTGCCATTGTAGACCTTGTGCAGCGTGAGGAGACAACGGAACATGGCAAGTATCAATAACTATTCCCTTCTCCCCACTGAGAGACCACTGCTTTTGGGGACCTCTGCCCCAGCCGCCATCTTTTTGGCTAAGGAGGGCTGGAGGATGACTCCCTTTGATGCCCATGAATTCACTGCTCTTTATTCCATTGGAGATGTCTTGCCAGTTCAGAGATTCAACACTGTCTACAGTCCAGGAGCTAAGCGGGTATGGTCTGCAGCAGTCCCAGGCACTGCACAGCTAGGGATCGAGACTGGGAAGCAAATTCTGTTTTCTTGCGGGGCAGAGCATTACCATTTGACTGTGGCCATGTACACACTACAGACTTATCCCACAATAAAAGTTATAATTGTAACGCTTTACCCCATCCACACAGTACTCCTAGCGAAAGAAGCGTTCACACGCTCCTTTGAATTTTCACTAGAAGGAGCAGTGCATGGTGGGCACCTATCCCACTATGCACTGCCCTGCTAGCCAAAAAATGGCAGTGGTGCTGGCTTGAGCCCCAATCCTGCCCCTGGGGCTCAGATGGACTGGGGCTCAAGCGGGCTCAGCTGCTGCCAGCCAGCTGAGAGGCTGGTGGCAGCTGATCCCAGTGGGCAGCACAGCCCGGCAGCCGAGCCCCAGGCGGCTTGAGAGTCCCACAGTCAGCGGGGTGGCTGTGGGAGGAAGGGCTGCGGGGCCCACATAACCGCGGGGCCTGGGGCGATCGCCCCGTTCGCCACCCACCCAGGGACAGCCCTGCACACAGGCTCCATGGGAAGCCTTTCCACCCTCATTTGGGTGGTTTACATGTTGCGTGGCAAGAGGGCTGTTGCTGTGCAACAAGAAGCTTGTGTGTAAGGAGCCTTACCATGCGATAACTCTGTAGTGTGTACAAGGCCTAAATATCTTCTGTTTATCCCAGCACGACTTGTGATGGGGTCTGCAATTTCACTGCATCTCTGGTAATCAGGGGGCTCTGCTGCTTCCAGCCAGCAACATAGCATCACAATCCCTACACATGGGCCATCTCAATTATGTTCTGAAATAGCCCACCGGGGATTAATGTAGAGAGAGAGAGGTTCTATAGATAATATTCAGCTGAGAGAACAATGTTAAGTTGATTCTCAAAAGTGTTGAACGCTCACAGCTCCACAGATGTTCAAGTCAAGTGAGTGGCGGGCACTCAGCCCTGTCGAGAATGAAGCCGTTTAGGCTGGGGCATTGCTGCCCTGAGAAAAGATTCGGGGCCCAGGCCCCGCCCCCAGGCCCAATCCAGCCCTGAGGCTGGATCAGGCTCCCGGGGGCCAGTGGTTCTGGGACTGAATTCTGCCGCTGCCTGCTGGTGGCCGGGCCCCAGGTCTTTGGCCAGCACCCCAGGGCCAGATCCTGCCACCAGTGGGTGGCGGCCAGGCCCTGGCGTCTCTTCTGGGGCCCTGGGGCCAGCTCCTGCCACCGATGGCCGGGCCCTGCATCCTTAGCCAGGGCTCCAGGGCCAGTTCCTGCTGCTCGGGGCCAGGTCCCGCCAGATCCACATGCCCACACCAGCCATGCCACTCGTGTAGGTATCTGAGAACTGAAGATGTTGCAGTGTAGATCCTTCTTGAACCCGCTTCTAATGGCTCAACCTCCAAGAGCCAGAGGAGTGTCAGAACACAGGCTGAAATGCCATCTCAGTGCTCCAGGCTCTGTTCCTTTCCCCTTCTGAATTCACTGGGCGTAAATGAGTCTATTCTTATGTAATTTCTGCTTGAGTGAGTTGCATCAAGGCTTTCCTTAAAGAAACACATGGACAATGCACAGCCCAAAGCAGGGCCTGTTCCTCCTGCAGATGCTTCCCCATGTAAATGTTTAGACTTCAATGGGGCTACTAAGGGCTGCCAGACTAGGTCCATGGCGGGGGGCCTGTGCATTTCGGTAACCATTTTAAAGAGTTCGGTATACATCACTATGGGTGTGCACCCACAGTAGTACACAACTACTTACCTGTGCCTTGTTAAAACCCTTCTACTGCAGCACTGCAGTGAAACAACTGAGAGTTGGAAAAGCACTCTGGGTAAATGAGTATCCCCTGTGCTTCAGGGTTCCTGTGTTCAAAAGCAACTTTTGGCAGAACTGCCCTGGAGTCGGATTTGCTCAACTCAAGAATATGATGGACATTGGTCCTTTTAGGATATAACCTTGGGACAGCCCCCACACACTGGCATTTAGCTGCTGATTTAAACCTTGTGTTAATAATTTCTGGTGACCCTGTTCTCTCTCTAGGCATGATGGATCTCAACCTCTTACTCAGTGAAATCACTCACCGAGAGCACTTGACCAATCTAGGCGCAGAGCTTTTCCAGGACATCCTGAGATACCTCCACCGCATTGGGCTGATTATATGGTATGAAGAAATCAAGCAGCTGGAAAGCACAGTTTTTCTACGGCCAGCCTTTTTGATAACCATGTTCAAGGTGAGTGTAAGGACCTGTAGAACCCTCCCTCCATGACCAGGTTATTTTTCTGGGAAGCAGCATCCTTCAGTCCTGTGTATTCTGTCTCATGATTAAGGGGCTAGGGCACCTGACTTGTGAGGAGAGGCTGAGGGAGTGAGGCTTGTTTAGTTTGTACTAGCAAAGAGTGAGGCGGGATTTGATTGTGGCATTCAACTACCTGAAGGGGGCTCCAGGCAGGGCTGTCCCTTGTGGGGAGCAGGGCCCTGGGCCAATTGGCCTAGGCGGGGCCGCACCCCAACGCCTCCACGCTGCAGGGGAGCGAGGTGGGCCCACCAGCCTGCTCTGCCCCCCACGGAGATGGCCCTGGAGGCCGAGGCCGCCGGTACAGGGAGCTGGCTCTGACCCTGGGCCAGGAAGCAGAGACTGGAGGCAGGGAGCTGGCCGCATGTGGCCGTGTGGGGCAGGCTGGGCCCCACCCATGTGCTCCACCTCTGGGCTTGCCTGCTCTGCCCTAGGGGTGGGGAGGGCCAGCCCAGGGGCTGGGCATAACGCTCCTGGCCCATCCTGTCCCGCTGCCTTCAGCTCGCTGCCCATTGCATCTTGTCCAATCCTCAGCAGTTAATGAGAACAAGTTTTCTTCCTTCTTCATGTAACAGCCTTTTATGTACTTGAAAACTCTTATGTCCTCCCTCAGTCTTCTCTTCTCCAGACTAAACAAACTCAATCTTTTCAACCTTTCCTTATAGGCAGGACCGGATTATCGCAGGGGCTTTAGGGACTTAAGCCCCAGGCCCTGGCCCAAGCACCTAACCCTCTTGCGATAATCCGGCCCCACTCAGCGTCAGCAAGGCAGGAGCGCTGAGAGAGCGTCCCTACCCTGGTAGTGCTGGGGGGGAGGGCCCTCAAGACAGAGACTGGGCTCTGTGCTCTGCTCCACCCCTGGGCCGACTGGCCCTCCCCTAGTGCGGAGCGGGGCAGGCCAGCCCGTTTGTTCCACCTGAGGGTTGGGGCCAGGAGGTTTGCAGTGAGGCTGCCGTGCAGCATGCCAGCAGACCCCCCCCCCCCACTCCTCAGCACACTGGCCAGAGCAGGGCCAAGGCCAGGGCCAGAGCACCCTCTGGTCCCAGGCCCCACCCCCGCAGCGATGGGGAGCTGCACAGTCAAGGGGGGCAGATGGGAGGGCCCACTAGTCAAGGGGGGCAGGTGGGGGGGCTGCCAGTCAAGGGCAGCCCAGGGCCCCTGGGCCAGTTAATCCAGCCCTGCTTATAGGTCAAGTATCTAGACCTTTAATCATTTCTGTTGCTCTCCTCTGACTATTCTTCAATTTGTCCATATTTTTCGTGAAATGTGGTGCCCACTGACCAGTGTTGAATACAGCGTACCATTTAAGGCTAATCAACACGGAGTAGGTTGGCAGAATTACATCTTGTATCTTGCTTAGAGCACTCCTGCTAATACAGCCCAAAATGATTATTTCTTTGGTTCGGTTTTTGCAAAGGTGTTACATTGTTGACTCATAACTGGCTTATGATCCACTATGACCCCCAGTTCCCTTTCTGCAATATTCCTTCCTAGGCAGTCAGTGCCCATTTTGTATGTGTGCAACTGATAGTTTCTCCAGGTGGAGTACTTTAGATTTGTCCTTATTGAATTGTGTACTTACAAAGGTCAATCAGATGGATTTCTCAAAGGACTTCGCAAGCAAGCCTAACTGCTGTGTGTGAGAGTCAGTATAATAAGTAAATGGAAGCAAAATATCCAAGGTCACACTGCTAATCATCAATAGGAACAGAACTGCCCAGTCCTGAATTCTAGTCTCCCAGTCTAACCTCTCTGATGTGGATACTGTCTACTAGGAACTGGACTGAGACCTCCAATTCAAACCATCTTCACAGCCAGCCGATATTAACTTCCAGCTAGTATCAGCCTGGCTAGATGATCTACAGTATTGTGGAGCCATCTGCTAGCCATTGAATGTATATCGCAGAGCAAATGAATGCCTGTAATTAAGATTCTTCCTGTTTTCAAACAGTCTTTTTTCAGTCTCAGTTCAATTATGGCCAAGACTCCGTTTTCCTCACACTGGTGTGTGCTGTGTAGAAGGACCATGGGCCCGTTTCCTGGGATTGCTGGAGGAGCCTTATGCCTGGTGTGTTGCAGAGAGGTAAGGTCAGGAGGAAAGATGGGGTGAAAGGGAATTGAACTTGGGAAAACCAGGTTCAATTCCCTTCTTATCTACAGGTTTCCTCTGTGACCTCGGACAAGTTGCTTAGTCTTTCTCTGCTTCAGTTGCTGTGGCACAAAATTGGAATTAGAGCACTCCCCGACCTCCTTAAGGGTGTTGTGAGGACAGACACAGTAAAGACTGTTGAGGCCTCAGATATAATGGTGATGAGGGTGATGTAAGTACCTAAGGATATCTGCATCAATTACTGCAATTCTCCCTGCTTTGCTGACCTTTTCTTTCTTCCGGTTCAGATCCTTGTCAGGGATCGCCTGGTAGATCAGCTGGAAAGCATCTCAGTGGACCTGCTGGTGGGAGAACGTGCTACCATCAGAGACCAGTGCAACTGGGTGTGGACATTCAAGTCAAAGGCCATGCTGTGCCAGCGGGCCATGCGAGCCTTGGTCAAGCACCAGCTCTCCTTGGAAGGGATAAAGGATGCCTTCGAGGAGATGGTGGGGCACAAGGCCCGGAAGGGGAAGCTGTTCAGACTTCTGGAACATTTTGAGATCTGCCTGGAGGTGAGGAATGCTGCGGCTCTCAACCCAGGGGCCACGGAGTTCGTGCCGGGGCAGCCATGGGAAACGACGCTGGTCCGTGGCGGCGAGGCCTATTACTTGTTTCCCACATATCTCAACCAGAGCAAGGAGGTTTCTGAGAGGTGGGGAGGAGATCATCTGGAGGATCTCCACATCCGGGCCTACTTTTCACCTGAGATCCCAGAGGGCTTCTTCCAAAGGTAACAAGTAGCCCCTTGCCTGGGTCATATATGCTGCATGCCCTGAAGCAGGGAGCCCTTCAGAGCAGGAGGCATTCCTTCATCTCTTTCTAGGAAGCATACATTTGGTACTATTATAAACAAACATATTAATTCATAGTAATTGAAGGGAGGGTTTGCCTAGTGATTAAGGCCCTGGACTGTGCATCAAGAGACCTGGGTTCAAATCCTACCTCTGCCACTGACTGCCTTTGTGACCTTGGTCAAATCACTTAATCTCTAATCCTCAATTCTCCATCTGTGAAATGGAAAGAATAATTTGTCCCTTCCTCCCATCTTTTGTCTGCTTACAGCAAAAACTTCTTTGGGGCAGGGACTGTGTGTGTCCTGCAGCTGGCCCAATGAGCTCAGCCGAGACCTGCAGGTGCTACTGTCCATATACAGGACTAATAATAGGGTATGTTAGCAGTGTGCTGCCCAGGGATTCATGCTGCATGGTTCCCATTTGTTGATTGGTGTCAGGGGTTTGTTAATAGCTGGTGGGGAAGCTGCACGGCTCCTCACTGAACACTGCACTAGAGCCCTGGGCATTTCTTCCCTTCCAGAAAATCACTGGCAGCCTCAGCAGTCCACTCTAAAGTCTCTCTCTGCATAAAGACGTGATATGTACCAAACGGATCTATGCTGGCAAGGTAGCTCGCTCAAGTCAGTGTCACCTTGTTGCATCAGGAGTGAGAGAAGGAGGAAGAGGCACTCTCCATGTACGAATCCACCCACACGAATACTATTGGAGTTTGCCTGTGTGACTGTTAGCTGCCCAGTATGTACCGAGAACCCGTGCAGGGCCAAACTAACAGACCTCGGGGTCCCAGCATACTCCCCACTGCCTGCCCTCCTCCCAGTCTGGGGCTTCAACCCCCCACTGCAGGGCCCTGCCTGGGGCTCCAGATCCCCACCAAGGTGGCCTGTAGACGGGCTGTTGCTGGGGGCAGGCCCTGGGGCCAGAGGATGCTGGTTGGCGTGCAGTGCGGCCTCCAGTGCTGCCCCCAGGGGTGATGGGCCCTGGAAGGTTGCACTGCTTGCCAGCCAGCCCTGCCCCCGGGAGTGAATCAGCTGGCCCAGGGGCAGGGCGGGAGTGTGGAGCCCAGCCTTTTGGCCCCAGGGCTATGCTCCCCCCGCCAGCACCAACAGGGCAGGGGCACTCCTAGCACTCCCCCAAGCCCTGCTAGTGCTGAGCAGTGCGGCTGGATCAGTGGCTTTAGGCCAGGGTGCCAGGCTTCACCCACTATAGCTCCTGCATTAATCTGCCCCCTAGAAAGGCAGGAAAAGAAGAGCAGGAAAGAGATGCTTGTGTGAGAGCTGGGAGCTGAGCTGACCCCAGCTGCGGCTAACCCTCTACTCTGCACTTGTGGGGAGAACTGCACTGGACTCCACATCTCCTCTTCTACCCCTCCCTGCCCCCCAGCTCTGTGCTTTCCACAAGCCAGAGCTGCCCATATGCTTGGGCTGGGGTTGGGGAGCCTCATCCCCCAGTTTAAACAGTTAGGCTTTTATATTCCTAGTTTCAATGAATCTGCATGTTGAGTGGGAAACTTCCCAACCAGCTCTCTGAATGGGTTCGTTACAGCTGCCAGCTATGGGACTCGGTTTTTCACACACGCAGTAGATGCTCGTGTTTTTAATACACAAGGTCTCTGGTTCAAGCCTCAGTGTGGTCCCATCTGAGGTTGGCTACATATGTTGTGGCAGTAGGTGGGGCTTCAAATAGTTCCCATGATCTGGAAGACAGAGGGCAGAATGTCTGTCTTTGGCTGATACGTCTCTCCAATCTTGTTGCAGGCTCATGGTGAAAGCTTGCTCTTTCTATTCAGCCCACTGGGTTGCGAAGGTGACATGCCTGCTTGTATGCAGTGGCAAACCCTTGCTGATCAAAGAGAACAACCAGAAGGGCTATAGTTACATTGAACTCCGGAGCAGAAAGCCTGTGGAAAGGACAGGTAAGAGAGAAGCACCAGCATTGACTTCTCTCCCAATCCCGTTCTCTTTGGATTCTCCAGGGAGTGGAGGGTAGTCGTCCACTTGCCATCTGCAACCTTGTAACCAAACTGGCCCTTGTATTGTGTGCTGAGGACCTTCCATGTACATCCAATGCACTTCCAGCATGATCACTGTTTGCTGATTCTGGGTTAGCCACAGGTTGGTTGGATCTCCAAGGGTTGATCTCTCTGAAGCTCCCCATGCTACACAAAACCATCTGACTTCCTCTGGCCTGGCCTGTTCCAATGACACATCTCTCTCTAATCTGGAGAAACTCTGATTAATAGAACTTCCAACTTCTTAAAGGTTTGGGTGTTCCCAATATCGCAATGAAGTCGGGGTTCCCTAGCGTGTCTTACAAAATAAACTTAACTGGATAAGACTGATTCCATGTACAAGAGCTGGTTGAGATGTTCCAAAGTTTCAAAGCAAACTCTTTGACCCTTCATTTAGTTTTGTGTGTTACCTCAGTGTGATGAGTGATATCCTCCAATCGCATCTGGAGCTACCCGTCATAGGGTTGGAGAAGCAATTTTCTCAGCCTTCAAAGGGGAGAGTGAAACTGAAGCTTTCCCAAAGAGAACTCTTCTTCAGGATGCTGGAGTTCTGCAGATGGTGATGAGCACAGCCAACCACTGCTAGAAGAGCTTTAAACATTCTCTTCCACCCAAATTGCTCAGGTCTTGGTGGCAGAGTCCTACCAGTTTTCTGGTGTCCTAGCAGAGAAAAGGACCTCACGTTCCATAATGGGAACAAAAGCAGAAAAAGAACTAAATTTGAAGCCATAAGCTCTGTGGGGCACGGACCATCCTCTTGTCCTACTTACATAGCACCTAGCACCATGGAGGTCTGGCGTATGCATGGGGCTTCTAAAGGGTGTCAAGTCTGAGTTAACTGGAAGAAACCCAGCTGGTGCAACTGTTTGCCTAGAACCCAGACTACAAGCAACTCTTGCTTGCCCGTTACCATTTGCGATCTAGATCAGCTCATAGGAAATGCATGTTAAAGGGGGCTGTGCGGGGCCAAGTGCCCCTCCCCCAGATTTCTGCTCAGCTTGTTGGGAGGGAAAGAAGAGTGGCTCTGTCATTCTCCTGCTGCACCTGCCCCCGGCATGTTGGGCCCCTGTTCCTGACATCTGGGCCCAGATGGGGATAAGAAGGGCCGCTTTCACATTGGCTGCTCTGGGTCATTGCTATGTGTGGGGCGACAGTGGCCTTGGAGAGCCCAACTGGGGAGACGGTGGCAGCCCACCCCTCTGCTCCCTGCCTGGGCCCAGCTGCCCGGGAGAGCAACTGAGCAAGCTGGAAACATGCCAGGTGTAGGCGCAGCAGGAGAAGGATAGAGTCCCGCTCTTCCCCCTCACCCCTGGGAGGAAACTCTGAGGGGCAGGAAGAGTGGAGTGGCCCCAGGCTGGGATGTAGGTGGGGGATTGCTGGGAGCAGGTTGTCTGGCCTCTGCTCAGCCGGAGGTGGAACACTGCCCCTCGCCCTGCTGAGGTGTCCGTGAGCTCTGGGGACACTGGTGTGAATCTAGTCCCAGTCAGTCACGGGACATTAGCTCCCTGCTCCTGTGCCCCAGGAGCTGGTGGCATTGGCTGCGGTGGCTCCAGGGAGGTGGGACTGGAAATTCCTCCCAGAGGAGACACATGGGATGGTTGCATTTACCCCATCCACCTTTTACATTGTCCCCCTCTGGCATCTGGAGGCACTAGGGTCATCAGTTCATTCAGTCCAGGTATCTGTGGTGATTAACAGCAGCCTCTTCTTTCCCTTATTCATCCAAAGAATTCCAGATCACATGGGATTTTGTTATGGCGATAATCTTCATCATCCGGAAGCTCTCTGACGAGTGGCCAGGTCTCCATGTGTGCATTAAGGCGCCCTGTCGAACGGCGGGTTGTCCTGCGGAATTTGTCTGGCCAGATGTGGATGACAAGAACACCGTGTACGTATGTCCTGTGACGTGGTAACCTGTTTTTCCTACAGGAAACACCCATGCTGAGGGTGAGAGCCTCTGCGTGCTACCAAAATATAAATGGTGATCGGTGGGGTTTTTTATTTTTTTAAAGACACATAGAATCATAGAGCTGGAAGGGACCATGAGAGGTTGAGTCCAGTCCTCTGCACTCATGGCAGGACCAAGTACCATCTAAACTATCCCTGACAGGTGTTTGTCCAACCTGCTCTTAAACATTTCCAGTGCTGGAGATTCCACAACCTGCCCAGGCAACTTATTCCAGTGGTTAATCACTCTGACAGTTAGGATTTTTTTCTTAATGTCCAACCTAAACCTCCCTTGCTGTAATTTAGGCCCGTTGCCTCGTCTTTGTATGTCTATAATATCTTCTATCAGAACAGCGCAAGCCAAGTTAGAAAAGTTTGAATCCTCACTACACGCCAGAGAGGCACATAATTACTACTCTGTTCTCCAGAACAGGAAACATAAGCACCAAGAGGTTAAGGATGAAAATTCAAATTTAGGGGCTCATCATTAAGCACGTACATTACATGCTGACTCAGCAAAGCACGTACGCATGTGCTTGCCTTTATTATTGCTTGTATTGTAGTAATTCCTAGAAGCCCTAGTCACAGGCCGTTTTGCCAGATGCTGTACAAATGTTCCTGCCCCAGACAGCTAAGTAATTCAGCACACAATTGGGGCTGAAGCAGGCCGCAAATCCATATTTAGGCATCCAAATCAAAGCAGACTGACTTTCCAAAGGGCTGAGTACGTCTGGAGACTCACTGACTCTGCTTGGAGCTGAGTGCTTCTGAAACTTGATCCACTTTGATTGTGGTGCCTAAATATGGATTAATTCATTTCCAAGAATTCCATTTATTGATCTGTAACCTTCATTTTAAGTGGCTCGGCAAATGCCTCGTAGGGAGACTATGGCAGAGCTGGGGATAATCCGGGGGATGGCAATTTTTGCCAGCCCCTGTGCCAGCATCTCCCCCACCAACCCTCGGCAGGTGCTGGGGGCAGGGCTGGCTGGGGAGAGGAGCTGCCATGCATGCAGCCCTGCTGGAGGGGAGGGGTTAGCGGGGGCAGGGGAGCAGTCACGCTGAGTGGCGTGGCTGGGCCAGGAACCCTGTGTGCCACTCAGAATGGCGTGTGTGCCATCTTTGGCATGTGTGCTGGGAGTTGCCAACCCCTGGATCGTCCAGCCTCCCACTAATCTCAACTACAGAATCATCCCTTCCAAGCACTGGAATCATTTTCTCTTTCTAGTTTTGCCCAGGACATTTTCAAAAGAGCAACTGTTCAGGAAGCACTCATTTTGAATCCCCAAGAGCTTTGCATTGCAGTAAAGGTCGTTAGTGACGTTCTGTTAATTAGGGTTTTTTTTTCTTTTTCTTTCTTTTGTTTTTATTTTAAGGGCTAAGGAGGAAATCAAAACTTGTGGAACATGTGGCCATCAGTTTCCGACTGAGCTGCTTTTACCCAAAGGTAAGGGCAGAGGGTTGTAGGTAATCCTGCTGTAGTGGAGAGTCCAGTTGAACCCACAAGATGAAGGCAGAATGATTTCCGGTGTAGCCTCAGACAAGCACTCACCGAGGATACATATACTCAGGGTTAAAAGCCCCATGGCATGTCTGTGGCTGGCCCAGGCTCATGGGTCTTGGCCTGTGGGGCTAAAAGTTGCCGTGTAGGCATTTGGGCTCAGACTGGAGCTGGTGTCCTGGGATCCTGCCCCCTCACAGTGTTCCAGAGACGGAGCCCAGGTCTGTCAGCTTACATGGGCCAGCTATTGTTTCTTACCCCTGCGCAGACATACCCCGAGTCTCTTTCTCTACTGGGCTTCCCTATCTGTACCCTGGGTGATGCTCATACTTCGTCTGTCTCTAGTCTATTTAGATGGTAATTGTTTGGGCAGGGGCTGCCGTTCGCAGGGTTTGCACAGCCTCTGGCACGATGCGCCCTGGTCTCAGCTGGGTCTTGCGAGCGCCTGACCGTAATCCGAGACTCAGGACAATGAGCACGGCCCAGTGATTAAAACAAACGGTGGGCTTGGGACCGCTTGGGTTCTAATCCTAGCTCTCCCCCGAGCTGCATCACCCATCTCTGCCTTAGCTTCCCCATCCGTGAAAGGCCTGACAATGTAACGTCCTCATCGGCAGCTCCCCAGTGTTAACAGCTGCTAATAAACTCCCAAGGGTTCCTGAGCAGCTTTTTTCACTCTCTACTGAAAGACCACTGTGCTCTCTTACAACAGCCTTCCCTGTGCATCCACCTCACACGCTCTGAGGCAGATCCTCAGCCAGTATAAATTCCTCTAGCTGCCCTGACACCAGTGGGGCTTTGCCAGTAGACACCGGCTGAGCCTCTGTCTCCATTGCGAGGACGAATGAGTTAACAGGTCGAGCACTGTCCAGTCAGTGGGATTAGGGGTGGGGATTCCTCCATGTCTGTGGCAAAGTGGGTCATCTCCTTTTCTTTCCTTTCAGTTCCAGCTGACCTGGGTGTTGGGCCCCAGCCCCAGCCTGCAGCTCACTATTACATCACGAGCTACGGGACGACAACCTTTGGCCCCAGCAGAGTCCGTATCAGTCGCCAGGTAACATGGCTGCAGCTTTGTTCATGTTGTGCTTCTTGGCTTTTCTTCTTTTCCTGCTGCAGGGAGCTGGCCTGCAGTAACGTGGCTCAAGCCAGCTGCCAGCACACAGTCAATGAGAATGGCCCACTGGCTAATGCACTGAATTTGGTGTTTGGAAGGCAAAAATTCAGTTCCTTGCTCTAGCTGGACTCTTTGATCGTGGGCACATTACTTAGCCTCAGTTTCCCATCCATAGTAGGAAAACGATAGCCTGGCCTTGCCTCCCAGGGGGTTGTGGTTGATTGGTGGTGATACACTCACATAGATACAAAGGTCATCAGGCTGTAGGGATGGGTAGATGGGCGCCTTTCCACTGATTTTTAACGGGAGTTGGATCAGGCTCTAAACAAATGGTGGAGCATCTACTTTACTTCCGCCAGTCTGAAAATACCCACTGAAGTTACAGAGCCTTCTGTTCCCAGCCCAGAACAGACCATTGTCACAAATAGCCTGACCTGCTGCATAACACAGCCCAGAGACGTGCCCCACATCCAATGTTAATCCTCATTTTTTAGCATTCGCCCTTCTTTAGTCACCCTTATTTATTAAGGAATATCACTGTTTTGAATAATCCCTCTGTCATTGCCATTCTCCCAGCTGGTTTTTCTGTAGCTATTGGTGTGTATTCCCCGATGACGTGTATATTTAGGCTGAGATTTCTGAAATGAATGGGATTCTTAATCCCCAGGTGGACTTTGACAGCCCTCTCCTTGAGGTGTATAAAGCACTTGGGGGGGTCACGTTGTGAGTGCTTTTTCAAATAGAAGTGAAATCCATAGAAATGAATTCCTTTCAATGGGTAATCTGAGCCCGTCCTTGCAGCGCTCTCTGATTGGCACTACTTAGATAGCACCATGGGCATATATGGGATGACACGAAAATGATGGCCCTAAAACCTTACAATCTAAGGGGAGGCCTTGGTGCTCCAGGAGCTACCTCTCCATATAGAGTCCCTTGAAACTGCCACACCAGGAGCGGTTGAAGGATCAGGGCTCAACTGAAGGGGGCTTATGGGAGGGGCAAACAGAAATGAACGTTAAACACTGCAGCAGCTACCGGACCCTGCCAATGGCCTTTTGGATGGTCGCGCACTCAGCCCTTGGTCATTATTTCTGGGGGCGGGGCGGGGCGGGGTAACTCTTCCCAGCTCCCAGCTGAGTAGTTGGGCCAGGGCATCAGGCAAACTTCTTGTGGGCAAAGGAGAGAATGAAGAAAGCATCTTTTCCTCTCCAAATTTTCGGCACAATTGTGAACATGCTGTCTAGAGAGGCTTCTTCAATCCAGATGGCAGCAATCCCACCACTGCCCTGGGCAGGGAGCCCTGCGAAGCTGGGCTGTCTTGCGTGGGGCACGTACCCCTTCTGTACTGCTCCCTCTTGCACCGCTGAACTGCACTGGTTCCATTGCCACAGGCAACCCTGCTGTCTTGGAGCTGGAGGTACCTGGGAGCATCTCTAGCTGCATGTGCAAAAGTGCCTGCAGCGAGTGGAAGCCGTCTCACTGTGACTGCTGAGCTGGTCAGGTCTTGCTTCAGGCCCGCTGCTGTCTCAGAGAACCCTTTACAACATATGCTGCATAATCTGGCATACAGAAGCAGCAACCCTGCCTGGATTTTTCACTTGTAAGATGGAAAATGCTGTGAGCAGCCTGGTAGAGCCATGCTGAGGTTTGGTTCATTTTAGACTTATAGACTCAAGGGTCAGAAGGGACCAATATGATCCTTTAGTCTGACCTCCTACAC
Organism: Pelusios castaneus; assembly: GCA_007922175.1. Lineage (NCBI taxonomy): Eukaryota > Metazoa > Chordata > Testudines > Pelomedusidae > Pelusios > Pelusios castaneus. The sequence goes on from ML685890.1 coordinate 3,099,197, forward strand.
AAAACCTCACCCTCCCACTCCTGCAATAAACCTCTTACGTAGGACCCTAATGCTGTTCCCCTCGTTGCTGAATGAGGCAGTGCTCCAGGGACTGATGCTGTGCACCAGAGCAGCTCTGGGGATGGTGGGCTGACAAACTGATGGGTTTTTTCCATTAAAGTGGGGTCACGAACTGAAACACCTGATCCAAATAGTCCCAAACTTTGGGTCCCCTAACCTTCAAGTTCAACAGAAGTTGCAACTCTGCAGCTACTCATGGTCTTTCTTATTTCAGAATATCCTGGACAAATAACTGGTCCTGCCCAAGAGGTATCCATCCATTGGGAAGGACTTCCTTTTGGCCGAGACACACAGCATATTTAGCACCCCGCTAAGAGCCCTGTACGAGATGCATTTGCCTGTTTGCAGTGTGGGCCATGGCGCTGTTAGGCAATAAATAATTTCCTGCCACTGAAGGACTGTGGAATGTCAGTTTATTTAGACAGACAGAAGGGGAAAAAGAACTGATCCATGCATTGACACAGGTGACTGCCAACAGTAAGAGAGCGTGGCTCACATCAGTATCAGACGTTTGCACAATCCAGAATATGCAAAAATAAAAACCAGGCATGAAGAATGGAAACTGACCTTGTGCTAGATCTGTAATTGAGGCAAACCTCTTCAAGAAACATTTCTTAACTGGATGGAAAGAGGCTCTGGAGCTGGATCCAAAGCCCAGTGAAAGTCTATGGAACAGTTCCTGTTGAGCTCTGGATCAAGGCCCTGTTTCTTCAGTAAGAAACAGTATTCAGCTCACTCCTGCTACCGAAGAACCAGAACTTGTGGGTCTCCTAATTTGCTGAAAGCACTACGTGTGGGAAGAGCTCGGCCAGTTTCTAGCCTCTAGGGAAGCTGCTCATTTATTCTATTCTATGGTAAAAATAGTAACTAACCAAGTATAAAAAACCAAACAAGCCCAATACAAAAATCCCTATTTCATTAACACACAAACATCGATTGACTCCCAAATGTGTAGTGCAGATGCTGAGCCATCAAAATTAATTTTCTGGCTTCTTATGAAGAAGCTGGCCATTAGCACCCCTTTATTTCCTACTACTTCCTGTAGCCCAGGCTTTGGAGAGAAGGCAAAAGTTAACGTGTTGCTTTGCGTAGCACGTCCATGAACACAGAGAGGGTGTGAGAACATAATGAAGTCCCCTCCCCCTGGTATGTGTGATGGGATAGAGGCGATTTTTAAATAAATCACAAGGGTAATTTTACTAAAAAGGCAAAGTAGTCCTTAGCACTTCAATTCAGACCAGCTTTGCATTTCCTGGCACTAGCGAAAGGCCATCTACAATACAGCTTGTAACATGGCTGCCTCCCTGCCCAGTCCGTGGCCAGACAGTGTGGGCAACGTAATCACGTTGGATACACTGTGCTTTGAGCGTTCTCCGGAGCATCTTTATTGGGCTGTAATTAGGTTTTAAATGGTCATTCCTCCTTACAGCTGGTTCCTGCCTAACTGTATGTGCAAGGAGGATAGCCAGTTTTCCTCCCTCTCAGCTCTGGGCCTGGGAGGACAGTTGTACATTTGTGCATCATATTAGATGCCCACAGTCTGCTTCCCGTGCTCAACCCCACTGCAGCAGCTGAGGCAGAGTGGGAGAGCTGTCCATAAAGCATGGATCCACACGTGACTGTGCAGCACACTGTGTGTGGCCAGGCTAACACCCACATACACTTGTGCTTGGACAGGAGCTGTAGTGTAGATGAGGCCCCTGGCTCAATTTGCTGCCACCCAGTCGCTCTAGATGTTTCACGCTCTCCCCAAATGAAATTCAGTGGTTCATCTCCGCAGCTGCATTGACTTTACCCGAGCTACATTATACTCTCAGCAGTTTGAATGTGACTCCTCTTGCTAAGGCTCCAGCCATGATACAAATCCAAATTCGGAGGGCGACTCGTTTGTCCCACCCAATACTGCTCAACTGGGAGCAAGCTAGGTCCTGTCAGGCTGCAATCTTCCTCACCCCCCCCCAACGTTCTCCGGCTGTGCAGTTCCTCTCCCAGGCACTAAAACATCTGTGCCGGCGGCTGCATGAGCCATGATGTTAGAAAAAGGCACTTTAGAAAATGAAGACTGAAGTCCAGTGTTGTTTAAAGGCTCAGACAGCTGATCTAGAGCTTGCAGGGAGGCACCAGCCCCGGTGCTGCTCCCTAGGGAGGAAGAAAAAGGACTGACAGAGCGTGTCAAGTGCACGTGGGCTGTTTTCACCCCAGCTCATCCTGCCCCTGCTGTTTTCCTGTTCTCCCCACATCGCTTCTTGCCCATAAAAGTTGCTCTCCAACTCCAGGCTGGACTCACACAATAACTGAATAAAACAGTAGCCCCTGTAAAGGGATTTGCTTCGATTTGGCAATCACAGCACAGCTGCGACACCACAGGCCTCTTTAGCTGAGCAGGTGCTGCACCTCCAGTTCAGTCACAAATGGGAACCCATCACCCGGCTGCCGTGCCATTTCGGAGCAGGCAGGGGTGCACACACCCACAATCACCTCCGTTTACTCGTGACTTGAGGGGAGGGCAGCTCAGCTCAGTATGAGTGCTGACTTGCCCCCTTAAAGGGGTCTGCCTTTCAGAGCAGGTGTTCAGCTCTTCCTGACACTCAGATCCTGTTAAAAAGTGTCCGAGCTGCCCACCACGCCGCCCCCACGCCTCAAACACTTTTGAAAACTTGGACCGACTTGCATTTGGAAGACCCACAGATATCTGTGCTAATAAAAGGAGGCTAAAACACCACCTTACCTATGTTCCCTCTAAGCTGTGCGGGTGCGTGGCCGCACAGCGTCCGTCGCACCCCCTGCACAGCCTGGCAGCCCTGCCACCCCCTCCAAACTCCCCGGGGCTGCAGCTTTGCCGCGGTAGATCGGGCCTGCGCCCAGCCTCTGGGCTGGCCCTCCCCACCCTCAGGGTGGAACAGGCAGGCTCAGGGCTGGGCCAGGAGCACGGGCCTGCCTGCCCCACGCGGTCGGGGCAGTGGGGTGGCCGCAACCAGGGTGGGCTCCCAGGCTCCCACCCCCCTCGACTGCCGGGGCCACGGTCAGCTCTGCTCCACCAATGGCCTCAACCTCCCAGCACAGGGCCAGGATCGGCCTCTGGGGCCGGGGTCTGCTCCGCCCCGCAAGTGGCTTCTCAGAGCCACCGTCGGATCCTCCCCGCCAGCAGCCTAGGCTTCTTTCTTTGCCTGCCCTCCTTCTCGTCCATCCTTCCTTCCTCCTTCTTTCCTTTCTTTACTTCTGTCCTTTTTCTCTCTTCCTTCCTTTTTTCTTTCTTTCCCTCTCTTCCTTTTTTCTTTCCCTCTTTTCCCTTTTTCTTTCCCTTTCTTTTCCTTCTCTCCTTTTTTGTCCTTCCTTTTTCTCTTCTTTCCTTCCTTCTCTTCCTTCCTTTTTTAAAAAACTTTAAAAAATTAAGTTTTAAATAAAAGCCTTTCTAAAAATTACATTTCAATTCAATATTCAAATTCAATTAAACAATTAATTAAATCTATTTACAATCACTAACTTCAATTAATGCCTATAATTTCTGTCATGTGAGTTTACACAAAAATTTTATTCCGAAAAAGTTTTGCACACGGCTTGAAAATTTTGCACACAAGCTGCCAAATCTTAGAGGGAACACTGCACCCTACATCATTTACTTATGCAAACTAAGCAATTAAGAAAATCTACAGAATACACCATACTAGAGTGCATTTTCTATAAATTATACTTTTATATTAACACTTAGTCAGCCGGACATAGCAGGTGAAACTTGGGCCCCAGGAACCTAAGCGGTAGGAAGCCAGCTGAATTCAGCCGATTCAGGATTTAACATAACGCACCATTTGTAAGGTATGTTGGGAATCTGTCAGTGCAGAGTTTTGGGAAGACCAGCTTCCCTGATTTCCAACAAACCCTCCCCATTTTTTTTTTTAAAATGCCCTTGGATGGTTAAAGGAAGGGTAGCAGCTAAGACTTCCTGGCATCTCAAATAGCAAAGTGCAACAAACAAATTTTTAACCATCAGTCCTTACGATATTTACATATTTGAGCAAGGCAGCTCCAATAATCAGGACAGCAGGTAGAGATATAAGCAGCCTTTAAAGGGAAAGGAGGAAGCCATCGGAGCTGCGGGCAAGGATGCCAACCTTTGTGCCTGCATAATACACAAACACATTACATGGACTGGAACTCATTGACTGCATCCCTCCCCCTTACTCAATAAACTCCATGGAATGTGAGATTTAAAAATTAAATATTTAAACAACCTAGAACTCTCTCAACACAATAAATAGATATACTTAGAATTGGAGGAAGGCAAAAAGAGGAAGATATGCCCTGCATCGCCCTCTTGCTGCTTTCCAGATATGGTCAGCGCTCAGATATCAAGGCCATAAGGAGGGGTCTTAGATCTACCACAGCTATGAGAGGCCATGGAAGGGTCCTAAATCTAACGTCGGGCGTCGCTTTTGGAGGAAAAAACTCCAGTGCGCGGTGTCGGCTTGACAGTTACTTTGTCAGAATCCAAACTGTTCGAGTAACAGTTGCTTTGGTAATAGATGCCCAGCCCGTAACACATTGCTGGGTCTGACAGTGTCTGTGACCCATCCCTCCTCACATTCTTCACTGCTTTGCTTGCACAATCCCCCGGACAGTGCCAGGCAGAGCGGGATAGTGTTAGTGTACAACCGGTCCCCAGAGCTGCTGCTCCACCGGCGTAGCTCATTTCAGCAATGGGGGATGTTAATCCTTTTTTTCCCCTCTGTCAACGTGCCCGCTGCTTAAATCAAAACCTCCTCACTCAAACTCCAATCCGCTCACCCCAGCTGGAGCCACAAAACCTCTACATTGCAGTGCTCTAAATGAGCATCCACCTCCTCCTCCCACAGCTCCTGACATCCCCGAGTAGGCAGAGAGGAAGATTCTCTTGTTTTCACCTTCAGCGCACAGGATCTGGTACCAAGTTTGCTTCAGCTGGGGGCAAAAAAGCCTCTCTTTTCAGTTGGTTGCCTGGAGTGGGGGAAGGCTGCATGTCTATCGCCATAATATCTGAGCGCTTCCTGTGCATTTCCCTCAACACCCCTAAGAGGGAAGGAATTATTCCCCATTTACAGATGGGGAAAGTGAGGCACAGATGCAGTGACTTGCCAAGGTCACTATACAACCCAGTGGCACAGCAGGAATTGAACCCAGCTTTGCTGAGTTCTAGTACAGTGGCTAGACCCCAGCCAGAAGAAACTGATGTAAGTGAGCAAGGAAGTGGGTGAGAAGGAAGGTGGAGTATTTTCCAATGCTGCTCTCCCACATGCAGAGCGCATCCTAGTACTGACAGGAGGGGCGGTTCAATCAAACTGCATGTTGAATTGCTCAATGAGGTCAAACAAGGAGTTGGACATCTGCAGACTCACGTTCCCGCTGTTCAGGGACGAGGTTCCCTCCCTCAGCACCATGTCATGGAAATACTCACAGAACTTAGGCACCAGCTGCAAGAGAGAAACAACCCCCCGCCCCCACTTGAGTCATTTAACTGCACAGCCATGTTGCTACTCATTACCTCTCTTGAATGAGACACGCCAATGCCCCCATCAGAGCCTTTGTCTGCTCCCCTGCTCCAGCGGGTGACTGCTGGGGGGGTCCTGCTCTATCAGCGGCACTCAGAGACAAGGGCGTGAGGACTGGGGTGCAAAAGTGGAGCAAGCATCTCTCACCTGTGTTGGAGAAACTGATTCTGCCCTTCCCTGGCTGTAACAGCCTGCTGTGGACTTTGCAGGCATGCAGGTTAACCCTGGGCATGCTCCTTCTGTGCTTGATCAGCGCCTTCCTTTAGCTTGCACTCTGCTGCTGGGAAAGCAGCATTGGGCTGGCTCTGTGTCTTTGGTGATCATCTCTAATATGTCTACACTTGTAATTTTAAGTCGACTTTAAGTCGACTTAACTAAGTTGACACTTAAAATTAAAGTCGACTTAAAGGGGAACTTGCAAAGTCAACCTAGAGCATCCACACTGGACATCTAGTCGACTTCTAGGGGCTAGGGGGCCTAGGGCAGGTCCACGGTGGCAGGGGGGCATCCCTTGTGTACAATGGGGCAAAGAGGGACAGGGACCCTGGCAGGGCATAGGGGCAGGGTGTGACGCTGTCCTGATTTAGGGAACCATTTATGATATTTTCTATTAATATCTCAAATGCTATAATCCATAGGAACTGTCATGTTTGGTATCAATAGAAAGGTAGTAATTTGCTGGGAATCATTATATAGTTTATATATAGGAATTTTATTTGTATTAGAAGTTAGGAATATGGTTGTTATATCTATACTTTGACTTGTGTGATTCTGGGGAAATGCCCCAGACAGGCTGTCTATAACCATTGTCTCCTTAATGGCTCAGCAGGTTTCTCCCTGTGGCCATTGTACCTGGGAGCTTCCTTAACATTAAGGAGACAATGGTTGTCATGTGAAACAAAGGACTGAGATCCATCCAGGTACTGGGTGTACAGCAGAGGGACTACACAAGCTCGCAAACGTCACCATTCTGCTGAGAAACTGACCTATATGGATTCTGAAGTCATATGTCTGTATCTGATTGCTTTGACCATGCAACATCTCTTCTTATTTCGTTCATTCCTTTATAATAAATCTTTAGTTTTAGCTATGCTGCCAGCCAATCCTTTACTGGTAGTGTGGGTAAAATCCAAACCTGTATTGTTCTGGTAATGTGGCTGACCCTTGGGGGAATCAGGAGAACATTTTTGGTAAAGGAAATAGAGTTTTAATAACTTATCTTTTTACTGGACCTAGTTGTTAATTGGGGTCCAGAGACTGAAATGCGGTAAAGGTGGGGGGTGGGATCTGTTTTAGATTCTTGATAGCCACTGTGGGGAATCAGAGGCACTGTTTGTGAATCTAAGTGCAGTATTAGCCACCATTTGCTCTTCTTCTTGCAGCCTGCCCTGACCATCACATTTTCAGGTGGACTACCTTAGGCACAGGTGGGTCACAACTGGATGAAAGGGTTGCCTGCACTGGGGCTACTTCCTAGAACAGCGGTTCTCAATTACTGTGTCAGGACCCATTACTGTCTCATCCCACAGCGGTAAGTGTGTTGCAGAGAGCAGGGGAGACGGCTGGATTTGGCAGGGGGGGAGTGGACTGGTGTGTCCTTAGGGTCACAACATGCTACCAAGTGTGTCACAACCCGCAAAAGGTTGAGACCTACTGCCCTAGAAGGCCTTTATGCCTACTCTGCAGCGCCAGTGGATTCGTCTAGGTTCTTTTCTTGGGACCAAATCACAGCAGTGTTAGGGAGCTAAACTCTGTGCTCCCACACCTCTCAAACAGCACCGAGTCAGGACTGGTGAGTGGAGTGGATTTGCAGTAGCCAACGGAGGCCAATAATTAAGCTAGAAAGAGGCTTATTGACCCTCCCAGGGCTATAAACCTTTCGAGGCAGTGGAGGATTCCCCACTTCCTGTGGAATGGATATATAGTTATCTGGGAGAGGAAACTCTCTTCCTACAATTTATCCAGGGATCTCAACTCAAGCACTAGATATTCAACAGGTCCACAGGTATGTGGCCTTTCCATGCAGAAGAGGGGCACAGCTCCTTAGCTGACCTACATTAACAATGAAGTCAATGGAGCTGGCTGTCAGTGAATGACCACTAACCACTGAAACATCCCACCAGAGACTAATGATACTTGGCACCGAGTCAGCCAGATGAGGAATAACCCTCCATAGATAAGGAACAACAAGGCTTCTTGGCTCACCTTCACCAGGACTAACAAGGCCTCCTTGGGTTTGGATTTAGAGAAGTACTGGCCAAAGCAAAGGTAGATGGTGAAGTCGGGAGATCCAGCCCTTTGATGTTCCCTGAAATCCTTCAGCTCTGCAAAAGAAAAACAGGACTGTTTTTGTAGCACAAGGACAAAGAAGGAAGGCATTGGGTGTGCTGGATTAAATAAATTGCTCTGGGATGGTTAGGTGACAGTGGTTAGGAGAACAGCTCTCTGGTTAAGAGATTCTGGGGCTTGCTCACCCTTGCTCCGGTCCATTGTCTCTTCTCTCCAAAGTGCCAAAGCAAAACTTGGAGTCCAGTGATCATGCACCAGTCTACATGTGTCAACCCTATTGAAGCCCCATTATGCAAACATGGTAAATAACGTCCCCTGGAGTTTTCTCAGCTAATGCAACTACGACCCATGAATTGGGCCCCGTGGCATAAGAACCACCTGCCTGCAGACTCACCTTTGCAGAACTCCTCATAATCAAAGATCTCAGTCTCTGTGCCACGGGGCACCTGCTTGGGTTCAGCGTTCTGAGCCATGTTCACCAGCTGCTTGGAGTGGGCCCAGAAGACCTTGCATTTATTCAGGCGCTTGGCATAGATCTTTTTGTGCTTCTGCTCTAGCAGAAGCCCAGTGGTCTGGAGCAGCTGCCTGGTGAACTGGAGCTGCTTCTGATCAGGGAGCTCATCTGGGCTTGGGAAGTTGACCACCTGCGTGCAGTCTGAGGCAAAAGTGGGGTCTTTGTTGTTGTATGTGAACAGGCAGCTGCTGGTGGTCACCTGCACCTCGTGGAATGACTGTCCTCGGTAATAGATGGTGACATCCAAATTGGGAGGAATGGTTTCTGTAAGATACAAGAGGATGCTTGGTCTATATAGGAAAGAGGCTGGCCTGGCTTGAACAGGTGCTCTCTGGTTCCTAGCTGGCTGCTCTCCAAGGGCCCCATTTAATGCTCGCCAAAGTCAGTGAAGACACTTGCCCTAACCTGGCATGTTAAGCCCAGCGTCCCCACACACAGAATCCCCTTGTTGGGCATCTCAGCAGAGGGAGAGGATTCACTGAGGATTATGCCATCCTCTCATCCCTGAGTGGGTCCCCCCCTTCCATGTGATGGCCATGTCCTGTGGGCTTCATGGAACTGCCGGGATCTGCCTCCATAAGCTGAGATGAAGCTACTGACATATGGGTTGGGGGGGGCATCTAAAACAGAGACCCCTCACCCTGCAACAGGTGTGAAGAAGGCACTAATTTAGGGTTGGGGTGGAAAAGATTGCTGCCATTAGGTTCCTATAGCTGCGTTTTCCCAGAGCACTGACTATTCAGTCCCAACTCTTGTTCACCTTCCGAGGGAAAAGGCAGGCGGTTACTTATGTATTCTGTGCTTGGGGCAGCTCTCTCACAGAAACAGGCAGCTGGTACGGAGCGAGTCACTGACCTGTATTGTTCTGCGGTGGCCCTGTGTTGGGGGAAGGATGTTGCTCTGGGAGAGGGGCAGCAGGATGGGTGAACCCGTTCTGCTCCACCATTGCTGGGGCTGCCCACTGATTCGCCAACAGCGGATAACAATTCTCTCCTGGGCCATTCAGCGGTGGATAGGTCACTGCATTCCCTGCAGGCGCATCATTCAGGAAAGTGCTCTGGACACCCGTGTGGTTGTTGTAGTGAGGATTCCCCTCAAAAAGGACTTCCGCTAGGATGGAGAACAGCTGGCTTGTGAGACTGCTGGTCCATAACCCATGTTATTTTCTTCCTGCTATATTCATCTTGCCCACTCTGCTCTGGGAGACGAAGTGCCCCTTGTATTCATCACATTCAATGTGGTGGTGTCTTCCAGGCTCCCCTATGCTTGGAGCCTACCATTGCCCACAGGCCTGATCCAATGCCCAAGGAATGAGCTTAAGAGTCCTTTCATTGACTTTAGTAGGTGCTGGATCAGTCCCCAAGTCAAACACTTTTCCACTCTCTCCTAAAACCCCTGCTTTGAGATTTTAAGTTGTCCCCCCACCCTTGCAAAATTAAATTTAAAGAGAAGAAAACATAATAATTTGACATAAGCAGCAGCACCATCAAGACGCAAACACAGCCATCACTACTCAGTTCTTTTGCATTTGCTGCATCCAGTCCTCTGCAATGTAGAGATTAGAAGCTCTTTGGGACAGATACTTTATCTCCTTAAAGTATCTCACCGCTGCTGGTGCTGTATGAATAATGAATTGTTACAAAGAAATTGGGGAAGTTTTAGCTCTAGCAAAAAGGTTCATTGAAGTGCCGAACAAGAGCCGAACTGTTTTGGAAAACTGGCTTCACATGCAAGATGGGTTATAAATTGGCTTGGCAGAACTCCATTTTTATTTTGATGGATAATGTCAATGTTTGTTTTAAAGCATTTTTTTCCAATTTAAATTTTCACAGTTGTGGGAAATAATTCAGAGGGTGGTGAGGGAATCTCAGACACAGGATAGGACTGACCATAATTATTTAATGACATTGATTTAAAAAAGCTAAATCTTTATAAACTGTTAGAACACAAATTGTTGACATCACAGGCCAATATATACACAGTAAATCAGTTACTAGAGTTTGGTTTAAGGATCTCAAACTGTATTTTTCTTTCTTTGCTTATCTACACATCAATTATTGATGGAATATTTATTCATCAGTTTGTGTGCACAGTGAAATCGGCATTTACTGACATTTACCAATAAAAAAATCTAATTTTCCTAGTTTCGTAGCTGAGTCATTTGCTGTTGTGAGGACATATGCTTCTACCATAAGATGGATGGGCTCAACAAACTGATGTCTTTTCTCTCTCTCTCTCTCTCTCAAGTGTCTACACAGGTGACACACTGGTTTAAACCATCCAGAACTTAGATCATACTGACCTGCATTGTTAAGAAGTTGACTTACGACAGGAACTGTGCTGTGTGGGAGGGGCTGCTGTAGAAGTAAGGCAGCAGAAGGATCATAAGCATTTTGCATGGGTTGGGGTTCTGCCATAGTTTGGATAACCCACTGGTCAGTTGTCTGGTGATAGTTCTCCACTGGTCCATTTGCCATTCCACTCCCCTGATGTGGGTAGCCATTTTGGCCAATGTGATTGTTTGGATAACCTTGGCTGTCTTCATATGGGACTTCCCCTGGTGGGGGAGAAAAACCCAGCATTACTGACCAGACTTGGGAAAGGCACTGAAGCATGTTACTACTTACACTACTAATTCAACAGCTGCTGATCCTGCTATCTCAGCTTTTGGAAACGCAGGAGGATCTTCCTGTTGGCTAAAGCTTTGCCATTATAATCACAGCACCCTTTGCAGTATCAACTATTCCCCATGCTTCCCAACCCTACTCCAAACCTAGCCTTCTGGAATCCAGAGGGAGAGAAGCTGGATTTCATTACTATTGACAGAGCCTTACCAAGTGGTTGACCCATCTGGCTGTAACATGCCGTATGTGGCTGAGCAGCTCAATGCGGGGCCCTGATTTCTCATTGCTAGCATGGATCTGGTCTCTGTGTGGGCAAGGAGTGCGTGTATCATGATTTAAGTAGGTAAACAACTGAGGCATAGGTTGGTGGCCTATTGCTGGAGTGGGTGGGTGAGGTCTTGAGGCCTGCATTTTGCAGGAGGTCAGACTAGATGATCGTACTGGTCCCTTCTGACTTTAAAGTCTATGAGTGTGCTGGGTGAAGGATCCCTTCACTTCATTTTAGAGAAGTTGTGCTAGAGCTTTCAGCTGAAGGTCAGACACTTCAGGAAGGGCCAGGATCCCCATCAATAGGTTGGATCCCTGTCCTCTGCTTAGGCAGGAGTAGAAGTTAATAGGTTTCTATTGGGAATCCTGCTATGTTGCCAGTCCATCTAGTTCTTAAATCATCATGCGTGCCTCCCATAATGATCCTGCTGCCCCCAATTTGGGGCTCTTTCTATTTGCCTTCTGATTTTGAGCCTCTAGACTTTTTGGCTTCAAGCTTTTCTCTGCAACTAAGAGGGCTAGAAGTTCAGTTCTCATTTTTAAATGAAAGGTGGAGGTTTCATGGGATCACATGGCTCCAGGAGCTGGGGCTTTACAAAAAGCTACTGAGCAGCCCAGGACTCAATCCTGAGAGTGGGCAACACTGTTCCCCTAATGCAGGGAAGTCCCCAGTAGGAGCAGAGTCTGCAAGGCTGGCTCCTACACTTCTCCTAGCAGGGGGCATGTTGGGGGCTCATGGCAGGATCTTTAGCCAGGGGCTGGGGCAGAGAATCAGAGTGGAACTGTGGCAGAAGTGGGTTTTGGCTTTCCTTTTTCCTGGGCTGCCCTGGATGACTGGGTAGGGAAGGGCTAGATGCCCTCTTGAGGTCTCTTCCAACTCTAATTTTCTATGAGTCTAAGGGGAACAGCACTTTGCCAGGCTCTACTCCAGGGCTCACAAAACGCTAATCAACACCCCTGATCTGTTCTCCCTACAGCTCCCCCAGCCCTGCAGGGAAGCAGGCCATGGAGCACCTACTTGGTTGTAGTGCAGCAGGCAGCCACTAGGGGTGCTGCTGAGCAGCTGACAGAGAAAAGGGAGCATAGCAGCTCTGCATGTGCCTGGCTCTCAGAAGAGTTGCTGTGGGAGGTGCAGGGGGGGAGTGTCGCTGAGCAGCGAAGCTTCCACTGCCTGCTGCAGCAACCAGACTGATATAAAGACTGCCTTGCAAAGTCACAGGGCTCAGCCCAGGGACGCATGCTCCAGTCAGACTCGGGCACACATTTTCTTCTGCACCGGCACCCTTGAGGTTGGGTGGGGGCAAAATTAAGAGCCTTGAGGGCCATGAGTTTAGTCCCCATGTCCTAGATCCTCTTGGAAGCCACAAAATAACCTGCCATGTGTTTTCTGAGCAGAGTACTGGGCTGCAGTGGCTGTTTAGCTGGATGCCTCCTGCACACCCTCCCGGGTTTCTCTTTGGAACGGTAGTCTCCTGCTGTTCACTCCCCACACTGCTGAGAGGGGAGGCCCTTCTGGCTGCTCAGTATGGAGCACTTAAGTACTACTGCTCTAGACCAGCCACCTGGTTTGGGGCCTAGTGTGGGAATGGCTGGGTGAGATGAGCTCAGCCTTGCAAGTGCCAGGTCCTCTCTGGGCTGGAGGGAAAAAAAAAAAAATAAATAAAAAATCTATGAATGTCTGGAAGCACTCAGCACATCGGAAGGAAGGGCGGGATTCCCTCACCCCTGGAATACAAATGGATTGTTCCTGTGCTCCCCAGCCCACACTTGAATGCAGGTACAGTATGGGAAGGCAATGAGACCCAGCCATATCACGAAATGTAGATGTCTAATGGTGCAGCTCTGCTCTTTGGGGCATCAGCCTACCTGCACTGTGACCTAAACCTTCATCCAGAGCCCATGGCGGCTGCTGCTGGCTGCAGTTGGCCTGATTAAAGATGCACTGTTCCATAATCCAGCGGAGTGTGTCGGGACTCCCCTGGTAGCTATTTGGTGCAGAATTATTGGTGGTGTAACCATTGGGCTGATTCCTGCCAAGGTCAAAGGCTGGTCTTTCATTCTGCATACTGTCCATCGCTGTGGAGAAATATGAACAGGGCGGTCTCAATTACACACAGAGAAATGTGTGTGTTTCAGTGCTTTTTCTCACACACACGCACCTCTCCACCTCTACCACTAGACACTGGTCTTCCCCATGACTTCACTTTGCATGGTGAAAGCCTTCAACAGCCCTGCTCCTCTCTTCTGAATTTGGCTAGCAGCTCACCACTCTTGACCAAAGTGAACCATCGGGGACATGACACTGACAGCCATCTTAGCACCATAGTTGAAGCCGCACAGGGCTATTGTCTCTGATGCCTTCACTCAGGAGTTCTTTGCAGAATTGCTGTCACTGACCCACCAATTATGAGGCAGAGGGTACAACTTCTGGTTCAGGAATTCATCTTGAATCAGTTGCTGGTTTTCAGGCAATCAGACCATGGTCCAACTGCTGAGAACCGAGTATGAACTGACGTGATCAAGGATTAAAGGCAATTGTTTCTCTGAACTACGGTTTATCAGCTCCACCATATTGTTACTGTGTCAACTTTTTCCGTAAGCTCTTTCTAGCATTCTCACCGCTGTGTGAATTGGCGTAGTTTACTCACCCCCATTCTATTTGACTAGATTTAAATGCAACACAGAACTTCTACCCGGAGTCTAGCCACGGTGGAAAAGATTCATGGCTGTTGCACAACAGCACCAGGACTTTGAATCAAAGCCTGTATGCCTCAGGAGAATTTCCCATCCTGCTTCCTGCCCCGGGGCATGTGGAAATGCCGAGAGACTCAACCAGGGTGCTGAACGGACCAGTGGCAGAGCTCAGAAGGAGAACCCTTGGCTCCCAATTCTCAGTCTAGTGCCTGATCTACTAGGCCTTCAGTAAACAGATACAAATCAATGAACAAACAATTGATGAGCAGAGAAACATCAGTATGTTAAATGGATTAAAAAAAAATAGTTGGGTGAAGATTTTTTAATTCCAAGTTTTAAGAGAATCCTGCACCATGCTTTCTCTTTTGGTCAAGACTGGCCCTAGACCGAATGGCGCCCCGGCCAACTTTTCAATACCTTATTTTTTATTGCATTTGTAGCCCATTTTGCAACTTCGATGCACAATTTGCATGCATGATCAGTCCCTGTCATATAGGATGATAAATTTGAACGCTAGGATGTGTAAATCCCAAGCCCGGCACCCCCAAAGCCTGGCACCCTAGATGGTTGCCTGCCCCTACATCTGGCCCTGACTCTGAGTATTATCTTATGGAATTCAGTCATTTACATTATAATAGACATCAGCAAGTAGCTTACCCTGGGAAGGGTTTTCCAGGGACAACATCTGGAAATCTAATTCGATCTGCTGCTGTAAAACAAAGCACAAGAGATCATTTCCTTTCTTTTTTTTTGGATTCACCAAAGAAACATGAGACATAGCACATTAGCCAAGCAACCCCCCTACAATTAGCTGGGCACTTCTAGGCACTGATTCACAACAGGACATTGTCAAGTGAAGTGTATCCAGATGTAGCCTTCCTCGGTTCGCTGCTTCCCCATGGTCCAGCAGAAACAGAGTCCCAGCTTGAGCCAGGGAGAATGGCTACGTCCGATGCATGCAAGCCAAATGCTCTGTTTTGCTGACTCAGACTGTCAGAAGGAACCAGTACTATCATCTGGTCTGACCTCCTGCAAAATGCTGAAGAAGTTTCCAAGAGAGAGGGAGGGGTTAAGAATCTGCTTCACACTGAGATAAGTATCACTGATGTAAATCATAACTTTCTTTATGTACATGAGGGCTTTGCAGCTATGCTGGCCTTTGGCCACTGTGGAGTGGCTGAGATGGAGGAAGTTCTCCCAATGTGGCCCAAGGGCCAAATTTTCAGCTGGTGTGAATTGGTGTAGTTCCATCGAAGCCAATGGAATCTTGCTGAGAAAACTGAACCATTTTAAGTTAAAATTTGAAAGTTAAAGTGACACAAATAACTGGGCAGAATATGTTGCGGTTCTTGAGCGGCTTCTTTTACTTTAACTTTAATCTGGTTTCCAACTGATTTGTGCTAAACCAAAGCAAGAGTGGTTTAAACCAAAACAGAAGTGTCTGTAAAAGGATTTGCCCTGGTTTAGCTTAACTGATTTTGAATTACATCCTTAGTTAAACTGATGAGACTTTTTTCCTGTATACCAGAGAGACAGAAGATCCTAGAAGAGCTGATGGGGAGAGAAGGTGTCCTGAATGCATGGTCATTTTCATGCCAAAATCCAAACAGGTAATTCTTGTTCCAGCCTCACCTCAGTTCAATGTGTGGATGAAAAGGATACTTTAGTAGCAGACTAGCAGTTTTCCATCAGGCAAAGAGAGTTTCATTCCTCTGTGGTAAACACTTTGTACATCATGAGAAATCCGTGGGCTGGATCATCTTCTGTGATCACAGCTCAGGCTCTGAGTCTGTGTGTATTTAAATTTGGTGTTGCAAACAGTGGCCAGATTATGTCCCCATAGCGTAGATTTGTGTCCTGTCCAGGGTGTCCCAGGGCATTGTAGAGACCCACATACCCATGAGAACTCTAGCAATGATGCTGATTGAGTCAGAACTGTGCAGCTTGGGGGGAGGGGAGGGGGGAAGGAGGGAGAGATGATCTATGTTAATTTCCATGAGCCATTTGTTTTGTGACATTCCAAAGGGGTAGCTGTGTTTGTTTAGTTCAGCAAAACAAACAAGAAGTCCTGTTTGTTTTGTGAAGGGTTCCAGGACTTCTTCATACTTACCATTTCCCCAGCTCCTTCCATCCCGAGTTCTGGGACCTGCAGCGGCTGTAGTGTACGGTGCTTCATCACTGGGGCATCTTTAGTTTGGGGGCTGACATCGTCTTTGCTGTCATGCAATTTAGCGTCTAAAAGACAACAAAGAATTACACAGGAAAGGGGAAGAAAACACCATGGGGTTGGAATTTCTGACATAAGAACTTAAATGTGACATAGTTTCAAGAAGTGGGATTTGCTCAGAGCTTAAGGCCTGTATTTTAAAAGTCTCCACTAATCTGGGATTTCCTCCATTTTTGGTGCCCCACTGGAGACACCAAGGGCCAAAGTTCTCAAAAAGGACCAGTGACTTAGCCCAGTTTTCAGAGGGCAGATGCAGAATCCTTTCTGAAAGCCAGGCCCCTTCATAGTGTCTCAAATTGTACACCCCCAAAATTAACAGGCACGTCTGAAAATGTTGCCCTTAATGCCAATAGTTTATCTGGTTCTTTGTGATTTTTTCCATAGTTTGTTGGGAACCCCTGAAAGCTGCCCTCAATTACACCCGAGTCACCAAAACCTCAAAGCAGAAGTGAGATCTGAAGGAGGACAGCAAGGGTACATCTGCACTGGAGGTTCTGTTAAGTTGACTTAGTCCACAGCCCTGCGTCCACACTGGCAGGTGCTAGGTCGATGGAGGAGTGGCCAGGAACTCTGCGAGGGGGCCTGGAGGCCAACTAGGTCGACTTAAGAGCTATCCCCGTCTACACTGGCTTAAGTTGACTTAAGCCTTAGGTCGACCTTAAGAAGTGGTGTTATTAAGTCGACCTAGCAAGCGCCCAATGTGGATGCAGGAGTCTATAGGTCGACTTAACCTTCCTTAAGTTGACCTAAGGCTCCAGTGTGGACGTCCCCCTTGATTCCTTTGGAAAACGCTCCGTACTGCTATACTTCTATGATGCCATCAAGGAGCAATAATAAGCACCATGATCTCATGCCAACCAAGCCGTCCCGCCGTTCAGTCCACAGGTCTGGATTTTCAGGGGTATTCAGCAGCCCCCATTGATGGAGAACACTAAGAGCTGCTAGGGAAGGGGTATTTTTTAAAAATTGGCACCCCCCTGACCTTTTTTAAAAGCAGTCACCTAAAATCCTCTCTCCCCACATGACACTGCATTCTATTCAGACTGGCTCCGGAACTGTACCAGGCAGAGAATAAAAGAAAAGATCCTTTGCACAGATCAGCAGCATGTCTGCCAGCCCGTCTTCAGCACATACCGCCAGCATCCTTGCGTGCAGCAGCAGGGACGTTAGCTTCAATGCCATGGCAACTGCTGATGACTTTATACACTTTGTGGGGGTCCTCGGAGGCCTTTGAGTTATCCTCCTCCATTGAGAACATGTTTGTGCTTCTCAGGGCACAGCGAAAGTTGGTTTTCCACTTGGCTGGATCTTTCAGCTTTTCGTTGTACTTTCCACTAGCTATGGCCCAGGCCTTTCCATAAAGAGAGGGACGGGGAAGAGAAGACAGGTAGAAAGGCATTAGAGGAGAAGGCTGTCAGTGAAGCCAAGCAGAAAGCTATGTTGATCTTAGTCCCCATTGGCAGCAAGGCCTGAAAATCCTTGTACAATTCCTTCCCACCTCTCCATCTCTGCACCGCTGGTTTCTTGAAGCTGTCAAGCACTTTGTCATAAGTAGAAATGTCCTTTCCCTCCCCAACCTCCATTCAGATCGCAGGGAGGGAGGAATTAACCCTTTCCCTTCTTGTTACTGTGGGCCAGGACAAAAACACTACCCGCACAATGTAAGGGTTCAGGACCTGACCCAAACTCCTTCTGGGAGCCCTAGGTTCCTGGTGCTGGATTTGGCAAGATTTCAGGCATGTGCTGTATCTTGGTACATATACAGTCTCCCATCTTCGCAGTAACTGAGGACACTGGACGCTGTGTCCAAGTTCAGACGTATTCTCACAGAATGCAGGATTGAGATAAATGGAAATGAAAGGAGACATACTAGGGAAAAAAACCTGTGGATCCCATTCCTCTTCCCCCAATTTTTTTCTTATATGGTATTCCTCAATTATGGTTGTTCTAGGCTCATTCATTACACCATGTTACTGCCCATCTGGTCTGTATTATTATTTAGCGTTTAATGGTAGTGTCTGGGGTCCCATTGTGCTCAGAGCTGTACAAATATAGAATGACAGAAGGTCCCTGCCCTGAATTGTCTGTTAATACACCTCTGTCCAACTCTTTATAATAAGCCCTTGAAGTGTGAAAACAAGATCTGTCTCTTGGGTGACCATGCCTGGTTCTGTGATGTGACAATGTTGCATCCTTACAATGAAAGCGCATCATGCACACATCATTGCTGGAACAATTTTTATAGTGGGGGTGCTGGGAGCCATTGTCCAAGTGTAAATCCTGTAAATAATGGAAAGCACACCGCAGCCCTAGTTCCAGCGTAAGGCAAATGTCAGGGCACCACACTGTCAGTTCTCCTTAGTTACCCTGGTGCAAACCCAGGGTTGTGCCCTGGCCTGCGACTTGCTTTTGCAGAAGACGGGGGCTGGGGGGTATGGAGAAAAGAGAATCAGTTTGGATCCTACCTTGAAAATCTTGTAGTCATTAGCGGTGATATCCTTCCTGTTGGTGTGTTTCCAGGGAATGCGAAACATAGTGTAGTACTTGTCTACCCAGCGGAGTCCCTCGTAGTTTTCACTGTTGATCTGATCAATCAGCCAGGCAGCAAACCTTAATTTCTGAAAACCCCTGTCATGACAAAGATAGAGGTTATGACAAGTCTGTTGGCCAATGGCAGACCAAAGACGCTCTCCTGCGAACAGAGACAGAGTGACACCAGAGTCACCAGGAAGAGCTCTGCCGTTCCATCTGTGATGACAAGCAGCACAGAGCGTGCTGCTGAAGGAGAAGAGGCGGCCCGAGGAAAGCCACTTTCTCACGGTGATGGCATGGGGAAGACGGTTGATTGGCAGCAGGTTTCTGTTGCTGGTGATGTCAAAAAAAGGAAGCAACAGTCACTAAGCATCAAGCAGAAGAGAGAAAAGCCCACACAATGCGGCTGTGGGCAGTTATTGTGGAGAAACACTCGCAGAAATACTATAAATGGACTACAATAGACTAACACGGCTACCCCTTTGGAATTTGACTATAAATGGATTGTTAGTCAACGATAACTAATATGAAAATCAGGTGCCTAAATTTTGCAAATGCCTTATGCGACCGTGGGCAAATCTCATCTTCCTGGGCCTTGGTTTCCCATCTGTAAAAATGGGGATGACAAGGCTTCCTTTTCCCCACCGTTTGTTTTGTCTGCCTTGTCTATTTACTTTGTCTCTTACCATATTCAAATAGGAATTTCAGTCAAACCTCAAAGTTACGAACACCTCGGGAATGGAGGTTGTTCTTAACTCTGAAATGTTCGTAACCAGACAAGATGTTATGGTTGTTCTTTCAAAAGTTTACAGCTGAACACTGACTTTATATCGCTTTGAAACTTCATGAAGCAGAAGAAAAATGCTGCTTTTAACCATCTTAATTCAAATGAAACATGCACAGAAACAGGTTCCTTACCTTGACAAATCACTTCTTAAAACAAAACAAACAAAGAAAGCTTTCCTGTAACTATTTTACACTTAACAGAGCACTGTGCTGTATTTGCTTTTGTCTGATCTCTGCTGCTGCTTGATTGCGTATTTCTGGTTCCAAATGAGGTGTGTGGTTGACCGGTAGGTTCATAACTCTGAGGTTCTACTGGCTTGTGGAGAAGTTGCATGGCCTGTGTTACACAGGAGGGCAGGCCAGATGACCACTGTTGTCCCTTCTGGTCTTGGAATCTATGAACTGATATGTTTGTACAGCACCTAGCACCGGTGAGATCCCATCTCATTTGGGATGTCTAAGCTCAGATCCACAACAGTATTGAGGAGCCTAACGTCTATTGATTTCCCGAGTACTTTTGAGGTGCTGAGCCATGGTCACTAAGGGAACACAAATGATAGATAAAGCCTAAGAACCCTCTAGCTTCAAATATTCCCTGCGATTTTCCCTTTCTCCACAGCAGAAGGAAGTAGCAATATCCACACCCAGGGCACTTCAACAAATCCGTCATCGTGATGCTTTTTACTGCAGCCCCACGGCCACGAGCATCCTGTGGACTCTTAGGCTTTGGCCCGTGCAGAGCCTCTGGCCGCAGTGAAGTCACAAGCATAGACCAGGAGAGGCCCTAGTGAGATCCCAGCTGCTGTCAATCAGCATCACACCATTGACGTCACACCCATTGGCCCACTGACATGACCACACCGGCCACGTGAGCTTGGACAGTTGACAAACCACGTTGAGCCCCATTTCATTCATTTCCTATGTTTGTAGCTAAGCGACTCCCAGCACAGGTGGAGTTAACTGACTGCTAACAGTTGTTGCATGGGAACCACCTAGCCAGAGGTGTGTCCTCTCAGGCCTGCCAGCCATAGTTAGAGCCAGACATTGCACTACCTTTTCCACTGCTGTCACCAGTAGCGCCCTGCAGATCTGCAGATATCTGGGCCTTGTTTGCAGATCGTCTGTAAATACATATTTTGTATCCGTGCGGGGCTCTAGCCATTGGCTCGTGCTGGTTGCCTGTGTCACACAGCTGGCACCCACGCCCAGCTCCCCCAGAGCTGCTTACCCGTTGTTCGCTGATGAAGCCATCATGTAGCCTGTCTTGGATTAATTGCAGAAGGGAGGGGTGAGAAGTTCAGTCCTTTGCTACCAAGTGGAATTCTTGCAGATTAATTGGAAACCTCTGCGCAGGACCTGTATGAACCAGAGGGTGATGCAAAGAGAGTGACCCATGTCCACCACCGTCATGTAACCCCAAATCAACTCCTATGGTAGCATCAGAACTCCCTCTGGAGCGTGCCAGCAACCACAAGAGCAATGCAATTTGTGCATCTGGACTGCGTCGTGGCTTTGCGCCCAGAGATGTGGTGGCACTGGGGATGGTGTGGAGCTACGCTGCTCAGCAGGAACCCCCAGGAGGCACCATCTGCAGGAAAGAGGAGGGCTATGTGGAGTTGGCAGGCTTTGCAAATAGATGGAGCCATTAACGTTTGTACTGCATCTGCATCCAACACACTGTAGTAGCAAGTGAGAGCCTAAGACATAAGGCTAGTCTAAGGCTCTCACTTTCTGCTAGACGCACGGTCCCTCCCTCTAAGAGTTAACAATCTAATGAGTTCCAAAGGGGTAGCAGTCTTACTCTAGGTCAGCGTCTGATGAAGTGGGATTTTCTCCCACGAAAGCTCATGCGATAAATAAATCTGTTAGTCTTTAAAAGTGCCACAGGACTCTGTTGTCTTACAAAAATAAATGTTAGTCTTTTTATTTTTTTTATTTTTTAATCACATGAGCTTTCGTGGGAGAAATTCCACTTCATCAGATGCTTTGAATCTAATGAGGAAACAATTTGTAACTTGGCTTGTTGGTGGTGTTTTTCCTAGAGCTCCTCTCTGGCTTTCTACTATAAACAACAAGCAAGAAAAAGGAACTTGAAGCCCAGCTGAGCTTCCAGTCTTCCTTCAGGTTAAGAAAAGTCTCCTGCAATTCATGCAAAAACTTTTCCCTCCACAATATTCCAGTGTCATGCAAGAGGATGGTTCCCCTTCCTCCCTGGCTCTCTGCTGGTAGCCCCTCTTCAGAGGAGAAGATAGCCAAGATATCCCAGGAGCATCTAATGCAGTGGTTCCCAACCTGTGGCCTGGGGGCCAAAAGTGGCTCCTGGGGGCTTTTGAAGTGGCCCTCGGCTCCCCTCCTGCTGTCTGTGGAAGTGAGCTGCTGCCTAAGGAGCCAGGTGGAGCATGTTTTAAAGAGGCTACAAGGCTGGTGCAGGCTCCTTGCTCTGCCTAGATTCCTAAGTGCTGGGTCCCCTGCTGGAGCCAGAGGGAGAGGAGCACTGATCTTCCACCCCCCTGGCTGTAGAAGGGAGCCACTGCCTAGGGACCCAGGTGGAGAGCAAAGCACTACAGGATGCAACCGGTTTCCCTGCTGCTCCTGCTGCCACCAAGGAGACGGGAAACCAGCAAGCAGGCAGCCTCCTCCACTGAACTCCTTCCCTCTGGCTACAGTGGGTTTCAAGGTTGAAAAACTATCTGTGGCCCACAAGCCAGAAAGATTGGGAACTGCTGGTCTGATGTCTAGCTCCTGAGCCAACCCAATTCTGCAGCAGCCTGTCTGATCCATGCAAAATCAATATTCGCCTTGCTGAGTGCTGAGGTGGTTCAGAATGTGAAGCCATGAGGTCTTTCAGTCGGGAGCTGCTAAAATTTAATCCTAATGCTACCACTGATTTGCTGTGATCAGCTGCAAGCCACAAAACACATACACCTCCCTCTACCTTAGTTTCCCATCTGTTTAGTCAGAATATTGATTCCAACCTATGTCACACAAGTGCTGCAGGAATTCCTGAAGGGATCTTGTAAAGTGCTTTTGAAAATGTGAATTGTGATGCTAGTGCTAAATCAGTGGCTGAGAAAGCAAAGGAAAATTTAGCCACTGTTTGGCCACAATAGGTATTTAAATAGAAGTGCTGAAACATGAGAAGTCTATATTATTCCTTCTTCCCTGCCTCCCTTCTCTGAACTGCAAACAGAGTTCAAATCAGCTGAGTAATGAATGTCTGGATGAAATTTACAGCGGAAGCAGGAAGCCAGACCAGCAGGCTGAGGCATGTGTCTCCTCTCATCATAGCGCATTTAGCAGAGACACTTGTGCATGCCTTTCATGTGAGGAACTCAAAGTCTTTTGCAGCCCTGGGTGAACGTGACTCTCAGCCTCTCTGCAAACCACAAGAAAATAGAGAGAAACAGAGGTATCTGCAAAGCTCCCCTAAATGCACAGCCAGGAATCAGAGTACAGTAGGGGAATTTCTCTAGCCTAGCTGCTATCCCGCCAGCGCCAGGGAATTCTGGAGTGCAATCGCAGGGCAGTGTCGAGTTCTCCTCTGCCTACAAATCGATTATTCAAACCAGACTCTCAATGAAATCATTAACAGCACCATCCCCGTAGTTTCAGTGGGATCGTGCCATAAATGCTGCAGGACCGGCATAAAACAGCGCATAAAATGTCTCTCACACACACAGCGCACCAATTAACAAGAAATCCAGTCTCCCTTTGCACCGCCTGCACCCACTCAAAAATGCACTGATATTTCCAGAGAAGCATCTGACGGCAACTTTCTGGGATTATAATGAATTCTTCTTGCTTTCCCCCAAGAAGCTGCCAAGTCTTTTTTCTTCCCTCCTCCCACGTCTCCCCAGCTCTGATCAGTGAATAGCACTGTTAAAAAGGAGATCTGTTACCTTTGCTGTTATCAGAGGAGGCTACCATGAGTTTTGTGAATGGTTGAAATAATAATATCAAAGCACCTACAGCAACGAGCCTCCCTTTTATACTCCACTGGAACATGTCGTCACCCAGTCTATTGGCAACGAAGCACAAGCCTGTGGCCAATCAGAGTGCACCACCTTTAAGATGGGAGAGGTTAATAAAACAACAACAAGAAACTGTTAGAGAGAGCTGAGCGTATTTCTAGTACAGCTGTGGTGATGCAAGAAGTTTCTACTGGTCCTGCCCAAATACGGCACTTCCTTTCCTGGAAATCACATGATCTTCTTGAAAGTGAAAGTTTCATTTCAGTTAAGCTCCAGGCAATCTGCTAGGCTCTTTGCAAGTGCAAATGCGCTAATCAGCATTCTCATGGTGCCTTTCCTCTGGGATCCTACCCAGCAACTTCTTGTTCAGAGTTGTTTCTACAGCACCAGCAACCACTCCTGCCATTAAAATCTTTCTTTCTTTCTTTCTTTCTTTCTTTCTTTCTTTCTTTCTTTC